>JADBJO010001319.1:297500-300000 GCA_016801955.1 Conus betulinus | reverse complement strand
TTTGTTTCTCTTGCATCAATTTGCAGGGTTTTTGTTTTTTTTTTTGTTTGTTGTTTGTTGTTGTTTGGGGGGATTGTTTTCTTCCTTTATACGTTTCGGGTGTTTTATAGTTAGCATTCCCCCTCTCTGGAGGAATGTTATTGTTATGGTAAAATTTTTTTTTTTCTTTTTCTTTTTCTTACCCTTTTCTCAACCAATCGTGTTGAAATTTTCAGGAAAGTTGCAGGGCATTGTGGGCATATGCAAATGGCAATTTTAAAATGAATTGACCGTTTTTTTTTTGGCGAGATATGGAAAAAAAAAAAAAAAAAAAAAAAAAAAACGGCCAAAACGGCCAGATTTGAAACTTGAATAACTCAGAAACGGTTGGACAGATCGTAATGATATTCAGAACACTTACATAACACTATATTTGCAACATGCAAGTTATAATAACGAACCGGAAGTGCAAACCGGAAGTGAAGTGCCTGACTGTGTCACTGGTTTATTTCAGTTGTTTCACGGAATAGCAAAAACTGGAAATGAAGTCACAAAACTAATCTACGGAAAATGTTTCTGTAGCTATGGCCCAGTGCAGAAAGGAGTTTGGGTATTGATATCTTAAAGGTTTGGCAGTTATTTAAATTTATGCAAATTTAGGTACGCTCTAAAAGGCGAAATTTGAATATTTAATAGCTCAAAGACTAACAAAGTAACAGAAACCAAATTTTGGTTGCTTATGCAGTTTGATATGTTAATTTAAAAAAATCTATGTTGCAAAACACTTCGACAGTTAAAAACCGTTATTTTTCATTTTTGAAGCTATCTCAACCAAAATTGGTGGATGGATGTATGTAATTTGATATGCTGATTAAGGGTATCTATGTTACAAAACACTTCGACAGTAAAAAAAAAAAAAAAAAAAAAAAAAAAAAAAAAAAAAAAAAAAGTTAAAAACCGTTTTTTTCAAATATGCATCAATCTTAACAAAACTTGCTGATTAGATGTTACTTTGAACGCTGAACACATGAATATTTAAGTTTACGAGAGCAATTTTGATATCCGACATCTAAAAACCGTTAAAAAACCGTTATTTTGCAAATAAGAATCAATTGTGACCAAAATTGGTGGCTATTTGTAACTTTGAGCGCTGAACATGAAAACATTTAGTTTCCTACAGTAAATTTCACATTTGACAGTTAAAAACCGTTATTTGGTATAATATGCATCAACGTTTACCAGTAATGGTGGATAGATGTAATTTTCAACGGTGAACATAGATAGGCAAGTTTCATAAAGTGATTTGAAGGGAGGGGGAATTCCCATGTTTGCTCTAAGGCAAACATAAGGCCTCTCTGGGGGAATACTATTGTTATTGACAATTTTTTTTTGTTTTTTTCTTTGCTTTCTCTTACCCTTTTTTTTCATCCAATCGTGTTGAAATTTTCGGGAAAGTTGCAAGGCATTGTGGGCATGTGCAAATGGCATTTTTAAAAATGAATTGGCCGTTTTTTGGCCGAGATATGGCCATGGGCCAAAACGGCCAAATTTGAAACTTGAATAACTCCGAAACGGTTGGACAGACCGGAATGATATTCAGAACACTTACATAACGTTATATTTGCAACATATACGTTATAATAACGAACCGGAAGTGCAAACCATAAGTGCGCGCGCGCGCGCGCGCGTATGTGTGTGTGTGTGTGTGTGTGTGTGTGTGTGTGTGTGTGTGTTAAGGGGGAATCCTCCCATGTTTGCTCTAAGGCAAACATAAGCCCTCTAGTTGTTATTGTTGTTGTTGTTGTTGTTGCTTTTGCTTTGCTTGGGGGTTCCTCTGCTTTGTGTTATTTCCTTTGTTTTGTGTCAGGTAGTTTCGTTCTGCTTTCCTTTGTCGTATTTGTTTGTTTGTTTGTTTGTGCTTTCTAGTGTTTTTTTTTTTTTTGCCTTTTGCGTTGTTTTGTTTGATGCTGTCTTGTCTCTGTTTTGTGTTATGCTACTTTTCTTTCTGTATTGTTTTATTTTGGGTTTTTTTTTTTGGCTATGCTACTTTTCTTTCTGTATCGTTTTATTTTTTTGTTTTGTGCTATGCTACTTTTTTTCTGTATTGTTTTGTTTTGTTGTTTTGTGCTATGCTACTTTTCTTTCTGTATTGTTTTGTTTTGTTGTTTTGTGCTATGCTACTTTTCTTTCTGTATTGTTTTGTTTTGTTGTTTTGTGCTATGCTACTTTTCTTTCTGTATTGTTTTGTTTTGTTGTTTTGTGCTATGCTACTTTTCTTTCTGTATTGTTTTTGTTTTGTTGTTTTTGTGCTATGCTACTTTTCTTTCTGTATTGTTTTTGTTTTGTTGTTTTGTGCTATGCTACTTTTTCTTTCTTTATTGTTTTTTTTTGTTGTTTTGTGCTATGCTACTTTTCTTCTGTATTGTTTTGCTTTGTTGTTTTTGTGCTATGCTACTTTTCTTTCTGTATTGTTTTATTTTGTTGTTTTGTGCTATGCTACTTTCCTTTCTGTCTTGTTTTG
>JADBJO010001319.1:287500-292500 GCA_016801955.1 Conus betulinus | reverse complement strand
TCTTCAGAACATTAGGGAGACGATCGAAAAGAGTATCTTGAGTACAGACTCATTAGACCTGAATAGAATCCCTTGGAGACACCCTGTACTAGTGCAAATAACTATCATATTTTGAAAAAAAAAAAAAACAAACAAACAAACAAACAAACAATAAAACGAATCAACAGATAAAACCAGATTCAGTAACATTTTCGTTTCTCAAAATTTTGTAGCTGATCTTGTGACAAATAGCCTACTAGTCATGGCACTGTCAGTTTGGACAGAGTGCTGTGTCGGTTTATTTCAAACCTAGTTCAGATCAGAGGGATACAACGGGTCTTCTGCTTTGGATGGGCGGTACTGTGTTTCAGAAGAACAAAACGCTCCGTGAGCTGCAGCTCTACAGTGAAGCAGACAATGCTGGAAAATATCACACACACACGCGCGCGCGCGCGAACTCTCTCTCTCTCTCTCTCTCTCTCTCTCTCTCTCTCTCTCTCTCTCTCTCTCTCTCTCTCTCTCTCTCTCTCAAACACACATACACATACACACAACCATGTATACATGCATACATATATATACATACATACATACACCACGCGTGTGCACGCGCGCGCGCGCGCGCGCACACACACACACACACACACACACACACACACACACACACACACACACACACACACACACACTGCATTGGGTGTATGAGAGAGAGAGAGGGGAGGGAGAGGGAGAGAGAGAGAGAGAGAGAGAGAGAGAGAGAGAGAGAGAGAGAGAGAGAGAGAGAGAGAGAGAGAGAAATGACGAGGAGGAAGAGGAGGAGAAGGAAGAAGATGAGGAGGAGGAGGATGGAGCGTGCTTCGTCCATAGACGATTATTGGTTCTGACAAACACCAACTAGATTACCAACCGATGAAAACACTCATCGACTCAGGACGACGAGGGAGCCCCACCCATCATGTCTGAGACAGCAAAGCCACTGATTGCGTGAAACTACCCAGGACAAACACATCCTTCAACGACTGCGTGGTGCTGTGTGGGTGGAGAAGACAACCCTCTCCATCCCTGACCGGACGGCAGTCTTGGGATTCTGCTCAGACCTTAGACAATGTGGATAGAATGAACGTTCTCTTCACCCACAGAGATTAAGGCCTGGTAATATCTATCATTTGACTTCCAGGTTCTCTTCTCAATTCAGGGTGCCAGAATTCAGATACATTTTGCGCAGTCAGCAGCTCTCCCTGTTCTAACCCGTCCAAGTTTTGAAAACAAAACAACAAAAAACAACAACAAAAACAACCGATAAACCGACACAAGATAAGGTGTAAAGTATCAACTATCGTTGAGGATGGTCTGAAGATGTGTAAAAGAAAACAACAGAACATAAATCGTCAGCGTGTTCAGTCCCGAAGACGGCTCGACCAAAACGTTGACGATTTCTGTTCTCTGTCTGTTGTTGTTGTTGTTGTTGTTGTTGTTGTGTGTTTGTTGTTTTTGTTTTGTTTGTTCGTTTTTTTTATTGTTTTCTACTGCAAATTTTCAGAACATCCTCAAAGATAGTTCTTATTTGTGGAAAAGAAGATCAGCAGTCAAGAATCGTTTCGTGTAAAATAACGTTTCTTTTTCTTTCTTCAACACAAACTGCCTGAGAGACAAGCATATTTTCGACAAAACGTCTTCTTCAGGCACCACAGAGAACACACACAAACAATGCACAGAACAATACTCACATGGCTGTTTGTGACACCCCCCCCCCCCCTCTCCCGCTGTTTGTGACCCCGTCCCCCCCCCCCCCCCCCCCCCCCCCCCCCCTCCTCCTCCTCCTCTCTCTTCTTTCTCGCCCAGCATTTAACTTTCCGCAGGAAGACGGCAGAGCAAAGTGACGTGTACATACTGTTGGAGAGACACATGATTGTGTAAATACTGTTGGAGAGACACATGATTGTGTAAATACTGTTGGAGAAACACATGATTGTGTAAATACTGTTGGAGAGGCACATGATTGTGTAAATACTGTTGGAGAGGCACATGATTGTGTAAATACTGTTGGAGAGACACATGATTGTGTAAATGCTGTTGGAGAGGCACATGATTGTGTAAATACTGTTGGAGAGGCAAATGATCGTGTAAATACTGTTGAGAGGCACATGATTGTGTAAATACTGTTGGAGAGGCACATGATTGTGTAAATACTGTTGGAGAGGCACATGATTTTGTAAATACTGTTGGAGAGGCAAATGATTGTGTAAAATACTGTTGGAGAGACACATGATTGTGTAAATACTGTTGGAGAGGCACATGATTGTGTAAATACTGTGGAGAGGCACATGATTGTGTAAATACTGTTGGAGAGACACATGATTGTGTAAATACTGTTGGAGAGGCACATGATTGTGTAAATACTTTTGGAGAGGCACTTGATTGTGTAAATACTGTTGGAGAGGCACATGATTGTGTAAATACTGTTGGAGAGGCACATGATTGTGTAAATACTGTTTGAGGGGCAAATGATTGTGTAAATACTGTTGGAGAAGCAAATGATCGTGTATATACTGTTGGAGAGGCAAATAATTGTGTAAATACTGTTGGAGAGGCAAATGATTGTGAGCGTGAATCAGAAAAATAGAACGGTGTCTTGCCAATAGTGTTTGGCCGAATGCAGTATTTCAAGATTTCATAACAAGAGACCCTTTCTCAGGCATGGGGAATAGAGGAAACGGGTTCGAAAAACATCCATAAAACGATGATTTTTCTTTTTTCGTTCATAAATCGCTGCGCCACTTCAAAAAAGCAGTACCTCCATGCTACTCACTCGCATCGCCGTCCACAGCCACTCACTGGTTTGGTTTGTCCCCACTGCAACCCCGGCACCGACAATCCACTGGTTGCAGTCATTGCCAAGCTGTCATGAGGCAACCAACCGGAGGAGACACTGCACTGTTGCCGAGTCACTTCGGTGGTGTTCAGTGGCTGCCTGTTCTGATCCAGCATACTTTCGACCACACGGCTATGCCCTCAACTGATGACAATGACTGTTCTGTCGCCAAGCCGGAGTGGGTGAACGTCTCCCTCCAGACGGCAGGTCCATGTCCGTCCCATGACAGGCCCCTGCTTATACCCGTGACCCCCGACTCGAACATACCACGGGCATAGATAGGGAGAAGAAGTCAAAACTAAGGTCACTAGGAGAGCAGAGCATGAAGGGACACAGAATCAAATACGTTTTAGTCTGATCAGTGAGGAATAGGATGATGGAGATGACGCCATAGAGTTCCATTCCGGTCTGAAACTACATGATGAGGCTGAAATGTACTCTACGTTTATTTCATAATATATCCCTGTGTCAACCAGGCCCGAGAGATACACAGACACCTGCGAAGTTGGTCTGGAAAATTGAGCAACAGTCTCAGAGACACAATCTTTGGTGGATGAAAGTTGACCGTGTGGTCCTTGTCTTTCCCATTGACCCAGTGGCAAGCTCCCCTATAAGTAGGAGCCGTGTTAACAGAAGAGTCCCAGAAATAAATGGCGCTGACGGGAACTGAACCCATGATTCCCAGCCGACAATCCACGACACTAACCACCGCGCCGAGACTGCTGGTTCACGACGAAATGTAACATAATGTTTGCATTAAATGAGTTTCATTTAACATTACCTTTCATGTACACACACGTGGATGAGAGAATGTGGTGGCTAATCTGGAGTTTTGGCACTTGAATCATGACGCAGAGCATCTGCCCAAGACTGTTTGGATGTGCTGAACTGTATTCCATTCCAGGCGTTCGTTTCTGGAAGGAATCTTCAGTTTCCCCAGTTTTGATTCATGCAGTTAATTGAGCATTTGCTGTTAACTCACTGGCCTTTCTCCGAAGGATCTTCAATGTCACGCCCCCCCCCCCCCCCCCCCCCCCCCCCCCCCCCCCCCCCCCCCCTCCCGCCTCCTTCCTTTCCCATCCCAACCCTTTCAACGTCATTCATCAAGTTATAGCAAGCAACAAGGTAGAAGGAAAATGGAACTCAGATGATGGTTCTTAGATTTAAACAAGCTGGACCGAAAAGGTCACTTCCTACATTTAGCATGGGCACATTGTGGATTGCACAGTGATGGTCAGGGAGAATAGTTGGTTTGCTTCCACAAGCGTCGAAGATGCACATTGTTCTGCTCCACTGCACTATGTTTTGAGGAAGTTTTTGAGAAGCAAGTTCTTTGAGACTTACGCGGAAAGGCAAGGTTTTCGAATTCAGTGCTTTATCCAAAGGTCTGGAGCAGGTATCACCCTACTTTACCATATTATCGAAACCAGTTTTTTTTTTTTTTACAGCACACACACACACACACACACACACACACACACACACACGCACACACACGCACACGCACGCACGCACACACGCGCGCGCACTCACACACACACACACACACACACACACACACACACACACACACACGCACACACACACACACACTAACGCGCACACACGCACGCACACACACACACACACACACACACACACACACACACACACATACACACACACTTTTTGAACTACTGACGCTTAAAAATAGCCACGGTTCATTCGAAATGACTCCCTGCTGCTGACTGGAGAAGTGGGATTGTGTTTCAGATAGGAAAGGCACGCTAACTGACTTCGTCAAACAGCGGTATAGTGCATTTCCACAACGTAAGAGTCAGAACTTTCAAAAGGCATACAGTCGCAGAGAATGATCATTGATAGCATGTCCATAACGGTCACTGTCACAGACGTCACAGACGATGGAGCGACTTGCCTCACCATTATCAGACAGTATAGAACATTATAGCCTTTTTTTTTTCTTGTCAAGTCTAGGCCCTCGTTCTATTACAGCTTGGAAAACGAAGAAAGAAACAGACGTTGTGTATCATACGTTAGAATATTAAAAGTCAGCACGCGAATGTCCGTAGATAATGAAACCTACAGATGTGAATGGTGAGCGAGCGTGTTTCCAGCAAAGGGAGAAAGGAGTGACGGAAAGGTGGAGTGA
>JADBJO010001319.1:160000-277500 GCA_016801955.1 Conus betulinus | reverse complement strand
TGCAAGGTCGTAACGGAAATGAATTGTCGTTTCTTTTGTTGCTGAAAAATAAATATCGATATTTTTCTTCTTTTTCGCACTATAAACAGAATTTCCTTATTTCGTCAAAACGGACAGGGTCAGAGTTGAAAAGATTTCCAAGTGCAGAATTATCAGAATATTTGTTAACAGGAGTTTTGTTCGCGGTTCTATAGCCATTAGTACGAAAAGCAAAGAGAAGAGAAGACAGCACTGTACCCTGAGGTGTACCAATACTGTAGGCTTAGAGGAACCGGACTGCGTTCTGCTACGCAGAAAACTGAAAGTCTACGGGGAAGACTTGGGAGAAACAGCTAAATCAAACAGTGTGTTACCTAAGAAATGAGGCTGTCTTGTACTGAAAGCAGATAAATAATCAAAGAACTGAATATTAAGAAAAGAACTTTGGTTGTTTAAGTGGAAGAGAGGATAGAGAAGAAGACTCAAAAAAGGGGGACGGGGGCAGGGGGGAGGGGGTCATCAATGCTCTGCGGGATTCGAAAGCAAAGTGGAGGAGGTCAAGATGTTGGCGTGTAAAAGTTGTGAGGTGACTGGGGGAAAACGTTTTTTCAAGTATGTTCACACTACACATGCATGAAGCAAATAAACAAACATACTTGTCTGGATTACGTTGTGTTACGTTACATGTGTATACATACACGCATACATACATACATTCAACTATGAATATATGCATTCAAAGCAAATTACACGGGGCATTCCTGGTCAATAATATATGATTATCGTCGTTATTACACCTACATTTATTTCACTTATCATTACTACCGTTTTCAATGATACCATGATCAAATAACAATGAATGCAACACATCAAAACAAGGAACAGTCCAAGTGTTATGCCTATTGAGCCCAAAGCCATTTGCCATAGCAAACGTCTCACAGTGACTGTGTGATGTTACAGTGTTATTCATGTAACTAATATGTTAAGATTTTGCCCATTGCTTTGATTAGAAATTAGTTCTCTACAAATATTTGAAAAAAAAAAAAAAAAAGAAAAGACGTATAGAGCCCGCATTTTTCATTTCACAAACGATTTTGCAATCAAAGATTTTCAAATGCTAAATTCGTGGCAGTGTTTTTAATCGATCGATTGGAAGGATTTTTTTGTCATATGATTGTAATTTCAGGGGCTGAAGGAATTATGGATTGCATTCATACTTTACAGCAAATTGCATTTTTCTTTATTTCAACGTAGATCTGACTAACAGCAAAATACGTGCGTTCAGAACATGTTATTTGATTAACGGAAAAAAAGAACAATGGTTATACAATATATGGAGATGATTTTTTTTTAAATCGATGCTTAGAAATATTTTTGGTCCATTTTTGAACGGTCAAAAACAGAAGCCTCACTTTTGACTCTAACGAAATTTAGGTCTACAGTCTAGTCGGGGAGGGCGGGGGGTGCTGGGGGATACACACACACACACACACACACACACACACACACACACACACACACACACACACACACACACACAACCATAATCTTCTTAAACACATTTTCAAAAATGGTGATGTCCCATGGGAACCAACTACAGAACAAGAAATGACGTGAAGCTGAACAGAGAAGTGTGTACATGATTTCTTGAACGTTCTGTAATCATTGGGAAATATTGTGTATTCCATATCCTGCACACATGAAATCAGGTAAAACCACACACACACACACACACACACACACACACACACACACACATTTCATAGCACTTCTACTAAAGGACACAAAACAACGCAAGTGAAAGGGGAGAATTTTTTTTCCTTCTTTCTTTCTCTTTTTTTTTTTTTTTTTTGAGAGAGAGAGAGAGAGAGAGAGAGAGAGAGAGAGAGAGAGAGAGAGAGAGAGAGAGAGAGACTCATTTTGTATAACTGTGTACATATTTCATCCTTCCTTTCGCTTCTGAAGTTTTTCGTTTTAGGACGTAAATTTTGTTATTAAAAGAAAGTCAACTGCGTCGTTTGAACCTTTCTCTTTCTCGATTTTTATCATCATCACTATCATTTTCATCTTCATCGCCAGTGACCTAGACAAATGTGTAAGTTGAGACAATCTATACAGAATCTACTTATCCATATGGATATACCTTAATCTGAATACTTTGTAAAAAAAAAAAATAAATAAATAAATAAAAAAAAAAAAAAAAAAAAAAAGAAAAAGAAAAATTAGCCAGGAGGTACATGCATGTTGGAGGGTAGTTCTGCTCCCCCAAACACCGGCTGCTGGTGTCCAAGTTCAAAAAGTGACGGCGGCCGTGGCGGCGGCAGTGCTGATGAGTCTGGAAGTCGTTGAGTCAGGTCCTGGTTAGTTAGGGTTAAAGTTGACGAGCCGTCTACACGTGAGACCGGGGACGGGTGAAGGTTAAGACGTGCATTGATCCGTTCATTGATCTTGTACCACTGCTGTAGAGGACACATCGCCTCTGAGAATGGCTGGCACGTGAAACGCGCCTACATCGGAGACAAGGTCAGAGTCGCAGACTGGTCACTGAGACTGGGAGATCCTTCCATTCATTTGTTTATTTGTGTGGTCGTTCGTTCATTTATTCGTTTATTCATTCGTTCGTTCATTCATTCATTTGTTCATTTTATTCCTTCGTTCATTCTTTCGTTCAGTTATTCATTCATTTATTTCCCTTACTTGCTCATTTGTTTAATAACGCGTAATGACAAGCCATTCAGATACAAACTGCAACAGATATATATATATATATATATATATATATATATATATATATATATATATATATATATGTGTGTGTGTGTGTGTGTGTGTGTGTGTGTGTGTGTGTGTGTGTGTGTGTATCGGTAAGAATACGTGTACGTGCGAAGAATCTGTATGTTGTGGGCCTATGTTTTTTCGATTGTCACGTTCATATGAGGGCTTATCTTTAAATTATATATATAAAAAAAAAATGAACATAATTATGTCCAAACTGTTCAGACTGCATGTCACCGTTGAGAGAAAGGCTCTCATTTATACTTTCCTCACTCAAGGTCTGACCAGCTCCGTCATTCTGAGCGATCTTCACCCCAGAACTGGGGCCCTGTTGTCTACAACAAACTGGCCTAGTTCTTGTGACATGCGTATACGTCCGTTGACGTATATGTTTTCATACGTCATTGCTTATACGTATTTGTTTTGTCTTTAGTTTTATGTCACAAGTCCTGAAGACGGTCTATGACTGAAATATTGAAGATTTTTTTTTCTTTTGGCTTGTGTGTGTGTGTGTGTGTGTGTGTGTGTTTTAGTTTTTAAATCTTCTGAACATCCTCAAAGATAGTTTGTGTAATTCACAGAAGATCGGCGGTCAAAGATCTTTTTTTTTCTTGTGTGTGTGTGTGTGTGTGTGTTTTCTCTCAATTTTTTAAATCTGAAGAACATCCTCAACAAAGATTGTTTGTATTGTTTACAGAAGATCGGCGGTCAAAAATCTTTTTTTTTTTTCTTTGGCCCAGCACGACCTGAGAATCTCCGCTGACACAGAACCAAGTGGACAGCCGACTAGCCTACCAGGCTTAATGTAATGCCATCAATGAACAGGAGGAAGAGCCTCGAGCCTCTCCGCCCTGGCAACACTAAACAATATGAGCATATAACCCCCATGGACAAAAAGCAATTAAAAAATTTGTGGGCAAAAGTATCCCCAATCTCATATTTGACGAGGAGAAATAACGTGTAGTCAGCCCATACAAGGTCAGACTAACTTTGCTTGATCTACAGCTTCTGTTTTATTCATTTTAACCTGTGTACAAAAGTAAAATGTTGTGTGTGAAGTCGTGCTTTGCGTGTGTGTGTGTGTGTGTGTGTGTGTGTGTGTGCGTGTGTGTGTGTGCGTGCGTGCGTGCGTGCGTGCGTGCGTGCGTGCGTGCGTGCGTGCGTGTGTGTGTGTGTTGTGTGTGTGTGTTGTTCTTACAACATTTCATGGTTGACCTTTACTTCTAATTCCATCTGTCAGTCGCAGAGCAAGCACTTTGAAGTGTATAAACCTAAGGTGAGTTACGCTTGAACCATTCTTGAGTAGCTTCAAATCCCGAGAAAAAATGCAGTTTTCTGTCGATAATTAATACCGGAAAGTTGCTCCTTCCACAACTACTAAGAGAGAGGATGAAGGTGGATTTTTAATTAAAAAGCACTCAATAGTTTAGTAGGGAAGCACCCTGAGTCTACCCCGAAGAGGTCTATACCTTCCAGCCCTGCACGTGACAGCTATAGTGACAAAACAATGACAAGGCTTGTGATGTAGGCTATGTGTGTACTATAGTGCCAATGCAATGATAATAATCCTTTCGATATTTGTGTGTACTATAATGACAAGACAATGGTGAGCCCTTTGGTGAGGACTATGTGTGTACTATAATGATAAACATTGGTGAGCCGTAGGATATAGGCTATATGTGTACTATAATGATAAAACAATGGTGAGCCTTAGGATATAGGCAATGTGTGTACTATAATGATAAAACAATGGTGCGCCATAGGATATAGGCTATGTGTGTACTATAATGATAAACAATGGTGAACCATAGGATATAGACAATGTGTGCACTATAATGATAAACAATGGTGAGCCATAGGATATAGGCAATGTGTGTACTATAATGATAAAATAATGGTAAGCCACGGGATATAGGTTACGTGTGTACTATAATGATAAAACAATGGTAAGCAACGGGATATAGGCTATGTGTGTATCCTACTTTAATGATAAAACAATGGTAAGCAACGGGATATAGGCTATGTGTGTATCCTACTTTAATGATAAAACAATGGCAAAACTTTGGATATGGGCTATGTGTGTACTATAGTGATAAAACAATGGTAAGCGTTTGGATACAGGCTACGTGTGTGCTATAATGATAAAACAATGGTAAGCGTTTGGATACAGGCTACGTGTGTACTATAATGATAAAACAATGGTAAGCGTTTGGATACAGGCTACGTGTGTACTATAATGATAAAACAATGGTAAGCGTTTGGATACAGGCTACGTGTGTACTATAATGATAAAACAATGGTAAACATTGGGATATAGGCTACGTGTGTACTATAATGATAAAACAATGGTAAGCATTGGGATATAGGCTATGTGTGTAGCCTACTTTAATGATAAAACAATGGCAAGCCTTAGGATATAGGCTATGTGTGTATTATAGTGATAAAAACAGTTGTAAGCCTTAGGATATAGGCTACGTGTGTACTATCATGATAAAACAGTTTTAAGCTTTAGGATATAGGCTACGTGTGTACTATCATGATAAAACAATGATGAGATATAGGATATGGGCAACGTGTGTACTATAATGATAAAACAATGATGAGATATAGGATATGGGCAAAGTGTATACTATAATGATAAAACAATGGTAGGCATTGGGATACATGCAACGTGTGTACTATAATAATAAAACAATGATAAGCATTGGATACATGCAACGTGTGTACTATAATGATAAAACAATGGTAAGTATTGGGATATAGGCTATGTGTGTACTATAATGAAAAAACAATGGTAAGCCACGGGATATAAGCTACGTGTGTGCTATAATGATAAAACAATGATAAGCATTGGGATATAGGCTACGTGTGTACTATAATGTTAAAACAATGGTAGGCATTGGGATATAGGCTATGTGTGTACTATAATGATAAAACAATGGTAAGTATTGGGATATAGGCTATGTGTGTACTATAATGATAAAACAATGGTAAGCCACGGGATATACGCTACGTGTGTGCTATAATGATAAAACAATGATAAGCATTGGGATATAGGCTATGTCTGTGCTATAATGGTAAAACAATGGTAAGTATTGGGATATAGGCTACGAGTGCACTATAATGATAAAACAATGGGAAAGCCTTGGGATGACTAAGTGTGTACTATAATGATAAAACAATGGTAAACCACGGGTTATAGGCTATGTGTGTACTATAATTATAAAACAGTTGTAGGCCTTAGGATATAGGCTATGTGTGTACTATAATGATAAATCAATGGTAAGCCTTGGGATATAGGCCATGTATATACTATAATGATTAAACAATTTGAAATTTTGACCAGAGACGTCATCCAAGTGCAATTGGCGTCAATGCGCACGAGCCTCAAACAGAAAGGGACAGAGACTTGGAGATTTCAAGAGAAGGCAAAAACCGCTTAGCTTGTGATGTGGTCAAAGATGAGATTTACTTCCTAAACAGCGGCTCCAAATACAGGCTGCAAAGAATGAAATCAGCAGAACAGCCATCGAAAGATAGACCAGGACCACACACTTGTAGAAACTAAGCCCCGGTCGAAATGCTAGGCAATGACAATCGACAAAAATGCATAGTTATGTTGATGATTGCATGAACATGGAAAGACTGTAATGGCTCCCAATACGGGCTCAGACAAACGGTGATCAAAACATTAATCATAACATTCATAATGATATCGTTACCGTTCTCGTTTACATAAATCCTGAAGGGTTCTCGTGACACTTTAAGGGCCGAGTCTGAGTCTGATTGAATCACGCGTATAGACATAGATAGATAGATAGATAGATAGATAGATAGATAGATAGATAGATAGAGAGAGAGAGAGAGAGAGAGAGAGAGAGAGAGAGACAGACAGACAGACAGACAGACAGACAGACAGACATACATACATACATATGCATAGATGCATAGATAGATACATACATAGATAGATAGACAGATAGATAGACATGAAAAAAAAAATTAGTACGCGCTGAGAGAGAGAGAGAGAGAGAGAGAGAGAGAGAGAGAGAGAGAGAGAGTAATGAGGAAGACGAAATCAGCAGTCCAATTCGCCGCCAGACAGGGGATAACTCTCCTTCGGGATTTGAAAGCATTTCCTCCCAAATTACCTCCCGTCGCACAGTGGCTGCCCCAGTGTCTTCCCCTGGGAGGGCACAATCTCTGTTTCGTTCAAGATCTTGACTTTGAGGGTGAACCTGTTACCACTAAAATGTCTCAGCCAATACTGTAGAAGGTGACCAATAAACTTTGGAAAACAACAGACGCTGGCCATAAAGTCCACTGAGCACCTGTGTATGTGTTTGTGGGAAGGGGGGAGGTTGGGGGAAGGGCTGTCTGTGCCGCCTTTCCCAAACTGAAAACGGTTGGAGTTGATCTAAACCCCGATCTTCATGGATCGTCCCTGACCGCTGTCTACTGCGACCTCGTGGATAGCGGGGCGGAAGGGGGAGGTGGAGGGGGGGGGGGGGTAGCGTATATGGATTAATTCAAACGCCTTGACACCTCTTGAATAAAACCGAAACTTCAAGAAAAGAAATCTACCAGCTTCTTGAAAACCTGGAATACTACAGACCGACGTTCATGCCAGACTATACAAATGTTAAGAGATAGGTCAGTGATTTTATACCCCTAAGTCTTGTATTTCTACTTTCGAAGTATGACTGCCAGCGGAGGTCAAAACAATTTCAGCTGAGTATTGAGCCGCCGAAGGAACACGAACATTGGGGAAACACAGCTTGACTGTGTGGTTTTTCTTCAGGCAGTGCGACCACAAAGAAGAAAAACAAGTGCTGAAATGACGGAATTGAACATGTTGTGGCGTAAAACAAGAGTGGGAGGACAACAAAATAACAAAGAAACAAGCACTGAAACCACGGAAATAAAAGCTTAAACATGTTGTGGGCAAGAGCTTACTATGGGGGAATGTGTGTGTGTGTGTGTGTGTGTGTGTGTGTGTGTGTGTGTGTCCAATTATTATGAAAATAACTTAAATAAGGGGCTGGGTTAGATACTACAGAGGAGGGCAGGGGGAGTGGGGGATGGAATGGAAAAAACGACTTAGAAATTTGATGTTAAATCCTTCACTGGCAGAATTAGGAACCACTTAGTTGCCCGTTTTGAATAGAACCATCTGCTTGTTTCTGCTCAGAACCGTCGTCGGTCTTCTAGATGACAACTCCTCAATGGTCCAGGTCTTCAGCAGTTGTGACAGTCCTCCCACAGTACCTCACGTAGAACACCACCTCTAACTTGGTGGTGTTTCCAGTGTCATTGGCGAAACAGCACAACTCCATGAACTACCAAGGGCGCGGCAGTGAAGGCTATAGAAGAAGGGGGAGTGGAAGAGAAGAATATAAACGTTAAACTCGCCTCTACCTACCAGCGGTTTGCGCGTCGCGCATCCACTCCCTGCGAGGTGGCATAGCAGGGAGTGCCAGGTGGCATAGCAGGGAGTGCGAGGTAGCACAGCAGGGAGTGTCGAAGTGGCATAGCAGGGGGAGTGTTGAGGTTGCATAGCAGGGAGTGTCGAGTGGCAGCAGGGAATGCCAGGTGGTAGCAGGGGAGTGCGAAGTCGCATAGCAGGGAGTGCCAGGTGGCACAGCAGGGAGTGCGACGTGGCATAGCAGGGAGTGCCAGGTGGCAAAGCAGGGAGTGCCAGGTGGCATAGCAGGAGTGTCGAGGTGGCATAGCAGGGAGAGGTGGCATAGCAGGGAGTGCCAGGTGGCACAGCAGGGAGTGCCAGGTTGCATAACAGGGAGTGCCAGGTGGCACAGCAGGAAGTGCGACGTGGCATAGCAGGGAGTGTCGGGTGGCATAGCAGGGAGTGTCGAGGTGGCATAGCAGGGAGTGCCAGGTGGCAAAGCAGGGAGTGCGGGGTGGCACAGCTGGGAGTGCCAGGTGGCACAGCTGGGAGTGCCAGGTGGCATAGCAGGGAGTGCCAGGTGGCACAGCTGGGAGTGCGCGGTGGCACAGCTGGGAGTGCCAGGGTGGCAAAGCATAGTGCGGGGTGGCACAGCTGGGAGTGCCAGGTGGCATAGCAGGGAGTGCCAGGTGGCAAAAGCAGGGAGTGCGGGGTGGCACAGCTGGGAGTGCCAGGTGGCATAGCAGGGAGTGCCAGGTGGCAAAGCAGGGAGTGCCAGGTGGCACAGCTGGGAGTGCCAGGTGCATAGCAGGGAGTGCCAGGTGGCATAGCAGGAGTGCCAGGTGGCATAGCAGGGAGTGTCGAGGGAGAGGTGGTAGATCTCCTTGAATGATGATGTGAGAGGTCAGGCGGCGCAGTCAACCTTCCCGCCGTATGGAGTGACGGCGGGTCTAGCCTGTGTCGCCGGGGATGGTTCCTTCATAATGATGTGCGGCTATTGGCGATGGAGCGCTGCCTGACTGCATTTACCGTGGCCTGAAATACCATGCTATACAGGGTGGCATAGTGGGCACGCCTGTCGGGGTTCGGCTAAAAAATTGCCTTCTCGGCCGTAGTCAGCGTTGGACCATAGATGGAACTTTGTGCAGCGCTCCAGCGAGTCCTGCTTCCTCATTAAGGCGACCTCACGCGGCACAGGACCATCGCCTCCCGATCAAGGAGAAGGCCACCTGGTAGCCCTGAAAACAGACTTTTGGGAGGGGGGGGGTGGGAAGCAGGGGTGAGAAGAGGCGAAGAAAACCGACGTCCATGATCGGTTGACCAACTCTGCGAAGGGGACACCACCAGTTCACACAGAACCAGAACCGAGTGCTGGACAGAAAGAAGAGGACCCAGACTGCATCCAGTCTGGGACGAAAAGCAGAACAAGATACGACAGCCCCCGTCCGGAGCTAAGCCCAAGGAGACTCCTGCCGTCGACCAGACCCGCCACCAAAAGTACAGACTCCGGTCTGTAAGGGTTTCTTGTCCTGAAGGGCCTCTGCCAAAAGGACACAAAAACTCAATCTTTGACTTCGACTTTGAAAAATGTAAAGAATGTTCTTTTTTCTGTCCCATCTTCTGTGCCACCTCAGTGGCAGTGCATCCACACCACTCATTCCGACACCCTGTCCACAGCCAAAGCCCGGTCAGTCCCCGCCGCAGCTCCGGCACTGACAATCCACAGGGAGCAGTCAGTATCAAGTCGTCAAGAATCAACTCACCAGAGGAGACACTGCACTGCTGCTGAGTCACTTCGGTGGTGTTCAGTGGCGCCTATTCTTATCCAACATACGCAGGACACCACCTACTAAGCCCCCTACTGACGACAATAACTGCTTAGTCGCGGAGCCGGCTAGAGTGAGCTCTCCCTCTGGAGGGCGCCACCACGTCCGTCCAGCGGCAACCCCCACGGATTTGCCGATACCGGTGACCCCAACGAATCAAACCAACGCTACTGACGTGGAGATGACATCGAAAGTGAGTCAGCATGAGAGCAGGTAAGAAGGGCCACAGAATTTGATTTTTTTTTTAAAATGCTGATTGATAAGAATGAAGACGATGAAGATGATGCTATGGATTTCCATTCTGGTCTGAGACTGCATGACAGGACTGTACTCTACACTTCCTTTCATAATACATCCCGGCATTAACCAGGCCCGAGAGATACAGACACCTGCAGTGTTGGTCAGGAAATAATTTTGAGCAACACTCTCAGAGACGCATCCCTTAAGTGGATGAAACTTAACTGTGTGGTCCCAGTCTTCCCAACTGAGTCCGTAGCAAACTCAACTCTGCGCCGGTTGGGGGAAAGAAAAATCCCATATGACTCTGATGGAAATCAAAGCCACAACCTCTCAGCCGAGAGTCTGTGACGCTAACCACTACACCACGGTGGCTGGTGTAAAGAAATAAGTTATCAAAAGGGAATCAGAAGTATTCCCAAATAAAAGAACATGTTTTAAGCCTATGAATGAAGATCCAAAAACAAATGAGAAATGAAAAGTATTTGGACTTAACAGACAACACAACAATGGGTAACAGTCGGTTTCAATGAAATTGTAATATTGCATTCAGTGAAACAGCTTGTTAATCAGCCTTGCATGATAAAAGAATGTAGGCTGGCAATCATATATTCGTACAAGAAACAGAGAGGTGGGATATTTTCCTTCGAACGTTCCTTCTTTCAGTGGTGTGTTCTGGGGAAAGTCACAAGGCTGATGTGTGATGTGCCCTCTACTCCTTTCCAGCTCACTGCACAGCAATGGACAACCTGGTCATTGGTCATCTGGGCCCCCATCCATCTGGGGTGCTGGTATCACTGTCTGATGGAGTGTTCCTCACAATTATAGAAATGGTGGACCGCTTAGCAGCATCCATCTGCTAACATGAAAGGGGCATGAATAATCTGTCCCCATGTTGTACAGGAACTAAAATCCTGACATCTCTACTAGTTCCTAAACTAAGCATCGTAGCTGCTGGCCAGATGCAACACACTGCGAGTTCTGCTTTTCTAAATTGAAAGAAAAAAGAATTTATTTCAGTTGTCAGTATGCTGATGTGTGATGGTACCTTCCTCTTTTCTGTGAATTCCTTTCATTGTGTGTGTGTGTGTGTGTGTGTGTGTGTGTGTGTGTTTTTTATTTACTGTCTTTCACAGTTTTTTTTTTCCCCGTTTGTGGCCAGTTTGTGCCTAAGTCTTTCTGTCACTCGGTTTCACATGTTTTCGCTGGTCAAAATGTATAACATGCCAAGTTTGTTTGTTTGTTTTTCGTTGTTTTCTGTGCTCTGACAGTGACAAAACACTGTACACATGGTTCAGTTTCGACACTTTACACCCATTGTGTCGCTGTCCATTTCGTGGTTTTCATTTGTGTGTGTGTGTGTGTGTGTGTGTGTGTGTGTGTGTGTACCTTTCAAATGTTCTGACCTTTTTTCACCTTGTTCCTATCACTGGGAGTTAAGAATTTAAGCGGAATGGTTGGAGCATACATTTCAGCCTTTTGTCATGACGGCCAGAGGACATGGACCCGAAATACTGTTCAGAGGGCAAAGTTCATTCTGTTTCAGATATGGGAAGCTGCGTTCATATCACAGTAAAACAGATGGCTCCTGCTGCATCAGACTGCATCAGACACGGTACAATTGTCTGATGTTTATTCATGATCCGTTAAATGGTTCTTCCCTCAGTCATATTGAAAGATATAATGCCAGCCGTCACTAGGTCTGGACAGCATGCTTTCTGCAGTAACAATCAACCAGAAAGTAGGCAACAAAGGCAAGAAAGGTGTTCAGTATATACATGTTGTGAAAACATGATTCTTTATCTGATCAAGTTTTCCCAATTTGTCGCTGCTGTTGATGTTTTACAGCTGCTGTTTGCCATAGAAGTACGTTTTAAAGAAAAATAAGCGTAGACAAAAAGGGAAATTCAATCAACATAAAAAGTATCATCATCTAGTCAGTAATGTAATAGCAAATTCACTTGTGCTATGAATTACATCAGTCTGCTCATCTTCATTAAATTTCAAAGCATTCTGCTGTCTGTTTTTTTTTTTTTTCTTCTTGGTTTGATATGTCTGAATGCAGTTTATGGCAATGGTGAGATTAAAAAAAAAACTGCTGAGCAGTCTGGCAACTAAAAATAATCAAATCAAAACAATCACACCTTCAAAAGCACACCTCTCTGTTGGTTCAGTTCTAATTATCTTTATTTCATGATAACAGTTGGTTTCAGATCTTTAGATCCCCTAGGTAAGATATGTACAGGGCCAGTAGAAAAATAAATAATAGTACAAAAATACAGCTGTAGCATTGGTCAAATCAAGTCCGATTATTACCTTGAAGTGAGTAATATTGTTTACATCCAAGGAATGTCAGTAGTTTCTATCTAATCACTTTACATTTTCTACTTGTCCTACACTCTTCTTATAATTTTGTAATAATCTTTATATATTGTACAGTAATTTCCAAAACAAACAACATGAGTAAAAACAACAAAAAAACCAACTGATTTTGAGCATGGAAACAGGTACGTTCTGAAAACCTGGGGAGGTGGAACAAACTCGATTAACATTGCAGCACATAGTGCACAGAGCTCATGTTGAACTTCTTTCACACTCACAAACGTGCGTTCACAAGATCATACTAGCCACACTGCTACACATGCCCTTCCAAGAAACTGGCTCTGGCATGTGATCAAGTACCGTTGATCAGGAAAATCAAGTATGTTCCCCTCCTCCTGTTCTTCCATACCAAGGCAAGAGAGGAAGTGAAAAACTTCTCATAGATCTGGTGCGCTTATCACTGTTTCCACAATCCTTGGCCTTCAGGGCCTGTCTGTCTACACAAAATGTGGTCCTACTGCCTGGTCAACAGCTAAACACACACACACACACACCTCCTTCAATCTTCTAAGCTACATGTTCAGTAGCATGCAAGTCGTCTCTTCTTTTTTCTTTCAACATGTTCTATATTAAGGTACTTAATTCCACTTTTGCTTCTTAACGCGTGTGTGTGTGTGTGTGTGTGTGTGTGTGTGTAGTCTTCAGTTTAATGTCTGTTCATCAACAAGAAGAGTGTGTGTGTGTGTGTGTTTTTTGGCAGTGTGTGTTTTCACACCAGTCTCTGACGGCACTTTGGACATCCAAAGTGTGCTTGTTTGGGAAGATAATGTACAGCCCAATGCCTGATCAGTTCATGTTATGGCCAACAGAACAAAGAGGTTACCAGCAGGAATTAGGCTGATTTAGCAATATACACCAAGCCCTCATTTAAGCTGTATATACAATGGTCTGTCATTTATTATGGCATATGCAATGTTACTATTTGATGTATTCATATTTCATTACAGTCTTTACACATAGATATATGACTGAACAGTAAAATATACAAATATACAATATCTGGACGGATTTAACACCTGGCTAGAACGTCGATGTTGTGCGGATAGAAGAGAAAACCACCTGAACAGCTTTAAAAAAAGACACACAAACACACACTCGGATGCTTACCAGAAAGACAGACATACAGATCATACATCATATACACAGAGGCACTCACATCCACAGGCATAATAAACAACCCAAATAAAAACGATTGGAAAAAAAAAAACATAAAATGAGGACACCAAGTTGCTTACACCACAATTTCTTTCAATCCACATACTCAGTGCATGCATACACTCACCATCAATTCATCATACACTGATAACCAATATTAAGCCGGTTACATAAAAAAATAAATGATAATGTCCAAATTTAATCAAGAACAACTTTATGTTAAAGGGCTGAGTAATATTTGAACAACTTCAACAAATGTTATCTTTTTATGTCGGTTGCTATCATAATTTGTACAGTTTGGGATTCAAAAAATCTTACTAAGTTCTGTGCTTATCCCACACATTCAAACCTATTCTTTGTTTTGTTGCCCTAAAAAACAAAAAAGAACTAAGGAAAACAATAATCTCCTTTAACTATAACCCCCCAAATCATTCTTAAATCTTACGATGTTCATGATAAGCAGAGGCTCAAAGTTACAAAACAGACATGATGAACACACGTTCATCTCCTTTCCCATCCAAATCAGCGCATCAGCAAACACACAAGCATGACATATAGTACAGACGACTTTGACAGTGGTGGAATTAATGCTGAATCCTTAACATAAACATGCAATTAATAAAACATGTCTGATTTTGCTAAGTTGGAATCCAAAATTAGAGGTGCCAACATTTTTTTCTTCAGGGAAAACAATAAAAGAACAATTATTTGCAATGTCGAACATTTTTTCTTCAGGGAAAACAGTAACAGAATAATTATCTGCAATGTCTAAAACTTGTTAAGGCAGATCTTCAAAACATGCACATCGGCGTGCAACTCATCAGTTCAAGCTGAGGATAGGATAACCAGTGAACAAAAGCTGTATGATGGCTTTTACTGCGGTGCGCAAACTCGCACTCAATGGTTTTCGACTTATTTTTTGTCTTAGTCGTATCTCTTTCATTTTTTTCTTTTCCTTCCTTTTCTTTTTTTTTTTTTTATATGTCAGTTGCATCTTCCATGTCCCCCATTGCATCAGTCCCAAGCACTTTTTGTGGCCCTGTGCACAGCCACACAAAGGTTTGTCCTGTCACAGCTATGGACTGGCAGACTACAGGAAGCAATATCAAGTCATCATGAGGCACACCCACTAGAGGAATCGCTGCATTGCTGCTGAATCACTTGATGGCGTTCAGTGGTGCCTGTTCAGATCAAACATAGACAGGACACTACCTACTGCAAAGCCCCTTACTGATAACAACGCATGCTTAGGCGCACAGTCAGCATGACAAAATGCTCACCCTCTCTGGAAGGCACCAGGAAAATCGACTGGAAAGGTGGAAAACATTTCATTGACTGGAAACAAACTTGGCAACATGAGAACCGCTGGCACCTCTACAAAATGGACACCAGTGATGATGATGATGATGATGATGATGATGATGATGATGACAGACTGATACAACTCATGATCACACACCCACTATTGAGACTCACTGCCTTGCCACGCAATCAACATGATGATTATTTCCACACTTTCGGCTCATCCAGTCTATGTACCTTGTCAACTTGTACAATATATTTGGCACCTGCCTAGCTTGTAACTTATACTCACACTTTTATCTGGTAAATGCATACACACACACACACACACACACACACACACACACACACACCAGCAGCAGCAGCATTTATCCCTTTACACACAGGGACGCAGTACAAGCGGAATTTAACCCTTTACCATTTCACACTATCACAGTCAGGATACTGCCCAAGAAAGGAACCTGAGAAGAAGTTGGCCAGCAAGGACAGACCATATGTCCCTGACCTTCACTGTGTGGCAAGGGCTGGACACCCGGCTGACAGTCCACTTCACATCTTGGTGGCACCATCCCCTTCCCCCCTGCCCACCTTGCCTGCCAGACTTCTGTTGGGACAACTATCAGCCCAACCCCTGTTCTCTACAACCTGAACACTGCACATGATTTCTACTGACAGCCACATGAAGCCTGTATCATTCACACATGAAGCCTGTATCATGATCTACTTTGATAATGTGACTGTTCATCTGAACAATGATGAAGAACCCTACCAAAAAACAGGTGTGGTTAAAATAAACCAACCAACTCTTATTTTTTTCTGCTGCTAACTCCAAACTTTGTTCTTGACAGTTTCAAAACAAAAAAAAAAAAAAAAACAAAAAAACCCCACAAAAGCAGTACACAGAATGAACTGCTGGTCCTCTGAACTGCCATAAGGGTCATCAAACTTTGTAACAAAAGGTAATCTTTGTGTAATTTCCAGCAGCTTTTTTTTTTTTTTCATTTTACTGGTGAAAAATGGCATCTTCTGCCAAGACCAGTCATGGTGACTTGTGGCTGATTCACAGAACAATGTTCTTCAACCGTTCTTTCAAAAACACTGTGAACAAGCACTGTACAATAAAGTTCCTTTTTCTTTTCAAAATGTGTGAATTATAAACTGGGTGTCTGACTAAAAGTAAAGGCCTAGACTTAAAAATGAACACTCTGCATTATGAAATGTCAGTTATCACTCGGGGTTAAACAAAAAACAAAACAAAAAAGAAAACATCAACCAACCCCCTCATGCCGACCCCCCCCCCCCCCCCCCCCCCCCCCCCACCCTGTTCTTTTACACCATGATACTTTAACGGTAACCACAAGTATATCTATCTATCAATCAATCTACCTGTCAGTCTATCTCTCTATGATATACAGATTTTTTTGTTTGTTTGTTTGCTTGTAATCTGCGCTGTAAACGAGAAGAAAAGCATTTTACAATTTCTGAGTGCTTTTCTGTTAGACATGACCAAACCTTGCCCCCTGCTATATGGGCAACATCAGTGTAAACCTGCCAACAACTCTACCACAGCAGTCCTCCAGCTGATGCAGACCTCAATTTCCCCCACACCCAACACTTTCTAGGCCGTCTCCCCACTTCCATCCCCAGTCAGCCCTGCCCTTCCCTTTCCACAATTCATGCATCACCCTCTTTGAACCAGCGGGTAAACCTGCCACATCGCTGCAAATTTTCCCACCAAGGAGAGAAGCTAAAAGAGGTAATACCATATCATGGGTCTGAATTCTCTACCTCAACACTTCTGTGCTGGTCAGGAATGCGGTGTAAGTCCATATACCATGAGGCGGGGAACAGAGGCTACACTGAAGGACAGAATACCTACCCACCTTGACTAACTTCATCCCCTTATACCCCCAAATCAGCAAATACTTTTATGTTTTTTTTTCAACTGGCCTCCTTTTTTTTCTGCCAAGGACCTACACATCTTATCCACTGAAAACCGGAAATCTTTCCGATGAAAAATTTCTTGTCTATGTCCCGAGTCCATATGGAAAAGTGGAAAGAGTGGCTATCATGGGGATTAGATAACGGTG
The DNA here is from genome assembly GCA_016801955.1 of Conus betulinus. Classification (NCBI taxonomy): domain Eukaryota; kingdom Metazoa; phylum Mollusca; class Gastropoda; order Neogastropoda; family Conidae; genus Conus; species Conus betulinus. The sequence goes on along the minus strand of JADBJO010001319.1, from coordinate 260,350 downwards.
TTGGTATCATATTTTCTTCACTGTTATGATGTAATGTAATGTCTGTGTCACACTACTGTTGCCTGAGCCATTTCTGTCAACAAGAGAAAAAAGGGAGAACTGTAGTTCACTAGACCCCCACACAATGTATCACAATTATCACTCCTCACCACCCTGTCTCCACTGTTAAAGGCACTAGGGGCAGAGAAGTAGGTCACGGGCCTCATCTGTCTCCATTCACGATGGTTTCGTGGAGAAGATCTTTGCAATGCGCTTGGCTTCCTCTGCGGTAGGCATAGGCCGACCTTTGGCGGAGACAGCAGCCTTGAACTTGTTGGCAGCAGTGCCTGCTTTCTTTAACCTATGGAGCAGGTCTGCTGAGGCCTGGGCTTTGCTGCTGGCTTGAGTTCTCTGCAACACAATACTCTACATTCACTCAATGCAGTCACACCCTCTGAACACAGGTGGTCTCCTCAATAGCATGATTAGGGGGTCAACTTGAAAGAAAAAAAAGAGATGAATACAAATAATGTATCAACATAAAACCCAGTGATTATATGGAACTGGTTCATAGGCAACTAATTGTGGGAGATGACAATGACTATGGCATGGACGATGGGGGTGCATGCTCATGGATGATGGCAGTGACTGTTCACGGATGATGGCAGTGACTGTTCATGGATGATGGCAGTGACAGTGACTGTTCATAGATTATGACAGTGACTGTTCATGGACGATGACAGTGACTGTTCATGGATGACGACAGTGGATGACAGTGACTATTCAAGGATGATGACAGCGACAGTTCATGGATGGTTGACAGTTCATGGATAGTTGACAGTTCATGGATGATGACAGTTCATGGATGACAGTTATGGATGACAGTTCACTGTTCATGACTGTTCATGGATGATGACAGCGACAGTTCATGGATGATGATAGTGACTAGGGTAGGGTAATGCTGCTTACAGCCCAACCAACTGCAAAGGGCCATATCACGACTGTGATGGCATTTACGGCAAGCATAATGCAGACTAAATGACCATGTTTAGTTACACCAAAGTAGGCTCACAGCTTATCATGCTTCCATTAACTTTGTTCTGTGTATTTCATTTCACTCATTTGACAGTTTCTCTCCCCAATGACTAATGACATGTGCACATGCCTACACATGGGCGTACGAGCATTTTTACAATTGTATTCACAATTTTAGGTAGAATAGTATATACGCCAGCTTACCAGCAACTATGGTTCAGTGATTCTGTGATAAGCATCGTTAGGTGACTCACTTGTCATGAGTTTGAATCCCATTTCAACCATAATTACGAGTCTTTACATTCACAAAAACACTACAATCTTTTCTTTTTTTTCCAATACCACTGACCTGTGACACAGATTCAGAGGCAGCAGAAGATGTCGCCAGTTGCAGCGCCCTCATTGATGCCTGAAGCTCATCAGTCCGCAGAAAAAACTCTGGCACAGCAGCCGCCTCCGAAAGGCATGACCCTGAGTGGAGTCCAACAAGGACAAAGCCTCACGTTCATCCTGTGATGATTTGGCTCCGCTTTCAAGAAGACCGCTGTCTTCCGTGGTGACTGTGATGCTCTGGCAGGGTTCTCTCCCCTTTTGCGCCTCCTCTGGCCCTGACAGCGCTGACTCTTGCTGCAGCACTGAACTGGTACTCCAGTTTCTTCTTCAGAGGAATCGTATGCTCCATTCACCACCACGCCATTCTGAGACGGAGCAAAGAACTTGGACACTTCATCGGAGCGTGATGACAATGGCTGGACTTGACCTAACTCCGCCTCTTCTTCGGAATGTTCAGCGCATGCTTCCAGCTCTGCCCTCTGGCCGCCACTGGTTGCGGAGGACTGGCGAGACGGTCGGCTGCTGGGAGTGTCTGGGTGGTGGGATGAGCCCGAGGCTGAAGAGGCCAACTCCACGTTAGAGAGCAAGTGACGGGGAGGAGCTGAAGCTGGATGTAGAGACGACACTGTGGAGTAGAGTTCCACATTGGACAGGAGGTGTGCAGGGTGGGCGAGGTGAGCCACATTCTGGGCGGTCTGTACATTAACAGAGTCAACATTCCGTCCCGCACTCTCCTCCACATGCCTGTTTGCCATGACCTTCTCATGTCCTGCCTGTCCCCGCACCTGTCTGGCCCCCATGTTGACAGAGGTCAAAGTGTCAATAAGCTCCACCTGGGACAGGAGGTGCATGCTCCCTGCCAACTTCTCCTCTGAGGGCAAGGACTCCAGGTCGGTGGCTCCGTTAACTCGTGGGGTGTTCTCCTCCTCAGTGCTATCTTCTGCCTCCATGACAGCCAGGTCCAAGTCCAGGCGGTGGGAGGAGGGGGCGCTGCCTTCCCCTCTGTGGGGAAATGAGGATGACAACAATGCAGACTGGGATGGAGTAAGTGTTTGAACTGGGTCCTGGCTCTCCTCCAGCCAGCTGTTGATGAAAGAGTTCCGCTCGTGACTCTCTATCATCTCTAGTGTCTTGGTCTTTGTCTCCTCTTTTTCCTCCATCTCCCCCTCAGCACTTTCCTCTTCCTGACTGGGCTCATTCCTGTCACAGACCTCAGGTCTCTCTGTCTTTCCATCCTGGCGATGTGGAAGCATACCTGGCCAGGTGTGAACCGCTGCCTCAGGCATAGAAGCCTCATCCTGTTGAAGGGGGGAGAAAATAGGTGGCAGCGTTCCAGGAGTGTGAGCAAACTGTTGCCACATTCCTGACACATCATTTATTCTGCGTGGAGTGATGAATTCCACATTGCTTCCCTCCCCTTCCTCATTTTCATCTTCTTCCTCCTGGCGAATCTCCGCCTCCTCCTGGTCTAACATGGCGCGGTAGTGGTGGTAACTGCCAAACATCTCTCATCGTCCTCTGACTGGTCACTGTTGTAGTCAGCAGGCTGGTGGTGATAATCCTGTGGGAAATTGTCTTCCTTCTCTTCTGTCTCTGCAATCAAAGAGAAAACAAATCACCAGGGTCACAGTCAACCTCATGTCTATGTCGACAACTGTCATTCATATGACCTTGCTCTATATCTTTGTCAAATTTGATATCAGCTAGACCTTGGGCCCACATTTGTCTACTGTCATGTGAAATAGTAATGTGGGAAACTGTTGTCAGTCAATGGTCATCTACAAGCTCAGCAATCCTCCCCTTCAGTTGTCCTCTACCCCCTTAAATGCAATGTAATCCTCCAGAGACAAGAATGTCACCATGGTTTAAAAAACCAAAATGCATCCACACATCTCTTATCAATGAAATATCCCCTGTAACCTGTTACTCGCTTCGTTCCCACAAAGCAAGGAACCCCTGGAATCCATGAACACACTTTCCTTTCATTCTCGTACTGTAACAATCTAACAGGACACAGCCACTCAGATTTGAACAACCACAAAGTCTCCAATTTCTTCTATCGCACTGAGGGCCCTCTGGGCCTTGGGGTGATTTCTTCCTTTTCTGTCAGATGGGTCAGCACAGGACCCTCCTGAGGCCTAATCCCCACACTCCCTGAAGCACTGGACTCAGAGGGTACTGCTGCCAAGGGCTGAAATCCCTGGCTGGTCTGAGAGTTGCTGGAGAAATCACGTGGCGTTAACGCCCTTGAGGCGATCCTTCCAAAAACTGCTCTTCTGCAGCACACACAGAAGTTCCTGTCAGACACAGGGAGGATAATGCAACCAATCAGGACAAACTGTGCTCAACCAATCAGAACAGACGTTTAATCAATCAGCACATGCTACAGTTTAACCAATCACAACACAAATCAGGTCAACCAATCAAGACATACAGAATTCAACCTACCAAATGATAACAGTTCAATCAATTGTGATATACAACCGGTTTTAACCAATCAGGACATGTATTAATCATACAATTAGTTCAACCAATCAGACACACATATTACTACTGATATACAATCAGTTCAACAAATCATGTCATACTTTAATTAACCATACCATCAGTCTGACCCATCAAGACATACATTATTCATATATAGTGAAATCAACAAATCAGGACATACATACAATATTTATACAATCAGCCCAACAAATCAGGACATACATTATCATGCAATCAATTCAACCAATCAGGACAAACGTTGACTATATGGTAAGTTCAGCCAATCAGGGCGCAAACCCATCATACACAGACAAGAGTGTGACCGTCTACATAGCACATGTGCATATGTGTGTGTGTGTGTGTGTATGTGCATGAAAAAGAGAGATGCTGTACACATGCATGCTTTGTGTCACTGTAAAAGAGCCTCAAGATTTTAGGAAAGTGCAATAAAAATTTCCTCTTATAATTATGACACAATCAGTTCAACCAATCATGAAATAAATTCTAAACACGTTGATAGTGATTGCACCATTTTTTAAGAAAGCCCGAAAATGTCCTTCTGAATTATCACAAAGTGCTTGATCATGATGTATAAAAAAAAAAAATCATGGGTCATCAAAATGCTGACAAGTCCTTCAGCTCAAAACTTATATCACCAAATTTAGAAACATGGAAACACACAATTGCCTAAGCAAACAATCAAAATCAGGTCTGATTAAGAAATGTTACTCAGGTTGCGTTTGATTTTAAATTCGAATTCTTCAAATGAGTGCTAAAAGAAAACAGAAAGAGGCAACTAGCAGAGAACAAGTCACAAGGAACCCTAATTGTTGACTGAAAAGGTGATATTTCTCAAAGTCTTACCAGAACGGCCATGTCATCAAATGACTTAGGTCTAGTAAATGAGCATAAGTAACAATGTATGAGGCAATTCCAATCAAACCTGATCTAAGGTCATGCGCAGATTCCGTATCTATACAACACAAGGTATGCTAGTAGTTGACAGCCCATGCTGCAGTATTATTTGATTCACTCATAAACAGTATCCAACTTAAGACCACAAAATTGCACACACAAACTGACCTGAGGCAGCAAAAAGCAGACAACAGTTTCTCAGCCGACTCCTTCCTCTCTCTCCCCAACACCACCTGCTTTTCACTGCGCTGACTGTCAGGTCCATCCTGCGACTTGCCCGTGTTGTTACCCGAGAAAGCCCCCGAGTCCACCGCATTATGCGACAAATTGTCGTCTGAGGTGGACCGATTCGCCTGCTGACTGGAATCAGTAGTGATTTCCCTTGAGGTCAGAAGCTGGCGACTGACATCTGACAGGACTCTCGTGCAGCTGTCAGCGAGGAGGTGGTGTTGATGGTGCTCAGGCCCGAATGCGTGCCTGTCAGAATGTCGCAGACCGTGCACTGGCCGGCTGGTTGGCATCGATGTCCGACTCCTCCAAAGACAGCCGCATGCGGAGGCGCTGAGTTATGCCATCCAGGTCACGCAATTGTTGTCTGCAAGCATATGACAAGTGTTTGGTCGGAGAGCACAGTACATTAATTTTCTCCATAGTGTCCTGGTTCCACAGACGGCAGTCAGGTGGAGCCTCTCCAGATTTCATTTTTCTCCTGAAAAACACACACCCTCAAACCCTAACAGTGTTCCAGAGAGTAAATTTCTGTATTTTCAAGCCTCAAACTGGATTTTCATACCATAAAGACGACGAGTAAAGAATATCAAAATTAATAATGTTTATGTCAAATTCATCTTTCCCACACCTCTTTTCAACAGATCCTTCCATCTTTTTGGGTTTTTCATATGATGCGTTATTCACGATCATTGTGTCTACTTAGTACAAATGAAAACTCCACCTTGCACAATGTGCAGTGAACAAAGCAAGGCATTTGGCAGACTCTTCTGAAAATTGTGCCATCTTTAATGTGTCTTTCAAGAACGTTGTTTTCTTGATGCACCAACATGTTTTGCGCATACCTAAGCTTCAAATTCTTAATCATTGGTTTTACTTTTTCGTTTTTTTTTTTTTTTTCTTCTTTTTCTTTTATAATCACATCATTGCAGAAGGGAAGCAACTACACACACACACACACACACACACACACACACACACAAAACACAAATTACCTGAGGGAAGAGAACAACATGGATTTGGAAGACTCTCCAGTCATGGCAGCTGTGGACGCAGCGCCCTCAGTGGGCAGAGACAGGAAGCGTGGCTGCCAATGGTGAGTGGGAGCTGCACCAGACAATGATGACAGCACAGCCTGGCCGCTGTTGGCGGTGGCACCCGGCAGTGGAGGCAGGCAGACTGGACAGGGCAGTGAGGGACGTGGGGAAGAAGGAGAAATCCAGCCACTGGCTCCCTGGTCACACACACTGACCCCTCTCTCTCTGCCAGACATACAAACCACACAACTCATCAGCTACAAAACCTGCCTTATTTTCAAGGCAAAAGTATGATGGCAGGTCTGTTACTAAACACCATGTGTTTCACATCATCACAACACTGACGAAAAAAAATCAGATATTGAACAGTTCATGTTTTCCCACTGAATCCTAGAATAATGCATGGCAAAGCAAGCAACAGGAACCAATCAACACGTAAATCCTGAAGAGGAAGTAGGGGTGGACAGGCAACACCCTCAGGAAGCCAGCATCAAGGAATACTCATCAGGCCCTGACCTGAACCTGCAGGGGATGAAGATGAGGGGGCAACCCTGAGACAGCTGTAAAATGGACAATGAAGCAGACATAAAAAAGTAAGGGTACAAACTGGACACAGGCAGGAATGACAGCCAAGACCTGAGTTTGGTGGAGTGCTGTCATCTATGGTGTATGCTTCCTTGGGGGAGGAAGGTGAGCACAGTTACAACACATCTGATGCAACACTTTTCATACATGGTGCAAGCAGGATCCAAACTCTGCCCAAAGATACTTTTCCTGTGGTAGCAACACACACACTAAATTACATACATCACATTAACAGTCCCCACACTGTTCCCTGTGTGACTTGTTTCCATGCCTGCTGTGTGCATGTTCCCTCCCCATACTGTTCTCCATGTGCCCTATTTTTATGCCTATTCTGTAAATGTGCCCTCCTCCCCACACACATTATTCTATGTGTGGTTCGCTTCCATGCCTGTTCTAAACATGTACCATCCCTACACCATTCTCCGTGTGGATTACTTCCTGGCCTGCTCTGTACATGCTCCCTCTCCACACTATTGTCTGTGTGGATTGTTTCCATGCCTGCTCTGTGTGTCTTCCATCCCCACACTATTGTCTGTGTGGTCTGTTTCCCATGCCTGTTACGTACAGACTCCCTCTTCACACTGTTCCCTGCATGGTATTGTTTCCACACCTACTCCACGTTTGTTCCTACATGATAAACTGTTTGCCACAGACTCTGTTCCCCTGCTCTGTACATAGTCCCTCCTCACAACTGTTCCCTCTGTGGCCTGTTTCCATGACTATCCTGTACCTGTTCCCTCCCCACACTGTTCCCTGTGTGGTCTGTTTTTTTCCTTGCCTAATCTGTACCTGTTCCCGCCCCCCCCCCCCCCACTCTGTACCTGTTTCCTCCCCACACTGTTCCCTGTGTGGTCTGTTTCCATGCCTGCTCTGTACCTGTTCCCTCCCTACACTGTTCCCTGTGTGGTCTGTTTTTTCCTTGCCTACTCTGTACTGTTCCCTCCCCACACTGTTCCCTGTGTGGTCTGTTTTTCCTTGCCTACTCTGTACCTTTCCTCCCCATACTGTTCCCTGTGTGGTCTGTTTTTCCATGCCTGCTCTGTACCTGTTCCCTCCCCACACTCTGTACTGTTCCCTCCCCACACTGTTCCCTGTGTGGTCTGTTTTTCCTTGCCTACTACTGAACCTGTTCTCTCCCCACACTCTGTACCTGTTCCCTCCCCACACTGTTCCCTGTGTGGTCTGTTTTTTCCATGCCTGCTCTGTACCTGTTCCTTCCCCACACTCTGTACTGTTCCCTCTCCACACTGTTCCCAGTGTGATCTGTTTTTCCTTGCCTACTCTTTACCTGTTCCCTCCCCACACTCTGTACCTGTTCCCTCCCACACTGTTCCCTGTGTGGTCTGTGTTTCCATGCCTGCTCTGTACTTGTTCCCTCCCCACACTGTTCCCTGTGTGGTCTGTTTTTCCTTGCCTACTCTTTACCTGTTCCCTCCCCACACTCTGTACCTGTTCCCTCCCCACACTGTTCCCTGTGTGGTCTGTGTTTCCATGCCTGCTGCTCTGTACCTGTTCCCTCCCCCCACTGTTCCCTGAGTGGTCTGTGTTTCCATGCCTGCTCTGTACCTGTTCCATCCCCCCACTGTTCCCTGAGTGGTCTGTGTTTCCATGCCTACTCTGTACCTGTTCCCTCCCCACACTGTTCCCTGTGTGGTCTGTGTTTCCATGCCTGCTCTGTACCTGTTCCCTCCCCACACTATTCCCTGTGTGGTCTGTTTCCATGCCTGCTCTGTATCTATTCCCTCCCCACACTGTTCCCTGTGTGGTCTGTGTCTCCATGCCTGCTCTGTACCTGTTCCCTCCCCACAATGTTCCCTGTGTGGTCTGTGTCTCCATGCCTGCTCTGTACCTGTTCCCTCCCCACACTCTGTACCTGTTTCCCTGTTCCCTGTGTGGTCTGTTTCCATGCCTGCTCTGTATCTATTCCCTCCCCACACTGTTCCCTGTGTGGTCTGTGTCTCCATGCCTGCTCTGTACCTGTTCCCTCCCCACACTGTTCCCTGTGTGGTCTGTGTTTCCATGCCTGCTCTGTACCTGTTCCCTCCTCCCACTGTTCCCTGTGTGGTCTGTGTTTCCATGCCTGCTCTGTACCTGTTCCCTCCCCACACTGTTCCTTGTGTGGTCTGTGTTTCCATGCCTGCTCTGTACCTGTTCCCTCCCCACACTGTTCCTTGTGTGGTCTGTGTTTCCATGCCTGCTCTGTACCTGTTCCCTCCCCACACTGTTCCCTGTGTGGTCTGTGTCTCCATGCCTGCTCTGTACCTGTTCCCTCCCCACACTATTCCCTGTGTGGTCTGTGAACTCAGTCCCTTACGCCCCGTCCAATCAAACAACAGCCCAGACGGATAGACAGTAGTTCCCCAGTGAACCCTCCCGCTGTGACTCACGGCTGACAGCATGCTGACCGAGACACCTCCTATGGCGGCGTTACTGTTGCTAGGGGCAGCCAAGTCCACAGGTGTGATGCTCACCTGAAGACACACAACCATACGATCAACTACATGAAAACACACATCAGCGCCAACATCCATCTAAAAATACACACCTGTATGAACAACCATCTGAAAATTCACACACACACCAACCAACCATCTGAAAACATATACACATACCATCATACATCTGAAAACACACACCCCAACCATCTGAAAACACTGACCTTATCAACAACATCTCAAAAATACTGACCTTATCAACAACCATCTGAAAACATGCATCCTTGTGAACAACCCACCTGACAACACATGCCTATACATAGAATCACCTGAAAGCACAAACTTGTGTAAAGAACCACCTGAAAACACACACCTGAATGAAAAACCCGCCTGCAAACACACACCTTTATGAAGAACCACCTGAATAACCCACCTGTAAACACCCGACTCATGTTCAATTTTCTCACTCATACACACACACATACACACACACAAGCGTGCATGCATATCAAGAATTTCTCATTCTTTTGCTTGAACTGACAGACCGACCAACCGACAGAGAGACAGACATATATACACACATATATACACAATTTATACCTTTATCTGTCCCCGACTTTGGCCACTGAGATCAACGATGTTGTACCAGCCACAGATCTGTCGCAGGCCAGAGTTCAGAGGGCAGAGGTCAACAGATACAAAGCCCAATACACGGTCACATGACTTGTCTGCAATCAATCACAACACTGCATTATTTTTGTGGTCTTTTCTTCCTTCAAATATGTACTTGCATTAAAAAGTCTCCAACATTACTGGTAATCATTTCTCTTTCAAATGACTGGTAACAAATTCCATTTTATCATCGACTGCATCAAGAATGCTGATTTAAGAAAACAGGTCATTCCTTGAAAATATATACGAGTATCAATGTTTCCAGACTATATCCTGGTGGTAAGAAGGCTCTGTAAAATCTGAGTGAAGCTTTAGGTAAGGCTACAGTTCAAGTCCCCTTGGCTACCAGCCATAGGAATGCTGAACTGTTACAGGTTCACAACATCTGGAGCAGAACATGCTGGTAGGCATAGCCCTTCCTTCCCCTTTTGATGAGTTAACTTCCCTGATGTGAATTAGGAACCCATTTACTGCCATTTGGAGTGACAGCAAGTTTTCAAACAATAAAAAATGCAACCTGAAAGAGTGGTCCAAACACACAACTATCAGCTCTGTAGGCACCTGGTAATATCTCTGGCAAACACTCCATCCACTGGAAAATGGACCACTTCTATAACTTAAACAACTTTGTCAACATTAAGAACGTTCAACAATGTGCATTTCACCATTCTCAGTTTGCAAAGAGAAGATGCTAAATGTTCCCTTATTTATACACTGCACGCTGTATGAATGCTTCAACTTCTCCATGGTTACAGAATAATCTTTCTTGCATCTTCATAGTATTTTTATCCAGCTATTTCAAACTTTGGTCTTAACAGCAAAAAAAAAAAACACACACACACACACACAAAAACATGTAAAGACCCCATGAACAAATACACCCTGCTTTTGGATTGTATTCACCTTTGTATGTTCACCTCCCAACAAACATTCCCAGCCTTTACGTACCCCATTTCTAAGAATTTTACAGGTCATTATTGAGAGTGAGAGATCCCACTGTAAGTTCATTACAATATCACATCCCTACTGTCTAGAGGTTTTGTTCTTTTTCTAATGTCATAATCCTTTCCATGCAACTCTTTTACTCCCCTCTCCCTCTCTCATTCCACCCTTTGCACTGCCTCTTTTTTACAGTACACTTTCTGTGTTTAAGTTTCCAAAACACACCATTAGAAAAGTGCAGTAAAATTACCTGGGCTGTTTGCTGACTCCTTCTGGTTTGTGCCATACTTTCAACACCAAGTTCTGCCAAACAATCAAGAACAAAATGTACATGTCGCCAAATTATGATGATAAAACTTACACAGCAGTTACTTTCACACAGTCTACTTTAAAAACAAAAAAATGTACAGAAATACATGACTGCATAAAACACACACACAGAATACTGATCACAAAATTCATCATTAGAAAAGACAAGAGTTTTGTATTTCTCCAGACATTTCCCATCTTCTAAATCTTTTCGCTTCATGACAAAAGAGCCAAGCAAAGTCTGTTTCAAACACATTTCAGCAGAAGACAAGTAATCTCTTATTTCAACCAAAATTTGCATAACCAAAGTTGTCTAAGTAAGCTGACACATAACACAATCTAAGAGAGCACACATCTGATTCATTTTTTAACAGCTGTATCCTTGACGACACCAGCGTAACTGAAAATGAAGCTCATATGAAGTTCACATGTCAAGATTTCTTTCTGTTCACAGTGAAACGTGAATATAACCGCCAAGTCATGATAAATATCTCAATGAGGTATGTAACTCGATCACTTCATTTACTTAAATTTAGGATCCGATTTCACTGATTGTCAGTCCTAAAGTTTGACAATACTCACGAGCTTGTCAGGTAACAACTGATCACTGTTAGGACTTTTTTTTTGGGGGGGGGGGGGGGGGGGGGGGGGGGGGGGGCACACATTCATTTGAACGTTGGTTTGTTTTTCTATGAGCTATGCCAGGACTGCAATCTTCTAAGTAATCCAAAAAATGCAAAACAGAAACCAAGTGAAAAGACCAGTGGAAACAGGGAAGTCAATCATGCCATTATGATGATTTCTTTGCAGATGTTCACATTAAAATGCCAGAAACTGCTAAAACATGCCAAACTGCAACTGACCTGACTTCACTCATCTTCGTGACAACAAATCATTTTACCAGTCCTGTGATTAGGAAATGTTATACAGTAAAATCAAAAAACTTGCCCTATCTATGAAAATTAAAGAGAACTAGAAACTACTGACCAGGAATGCAAAGATTTGCTTCTGTAAATCTGGCTGTCTTGTAATTTGGATTCTCTGGTTAGTTGGGGCTTTTTTTTTTTGTTTTTTTTTTTTCCCCTAAATTCACACACACACACACACACACACACACACACACAACACACACACACACACACACACACACGGCCACTCGCACGCTACCTTGGCGTTGTGTGTCAGCAGTTCAGCACTGAGGGCCACTTCAGCAGTGTAGTCCCACACAGGGTCAGTGCTGTGAGGCACAATGTCACTATATGTCGGTGATGATTTCTCTGCCGACTGGAAAGAAATGTACGTAGTTGGAGCTATCTCCCCAGTCCTGAAAAGAAGGGGACACATCGTTAAACAACTGAACTTCTTCACAACCAGCCTCCACACAGAAAGTCCATCTTCAATTATATACACACTGGTGCACACAGTTCACAGTAGACATGACAGAACACATCATTCTTTCTGGTGAAACCTGACAACTTTTGTCCTGTGGTCTCACCAGTCATTAATGTCCATTTAAAATACTTGACTCATCCCATGAAGGGCTTATCCTAAGAGTAATATTCACGATTTTTGTGATTCTGTCTGAAAGTCAGACATTTGTTGTTCTAGCAAATCAAAACCTTAGGTAAGATGTTCCTCATTGTGATTAAAACCTTCAGTGGGACATTTCTCGTTTGTGGGATTCAACCTCAAGTGAGATATACTCTATAATTTCTTTCCATTCAAAGCTCATTTGGGACATTCTCTGTCTGGCCAAAGAACTTTTGGATGACAGAAACACCTATCAGCCCTTGAAGAAGGACCCCACCAGCAGGTATACAACAAAGCTGGTGCAAAGCCTAAAGAAAATGAAAAAATCAGGAACTTGACCCCAGAACAGTACAGGAAGTTGTACCCCTCTACTGCCGACGTCCCAGATTTTATGGCCTCCCCAAGGTGCACAAAAGAGAGGTCCCACTCCGCCCTATTGTGGCCTCCAGATGCTGTACTACTTACGACACTGCCAGATTCCTAGCTGACATCCTAGCACCCCTGGTGGGGAGGACAGAACACCATATAAAGAACAGTGCCGACTTGGTCTCCAAACTCATGAGTTTTATGCTGAACACTTGAACATCAGCGGTCACGAGTTCTCCCTGGACAATGTCAGCGTCCTGGACCAGGAACCTAAATGGTTCCAAAGAGAAGTAAAGGAGACCATCTACATCATGGCCACGTCTCCATCCCTCAACCGAGACCGGGGGCGACACAACCTACCAGCAGCCTACACTTCCCTTGTTCGGTCGCGTGACTTGAGTTCATCTCAAGATCACGGGCACCGAACACAACTCACTCAGTGAGACATTCGGTGCTGACAAAGGCTTCTCTGGATGGAGGCCGAAAGCTTCATTTCGGCAGAACTTTCCTGTGTGAAAAGGTAAAAGACTGTTTAATCATGGGTTTTCCTTGCTGTAAGGAGACAAAGTCCGAACAACAATGATCCCCACCCACATAGGTATGCAGGAAAACCATGAAATTTGTCCAAGAAAACCTTTATACTTCTTCCTTTCACTTTTACTGCCTCATCGTAGTGCTCTCCCACTGGCAGCATAACCCCTACACTGCTCCTTCAGCTTATCACACACAATCACATTCAGGCTTGTTCAGTCACAGTCCTGGCAGCGTAAGTCAACAGAGAACCACCAATATCTGGCTGTCACTGGGCAACCAACCAGAGGAGACACTGCTGGCTGCTGAGTCACTTCAGTTGTGGTCAGCAACGCCTGTTCTGATCCAATATAAAGACACCACCACCTGTGTGTACGACACCCTCTAGCAACCAAAACAACTGCTTTGTTACAGAGTTGGTGTGAGTGAGTACAACTCTCCAGATGGGTAATTATACTCTTTACTACAGTCTGAAGTTGTTTCAGGGGGGAAAAAAACAATGGACGCAAAAAAAACAGTAAAGAAAAACAAAGTAAAAAAAAAGAAAGACAGTGTGGTTGAGAGAAGGTTTGGAAACAGCCCGATTCTTTCGACAGCAGTGTAACCAAAGCGCTAGATTTAAGAGCCAAACCTGTATCCGTCATACAAGATAATACACATGACTAGAGCAAGATAAATACGCATGACCAGAGCAAGATAACTACACATGACTAGAGCATCAAAACTGTTGTTGCTGCATCACCATTTCAGACTGACCTGCCAGACGCTCTGACTGTGGGTAAATGCAGCGCCCTCTCCACAGACAGATGCACAGTGAAGACAGGTCCTGTGTCCACCTTTCTGGACGCTGCCTTGGACTTGACAGGACTTCTGGAGCTCCCTACCAGCTGGTGGAAGCTGTCAGAGGAGTCGTAGTCCACCTCTGATGTCTCCCCTTTCTCAATCACCTCATCATCATCCTCTAGCACCTGGTTGCCGTGGCAAAGGTTGGAGGTCAGATGAAGCTGGAGGAAGGCCCGGCTAGGTTGGAGGTGCCAGGCTTGAAAAGGGGCAGCAGACCACTGTAGGATTGAAACACACTGAACTGTGATCACGTCAATCATCAATCAAACAGACCTATGTGAATGAGATCATGTCAATTATCCATCACACTTACCTATGTGAATGAGATCATGTCAATCATCAATCTTGCAGACCTGTGTGAATGAGATCATCAATCAACAATCACACTACTTTATGTGAATGAGATCATGTCAATCATCAATCATGACGGCCTATGTGAATGAGATCATGTCAATCATCAATCAAGCAGACATGTAATAAGATGTCAACCATCAATCACACAGACCTATGTGAATAAGATCTATGTCAATCATCAGTCACACAGATCAATACGAATTGCACCAAAATATAAAACATTCACAAAACAAAGCAGCATGAAGTAACATAGATTTTACAAACTGGAGCACAGTGTTTCAACCACTTAACTGTTGCATCCATTTCCAAACCCCAAAGAGTGAAGAAGAAGAAAAAAAAAAAAGCAAAACATATCAATAAGTAATTGTAAACAACAAAAAGTTTCATTATTACTTCTACCAAAATAAATCAAGCACATAAACAAGAGCTCCTGATACCAGATACAACAACAAATGAAATGAAACCAGTAATCTGCCACAATTAACAGGATTTCATCCAAAGTCTGTGTGGGAGGACTAACCTAATTCGATGTTGAGGGCGACGTGAATCACACAGGGGCAGAAGGTCCACATAGGCCGTGCCCACCAACTTGTCCCGCTGCAGTGGCCTCTGACCTTTGTCATGTGATCCATAGGTCACCCATACCTGCACTTCCAGGTGTTCCTCCCTAAGGTACCTGTACAGTTCAATATCATGACTGTAGTTATAATGGTAGTGGTACAAGAATAGTATCAGCAGAAGTAGTAACAACAGAGGCAGCAGCAACAGCATTAGTGATCACAGTCCTTATTGCAGTAGAAGCAAAACCAGTTGTGTACAAGTAGCAGAGTACAAACCATAATACCAGTACAGACTGACACAGTGACCAGCAATTTTCATAAGCAGGAACCACAGGCTGGTCAGGCTGACATACACTCATGTCATTCAAAGCCTGCTGCCCTCGTTCATTCCCTTTGGCACATGGACATGCAGGTACAATGCTGCTGGGTGTGGCGTAACTCAAATACAGGGGTGCCGTATAATGTGACCTTGAGGAAAACTAAGTACTGGATCTGAACATTTTCCAGGCCTGAAAATTGATTCCCTACATTTTCCAGACTAGAAATGTGTGTGTGTGTGTGTGTGTGTGTGTGTGTGTGTGTGTGTGTGTGCACTCGTATGTTTCTTCTTCCATGTTTGTTAAAATGAAAAACAGGGATTAGGGGAAGGGAGGGGGGAGGAAGGCAAGGGAGGAGGTAAGTGATGCGTTGACCAAATAACAATAAACATGTTCTTTAATGCTAATCTATTCTTGATTCCTTGATCAACAAGCCAAAACCACTACCCTTTGTTTTTCCACATACAATTCCAGTGCTGAAGCATCCTCAGCTTCAGTCACTAACTTTCTTGACATTGTTCTTACCTGCTAACATAACTGAACTACATGATGCAGAACATAAATCACAAAAGGAAAGACGGCCCTCATGATGATGGAATTGAGTTTTCATCAATCCAAATAGGAATTGCTTTTTGCTGCATGCACGTCACTTAGTTCTCTGTTTGAAGGCTGTTGGAGAATGATGCACCTTGCCAACTATCAACACCTCCACTGACAAGTGATTTTCAGATTTTCAGTCGGAGACTGAAAAAGTCACAAGGAATGCTTTTCAGGTCTCAAACTGAATGGCATAAATTTCAAGTGAGCCTGAAAATTGATTTTCAGACTTGTTATAGGCCAGATTTCCAATCTCAGCTGGAGATGTAGCACTTCTACATGTAACACACAGTGTATTTTCAATCTCCTTTCCACCATCTAACTCTGCTTCTAC
The DNA here is from genome assembly GCA_016801955.1 of Conus betulinus. Taxonomy (NCBI): domain Eukaryota; kingdom Metazoa; phylum Mollusca; class Gastropoda; order Neogastropoda; family Conidae; genus Conus; species Conus betulinus. The sequence goes on along the minus strand of JADBJO010001319.1, from coordinate 243,961 downwards.
ATGTAACACACAGTGTATTTTCAATCCCCTTTCCACCATCTAACTCTGCTTCTACATGTAACACACAGTGTATTTTCAAATCCCCTTTCCACCATCTAAACTCTGGTGTTACCAGCAAAGACTGCTTTCACTGAATCTCTCCACAGGGAACATATCTTTAATCCCCTGATAATTTATATCTTGAATCCCCTGACAGCCTAACACATCTTTAATCCTCTGGTAATGTAAGCAGTGGCACTGAAGACGTAAGGTCACACTCACCACAGAAACGGAGCACTGTGTGGCAGCACCATGGTGTGCCGGTGCTGGACTGTTGCCTGCAGCCTCTCCCCCTCTCCTTGCAGGCGTGAAGTTCGAGATACCACAGCCGCTGCAACATCAACCATGGGTCAGCCATTAACACAAGTCACAACACCAAGGTTACTTGTAACATGAAGAAGACATGATCCACAACGTCACCTTTGGATATAAGTCCTTTCTTCCAGTTTCCCTACTCCACACTTCAAACACACACACCTCTTTAATTTTAAAGACCATTCCCATCAAACACTCTGTCAACCACAGCAACTCAGCTTCCTCCCCAGCAGCACCAACCTCTGTCATAGAACTTGTAGCGGACATAGCAGCGGGCAGTGGGGTCCAAGGCGGTCTGGCCGGGTAGCAGGATACGGGAGAGAGGTACACACACCTGATCCACCTTCACCGACACCTGGTAACTCTGTCCCTCATGGCCTGTGTCTGCAGGAAACAACACGTCATTTGTACACCTGTATTCAGTGTACGGGACAAGGATAAGCAGGTATGCAGCAAACAATCTAGCACACATGTATAAGGAGTACAGGACATGATGACAAGGCATGTAGCAATCTAGCTCACCCTATATTAAGAGTACAGGCCACAGCATTAACAAATCATGTTGCAAACAATCAATACCAAGGTATAACAAGCACAGAACAATGATGTCAAGTTATGTAGCAAACATCCCACACTCAAGGATATGAACAGAAATGGACATTGATGACAAAACTTTGCTTCAACCAAAATAAATATATAAACACCTGAGCACAAGGAAGGCAAAGTTTATAGCAATCAACACAAAGGTATGAACAGTACAGGACAATTATGATAAAGGTATGCAGCAATTAATATAAATGTATGAACAGTACAGGACAATTATGATAAAAGTATGTAGCAATCAATATAAATGTATGAACAGTAGAGGACAATTATGATAAAGATATGTAGCAATCAATAAATGTATGAACAGTTGAGGACAATTATGATAAAGATATGTAGCAATCAATATAAATGAATGAACAGTGGAGGGCAATGACGGCAGAAGAATGTAGCCAGTAACACAAAGGTATGAACAGTAGAAGACAATGAAGATAAAAGTATGTAGCAATCAATATAACTGTATGAACAGTGGAGGGCAATGATGGCAGGGGAATGTAGCCAGCAACACAAAGATATGGACAGTAGAGGGCAATGACAATAAAAGTTATGTAGCCAGCAACACAAAGATATCAAGCATGCATTCCAGTGATGACATAATCTATTGGACAGTCCAGTCCTCTTGTTGTAGCAATGTCAACCTGCCTACTCATCTGTAGCCCAAAGTGCAGCAAGATTTGAGTTGTCATACTATCCAAGGCAGCAAACTGAATGTCTCCTCCATCAGTGCTCCTCCTAATGCTACTGAACACGATTTTACTACTTTCTGCAAAAATATCTTTTATGAGAACTTTTCCAGCAAAATTCACATACGAAAATTGTTTGTAATAACGCATGTTCTCGTACATTCAATGACAGTAAACTTTAAGATGTATGCATGAATTTCAGGATCAACTAGTCGGTAATTTTCGTTAACCTAAAAGGGACATTCTTCCAGATCTGCCGGGCCTGCTGTTTGGACAGGCTCTTTACCTTGTTGGCAAGCTTACAGTAGATCAATGGGTAAAATTTCAGTACAACAAGCCGCAAAGTCAATTCCCCACCCTACTTCCGATTACGGAAGATGCCGAAGATTGTGTACCGTCCGTCATTCAACGAGGCCTGCGCGCAAGGCAACCCCAGGGAACCTTGGCGCTAGCGGGGAAGTAGGGGGCGGGCATTAGAGTCTGACATGGTAAGTATACTTAGCCAAACAGGGAGTATAATACAAACTCCCCATTTTGGCGTCGTATACTATACCATGTCAGACCATAGCAGAATTTAAAGGAATAGGAGGAGGGCGAGCGCCCTAATGGTTCCTGGGTTAACTGTTATGGCTGCATTGGCCGCCACAAATGAAACCCCTTCAGAACCATCAGCCCTGGTCATGCTGATGTCCCTTAGATAAAAGTTTATGAAAGGGCTCTCCGAACGCCAGTAGGCTGCCTCCAGGAGATGGCGCACGGGACAGAGTGCTGGAACGCTGTGGACGTGGCCAGCGCTCTGACCTCGTGGGCTCGAGGGGAAAGGGCTGGGAGGTCTTTGTGGGCCTGGGCATAGGCAGATTTGATAGTATTGGATAGCCACCTAGAAATCGAGCCCGCCGAGATGTCTTTCTTGCTGTTGGGGTAGATGGAAATAAGGAGGCTTCTCTGAGAGGAACGCCTGGGGCGGGAACGCTCCAAGTAGTATCTGAGGCACTTAGAGGGACACAGGTCCATGTCCCCCGCCTTCTTCGCTGCCCAAGATATCCGCTAGGGAGCGGATAAGCAGGGAAGGAGAGGACGTGCCTGGTTCCTGGTTCTTCGCTAAGAACCGGCAGGAACTTAAGCGAGACCGAGCCGTCTCTGTGAAAGGCGATGTCCCGAGGGTCACCACTGAGGGCATGAATCCCACTTCTTCTCCTGGCTGAGGCCAGGGAGAGAAGGAAGGTGGTCTTGAAGGAGAGAATGTCAAAGGGAAAAGCGCGGAGGGGCTCGAAAGGGGTTTTTCTGAGGGATTCAAGAACCAGAAAGCGGTCCCACATGGGAGCGCGCCTAGGGGACTGAACTTGCCGTAGGGCCACCCCCCGAGATAGTTCTCTAAGGAGAAAAAGTCATTGTCGAATGATGGGCCGCCCAGCTGTCGGATGGTGGTGCATATGGCCGATCTGTAGCCCTGAATGGAACTAGCCGAGGGCTTTCGAGAGGACGAAAGATGGGATAGGAAATTGCCTATCTGGATGATGGAGGGGAGGAGGTAGGGGACCGAGTTAGCCGTGCACCACGTGACCCATCTCTCCCATTGGTAATTGTAGAGGGACTCGGTGCTGGTCCTATGCGAGGCCAAGGCCAAGTCCCGTAATCACTGCGATGCCCCCGCTTCTGTCAGGGTATCTAGGACAGACCAGGGTCTGTCCGCGGGGGTGGCGGGGACCGGTGGTCGCGCAATTTGGTTGGCATATCAGCCAAGCGTGTAGGCAAAGCATCTGGGGGTTGGAGTGAGGGAGGCCCGAGCGAGGTTGTCTGAGCAAGTCCCACCGAGGGGCTAGCTGGAGAGGGGAACGTGAGTTAGGGACCTGAGGTCTGGGAACCACAACTGGGCCGGCCACCACGGGGTTATAAGGATGAGTTTGGGTCTCTCCAGCCTGGCCTTCCTGATCACTTTGAGAAGTATTGGGAAGGGGGAAAGGTGTATATGCGATGAGTCCCGTCCAGGGGAGGGAGAGCGCATCGACTGCGTACGCTCGGAGATCCAGGACGGGAGACATACATGGGAAGGCGATGGTTGAAGCGGGTCGCCAAGAGGTCGACCCATGGGCTTGAACCAGTGCTCCCATAGTGTGGTTAGCGTCAGCTTGTTCAGGGTCCACTCTGTGTGCAGAAGGGTCCCTGAGCGGCTGAGAGAGTCTGCCAGGATGTTGCGTGTCCCCGCTATATATGTCTCGCACGGAGGGTGGTTCCCCGTGCGTGGCACCAGCGAAGGAGGGCCTCTGTCCGTAGGAGAGGCCGATGGAGTGAGCCCCCCCCCCCCCCCCCCCCCCCCCCTTGTGATGTAATGGGCTACCAATGTGTTGTCCGTGAGGAGGAGAACCAGTTGGGGCGAGATGAGGTGTTGGAAGTGGAGGAAGGCCAGCCTGACGCTTCCAATTCTAATATCTTGATGTGGAGGCATGCCATCTGTGCGTCCCACACCCCCGAGGCATGACTGTCCCCCAAGTGGGCCCCCCAGCCCGAGTTGGAGGCGTCCGTGTACACAGATTGAGGGACTGAGTTGGGAGAGAGATTGGAACGCCGGTGGTCAAAGTGGACGGATTGAGCCATTCGTCCGTGGCGCCAGAGAACCAGTGGCCGAGGGGAATGGTCAGGTCCCAGCGGTCCGAGGTCTGGGACCGACGACGACGGAACTCCCTCTGCAGCTGGGGTTTGGGGACCCGACCTAGCGGATGAGGGCTGAAAGGGACTTCCATCATCCGTAAGAGGCGAAAGATGAGGTCCACTATCCCAGCGGACCTCTCTGGGGTCGGGGCGACCTTCATGGCAATCGTGTCGAAACTCATGCCCAGGAAAGAGAACCTCTGACTGGGAATGAGTTCGCATCTGAGGGGGTTGGTTACAAAACCCAGGGTGGAACCGAGCCTGAGGAGGCGCGTGGTGTGGGCTCAGCACTGAGCCCGGGAGGAGGCCAGGACAAGCCAGTCGTCGAGGTACACCAGGAGGCGCATGTCCTCCTGTCTGGCTAGGGCGGCCATCTCCTTGACAACCTTCGTGAAGAGGAAGGGTGCCAGGGAGAGACCAAAGGGGAGAGCTTTGAACCGGAACACCCGACCCTGCCAGACGAACCGGAGATAACGTCTGTGAGCCGGGTAAAGGAGGATCTGGAAGTACGCATCCTTCAGATCTATGGAGGTGGCCCAATCTAGGTGGTGGATGGAGTCCCTGATCTGGGAGGGCGGGGGAAGAGAGAGGTCGAGGATGGGCCTCCATCTCCCCGAGGGTTTGGGGATCACGAACAGGTGGGAGTAAAACCCGGGTTTGGCCTGGTGGGCGGGTTGTCCCTGTTCCGTGCCCACCGCGGGTGTGTCCCCTAGTCACTGGAGAGGGTGCCTGTTGGCCGAACCGAAAATGGAGTTGCTGGTGAGGTTTCGATTTTGACCTCTGCAAATCTAGAGGGCGCTTAGCCGGCCCGGCGTTGGGAGATGGGGCTTGTCGGGGATACGGTGTTGGCCCGATGGACCTGGGGTAAGACCAATAGGGGGGCCTGGAAGGGCGTGGCTGAGGCCGGGGGGCAAAGGACGCCGCCTGCTTGCGTTCCTCGACCGCAAGGGACATATCCGAGGTGGAGTACTCGCCAAAGTGCGAGTGATCCTGGCCCGGGACACACCGAAGGGAAGCCTTGAGTGCCGGGGAGTGAAGAGCGTGTAAGCACCGTGTTTCTTGCCACTAGCAAGTAATAGAAGTGGCTTGTTGCTGCGCTGTCCGCCGCAGCCGACCAGTGATGCGATATCCTGTTGACTAGGTGTCGCATAAAGGGATGAATAAGCGAGATTCGTCCTCATGGTGTGGTTCGGAGGTATTGTCCGAAGGCACTGGGACGGCGCCGTCATCCCCAGGCCAGAGTACCTCCGCCCTCTGCAAGAGCATGGTAAGGTAGGCATGCCCTGCAATGGTGTGTAAGATGCCCATCCGGGCTACCCGGTCGCAGTCCTTTAATGCTTTAAAGGAGATGGTGCCCGAAGTAGGGGGGCCCGTTGGGCATCAGGCGACAATCAGACTGGGAGATGGCCCACTCCCTGGTCGCCGGATTGTCTGCAAGGAGGGAGGTCACTGGGTGCTTCCTGCGGGTCCCGAGGAGGGAGCCGAAGGGGGTCGCATTGGGTGCCGGGGGAAGGTCTTGACCCGGCGGGGGGACGGCGTCTGCACCCCTGGCGCGGATTGCCGGACTCTCCCACAGCGAAGAGAGGGACTGAGGAGCGACGACGAGCCTGAGTTTGGCCAAGATATCGGCAGAGGGAGGGGCTTCCCTCGACTCCAAGTCCGGTCGAAACCGGTCAATGGTGCGGATATCGTAAAGGGATGAGAAGAGGTCCTCATCGTCGTCGTCCTCCGGGTGTGGGGAGAGTCGAATTCCTGGGAAGTAGGTCCTCCTCAGGGGCATCTGCGGGTGCGTGAGGGTCCCGCCCTCGTTGGGTGGTGGCAGGGGGGGGGGGGGGGGGGGGGGGGGGGGGGGGGGGGGCCCCTCGTGGCTCTGTGCTCAGCAGACGGGCTAGGGTGGGAGAGCCCGGACTGCCGATCGGACAGCGCCCGAGGTGGGAGACCAAGGTCGACCCAGGTCTGTGAGATTGGGTGCCACAAGCGACCATATAGCTGTTCCGGTTGTGAGTGGGTGTAAAGTCACTGGTCTCTCTCGGGGGCATAGAGCCACTGGTCCCCGGGGAGATAAGCGGGCTGTGGCGGCCCAGGGTACTGTGCAGGGACTCCCCGGGACCGGGTAACCTTGAGCAGCAGAGGGGGGGTAGTGTTCGACCATGGTATGTCGTCCCCCCCCCCCCCCCCCCCCCCCCCCGGAGTGCGCTGGGACCCAGGGGAATAGGGCCGGTTACCCGTGGTCCCGCTGGTAGATCCTCCCCCCGGAGGAACGGGACCGAGGACGTTGCCCAAAAAGGGGGGCCGAGTAGGTCGGACCCCCAGCGTCCTGAACCCCTAGGGGAACCTGCGACGGGCGAGCGGGGTAGATCGGCCGTCCTTGTGTATGTTCACAACCGGTGGAGGCACTCGGTGTTCCCATACGCCCAGAGTTATGGTCATGTGCATGGTCTTGCCAAGACGTGGCCATAAAACTGCGTCCGGAGATAACGGGACGCTCCTCGTGCAGGGGTGTTGGCTGCACCTGTGCACGGTGGGGAAGAGCGTCGTGAGACGGCGAGTCCAGATGGGGGGGAGACGTGGACCCGCGCGTCTCATAAATGCGAGTGACGGGTGGAGGTTCCAGTCCAAAACCCGTCACCCGTGCCTGTCCGCGCCCCGGCAAAGGTCCCCGGGGGCCGAGGGTCGCGTGACTGGGCATAGTAAACGGATGTCTGACTATGCGCAGGAAAGCTAGAAGGCAGGGTGGCTGGAGGAGAAGCGGAATCCCGCTTGGATGCTTAGACTTGAGTGGGTCCCTAAGTGGGGCCTTGCCCTTTGATTTTCTGGGCAGGGTGAACGATAAGCATTTGGAAATAGCAGCCAATTGCCTAGTAGCTTTCGAACGCAACGTTCGTGCGTCCGGCGGTCGGGTAGAGGAGGGAGAGTCCCGCGTCCCCTTCGCGGGAAGGTCGTCTCCAACTACCGCGGCCGTCCGTTCTCCCGCGGGAAGAACGGTCTGCTCGGAGTTGGAACCAACTCGTTGGTCCTCCGGGAAAGCGAGCGAACTCTGAACGTCAGAGCTGCTCGGCCCAACCGAGTCCTTCACCATTTTGGCAATGGCGCCGAGCAAAAAACCGAGCACACGATCGTAACACGACGGTCGATCGAGGAGGGTATACAGGTCGATCGACCGTGCGCGCACACCATAGCAATATAACACAATGGAAATATAAAAGTAAACAAGCTCGCACAGTGACAGAAAACGCAGTAGCGATGAACGAAACCGTGCGTGAGCAACGGCCGTGGCGTGAACCAAAAGTGCTGAGTAACGCCACGTGTAACAGCAATGCCGAAGGGCGATGCGATCGCCACGCACACGAAGCCGATCGAAAATGCGGCAAATGAATGGGAGGGGTGTGTAAACAAGTGTAGGAAGCAATTCCGAACGACAAACCACGTGTAATAGCGTGGGCTAGAAAGCTGGTGCGACAAGGAATGAAGACCGGCGCAAAACAAGATGGCGACGAAACCGACCCGCGATCGTCGCAGATGAGATAGTGGAATCGTGGTACAAGTAACGGCGAGATAGAAATCGGAATTTAGGGGCGAAAAGGCCGTAAAGGCGAGTGAGAATGCAAGGCCGATGGACAAATGGAGGCAGAGAAAACGCGATGGACGTGGCGATGGAAAATGCCGATCAACCTCGAACCGGTTACGCAAATAGACAAGAACCGGGAGCACCACGATCGCGAGAAAATTTCAGTAAATAAGGTTAGAATGCTAGCCCATCCGATAACCTCACACGTCAAGATATAAGCGGAAGCCACAGATAAATGAGTACAGAGTGTGCAAACACAACAATCTTTACACAAAGGCAAAGTATAGGCGAGACAGAGCACAAGACTTATCTTGCTTGGGCGACAGGCCGAAGTTGAATGACGGACGGTACACAATCTTCGGCATCTTCCGTAATCGGAAGTAGGGTGTGGCATATCAGAGTCTCTCTCACACAGACACACACACACAGCAGCCACGGTCCAATCTCACGTAGTGTTGAATAAAGTCTCCTCCATCACCTACCCAGAATGATTTTCTCTGACTCTGTCCCTGTCACAGTTCAGACCCCCTGCCCCCTTACCTCCCCTCCCCACACATCAACCCTCACTGACCTTCTTCCTGCCGGCTGTCCAGGTCCATGGCCGGGTCAACAGGAGACCACCCTACGCTCCGTGCTGACTCCACACTTTCTGACGGTCAGAGCTGTGGGCAAAATGCACCCCCACTTCCACCCCACCCACCAGTCGGCACGAGGACGAGGGGCCTTTCTTCAGGGGCAGAAATGGTACTGTCAGCATGGGCCCAGGAGGATGTGGGGCGGTCCATGGAGAACCAGCCTTTGATTCCTGTCACAACAGCCACACTTTTACCTTTCCTTTCTTCCTTTAAACTTTCCTCACAGCCAGCTGTACTCTCTAGTACTGACAATATCAATTATACACATTTGAAAATTAAAAGATGTACATTAAAATGACATGAATAGTCAGTCTTAGTGTCTCTATTCAATCACTTCAAGTACAAATATAACAAACTTTACAAAATTATCACCTGTTTATGGGGAGGAAAATGCAAAAATATCAAAACCCAAGAATGGGGCAGCTTTAAGCATTTTAATCTAGAAAAGATCCCTGACCAGATTTGACACAAGTTTTCAACCTGTCTGCCTTGACTGACAAAAACGATTACATACTATCTTTGGTTGCTTCTGCCCAACTTATTCCGCTATCTTCATCGGTACCTGCCTGACTTAAAACAATTATCCACTATCTTCACTTGCATGCCTGATTGTAAACAATCATCCATCCTCTTAAGCCATCTCTACTTGCTTGACAAAAAAAAAAAAAAAACAAAAACAGAAAGACAAAAAGAAAAGAAGAAGAAGAAGAACCCGACCCTACCGATCTTTAGCTGGACCTGCTTGACTGAAAGCAACTATCCCGTACTTTCACTGCACTTTCCTGACTTAAACCCAGTCATCCATACCTTCAGCAGCAACTGGCTTGACTAAAAACAATCATCCATTATCTTCAGCTGTTCTCTCTTGACTACAACAATCATCCACCACCCTCAGTGGTGCTTGTTGATTAAACAACTATCTATCATCTTCAGCTCTCCACTTGTCTGACTGAAACCACCACCTATTATCCTATGTGGCACTTGCCTGACAAAAACACTCATCCATCTTACCCATTATTTCAGCTGCACTTGCTTGATATAAAAAAAAAACAGGCTTGTCTGGCGAAAAAGAAGCAAAATTTTCCTGATTAAACACAATCATCTGCTGTCTTCAGCCATCTTCTAGCCTAACTAAAAGAATCACACGTCATTTCCAGCTGCTCCCCTTTCATAAAACAATACTGGGTAATTTTCAGCTGAGAACAAGACTCACCTGACTGCCGGACCAGGAGCTGGGCGAGGGGAATGGAGCAGGTAGCCAGCAGAACATCCCCTGACATTGGCAACAACCGCTTTCCACCTGTCCCTTCGTCACACTCGTACTCCACCACACCTGTACATACACAGGTAACCCATATAGACTTACATTCAAACATCTCACCAGTCTGGCACACACAGACAGAGACAAAAGGCAGTGTCACAACGACACTCAATACTGACTGGAAACCCATCAAACACAACACAGGAGAAAGAACTACACCCAAAACATTCTGCCACGAGAGGCGCAGAATAGTTGCCAGAGCATGACGCGTCTCTCTCTCCAGCACTAAAAATTCAGAACATACATTCAGTGCCTGCACCTCCGTTTCCGGGTCAACCTTTCCCACTGCGCACTCTTTTTGAAGACAACGTTCCTGAGGGTGACACAAAATGGATACACATAAAAAAAAAAAAGAACAACTGTTGTGGGCATAGAGGAAAGGACGACTCATCATGTGTGCCTCATAAAACACTAAGAATACAACTGACTGCCTAAACCTCTCTCCACAGAAGCGTGACACATCTCTCTCTCTCAACAAAGACAGTCAGACCACAAATTTGCCTGTATGTCCCACCACACAAACATGCCTCTCTCTGTCAAACAAATGCTATTCAGAGGAGAACTCACAGTACCAGCTACCACACATACATGATGTCTCTGTGTACCATACAGTACATTCAGAGCAAACTCATGGCCTACTTCTCACTCATGATGCCTCTCTGCTCTATGAAAACAGTCAGAACTCGAGTCACCGCCTTATCTCCATCCACACACTTCTCTTGTCCACACATAACATTCAGAAAACAACTCCCTGTCCGTATATCCCACCATTCAAACATGACGTCTCTTCACCCTATATCACTATTCAGGACACTACTCACTTTATGAGTTTTATCTTCCTCCATACGAACATGACATTTCTCCTCTCTACATGAATGTTCCAAACACAATTCCCTGCCCTATCTCCTATCACATAAACATGCTCCTCTCAGCTCTAAACAAAACTTTCAGAACACAATTCACACAAATGTTAGTGCCCAAAGGACTGAGACCCACAGCAAGTGATGGCATACCTGGAGAAATGCCGGCAGGCACCTGGTGCCCACACCTGCAGGGACAGGTGCCCTGTCTCCAACACCTGGGCCAAAGAGGTGGAGTCTTGCTGGTCACCGGACCACAACAACTGTAGGGGTAGCTCCATGTGGTGACTCCACTCTGGACTGAATGCCCGTGCCACTGTCTTCGTCACACGCTCCTCCTGTACCAGACACATCAGTTCAGTGACTGTAGGGGCAGGGAGGCAGGAGAGGATCGACTTCTGCCAATTATGTATATTTATAGCCAGGAACTGGAACCTCACTTTTTAAACAATCTGTGTTCTGGAAGTCGAATTCCCATACTAAAACCAATCATATACACTTTAGACTTCATTTAGTGTAAACCAAAGAAGTCAGTCTAGAACACACCAACAATCCGCACAACAGACTAGTCTGCATAGAAGTAATCACCATCGTGCTTTAACGGCAAATGCCGCAACTGTGTTCACTCCAAAATTTGCACACTGCAAATACAGCAAAATTACCATAATGCTTTAACGTCAAATACAGCACACCATTCACTCAAAGATTATGAAACTGCACTAAAATCAAATACAGCACAGCTGTTCAGCTCACATCCTCCTTTCAGCCACATGCAAGAAATTCTCTAGCTTCATTCATCATGCTGCTGAGATTGCCATCACATCTTAGTTTCATTTCTTTTCATTTTGAATCTAATTTCCCAAATTCTGATATTGTCTTCCATTCCTTTTTTAGTCTGAATCTTGTTTGTTTGCTTCATAACTGAAATGTGCTTCCTCTCTATAAACAGATTTTTCTTCTTCAACAGAGAATGAATTATATGACTTCCTTTAACATGGTGTGAAAATCTAATTTTATCACAGTCATGACACGAGATTTAACATAACCTTAAATTCTGACATGTTTTCAATTCTTAACCACTGTCAGCACTGATTTGACTGACAATGCCAGGGTTTAAAGATTTGTGCTGATCACTGTGTGTATATTCACATATTCAATCTTCCCTTGCATCGTTCATGAATCCTCACCCATGAGCTCAAAAAGGGTCCTTTTATACTAGCGAGTCTTTCTCAATACTTACCTGTCCAAAAAAAAATGCCTTCTCCCTACTTGGCATGGATGGAATAACACCATTATCAAGATCCATCTCGAGAGGAGCTAACCTCGCCTCAATTCCCAACCCTAGAACTAGTTTTCTTCTGCTTAAACTCACCTGAAAATGTTTCAGTACAGTTCTCCAACCAAGAGACGGTGCCAGAGACTCCAATGGCCTTCAAAAGGTCTCTCAAAATAGTCTGGTGGTTTAAGGCAAAGTCCCCACTCTCAATGAAAAAGGCTTGATAGTATGGGAGCCAATCAAGAAAAGAAAAGCACTATCAGGATCAGGAAAAGAAGACCATAAAGGTGAGCAAATGGTAGTGCAAGCAAATAAGAATCAAAGCACCCTATATCATGTATGAAAACTTGTGTACATAACAAATAATGTCCAAAGGTAACTCAAAAACACACAGACATCGCCAATTAATGGCAGATTACTTTTTTTTTCCTTTGGTTTATCAACTGATTCACTGTGGGGTGAGTAGTGGTCTGGGCCATCTCCACACCCCCAAGACAATCAACAGCCTCCATGTCTTTGGTCATGTCACATAAAAAAAAATCTGCCAAAAGTGGTCTTCCACTTTCAGCCTGCTGCTCAACATATTTCAGTGCCCGCGATATTTCACCAGAGGGCGCAGTCGCAGAAAGAGCCCAGAGTTCATGTGCCCTGACAGCCCCTCTTGGGGAAACGGCTTCTGGCTGTAGATGCAAGCCTGGTGAATAACCTGCCTAATCCAGGAGCTTAAAGTCTGGGGTCTGACAGCAGCACTTGACCTGCCATGCCACCTTCCTCCATGCACATATGAAGCACCTAGATTTTCATGACTAATCTTTTTAAGCAAAGTAAGTTTACGACTTAACTTCCCAACCTGTTTCTTTGCATCCACACTGACAACACTGGGGTCTAACAAAACGATAACTTGTTGTAGCTGCTCTGACCTGGTTGCCAAGGAAGGAGAGCCTCAATCTGACATACGAATTGACCCCTACTTCCGCTGGATAGTGCATGCCACTGTCAGTGCGTGCCGCCCATTCTGCCGCTGCCTGAAAACAAAGCAAAACCAGTGATATGTCAATCAAACAAGCAAGTACACTGATCAAATAAAATGCTGACATATCTTTATGATTACACTAAACTTCATATGATTAATTTCCATCACTTCAGTCCAAAAATGTGAATGCACAAGTCAGCTCACCTGCGGATGAGTCAACTAAAAGACAACAAACTGAAATGCTGATAAAACTTTGACTCGTACCTCTGTGTAAGTAAATTCACAATACGTTTTTCTTTTTAATTTGAAAAAAAAAAAAATGTCAGAAGCTCTAATCCAAATGTCTTGCAGACCTGAACGAAAGATGAGAAGCACATGTACATATACAAGGATATATGAATATTTTTTTTCATTAGGAGCATAGGAGTACTGTATCCCCTGTACTATACAGCATTATCGCAACAGATTTTGTGACATCATCTTCAGGCTGCCCTCTGCTGGAAGATCCAAACTGCAGCGCCATCTCTCTTTCCCCAAACATGAACATACATTGATTCATCATTTACAGAGGGTTCTTCATCTAGCTTACATGCACAATGCACATAATGATCCCAAGTTCTTCATCTCCTAATGAATGCTAGCACTAAGGCCACCATTCATGGTCAAGTAAAGGGTGAAGAAAAATCCTAGCACATCAGGCCTCGAACCCTCAACATTCTCACTGCCTAGCCATGTTATTCTGATCCAAACTCCATATGGACCCATGTATGCTTGCACCAGGGCAACGTTGCACATATACACATACAGACACACACACACACACACACTCACTTAAGCACACACACACACATAGAGGTCTACACACACACACACACACACACACACACACACACACACACACACACACAGCATTTACCTGCAGGCCAGAAGCCCTGATGATGGAGATACAGAGACACACCTGTGAGCCGCTTGTCACCTGCCTGACACTTCCACTGCCACTGCCACCACTCTGACAACATTAACATACATAATCATTATCATTTTTGTAGCTTTGGCAATATCCACGATTACTCTGTGTACTCAATTTAAAATACAGAACAGCAACTTTTACTTGAAGTACAGTAAAGCAACTACCTTGAATGACTATACCCATTGATAGATACAACTGAGAAGGTTGCTTGTCTGTACCTGCAATGTGGGTCCTGCCCTTGCTCAAGGCACACTCTCTCTGCCTGGATTCTCTCTGAATGTTCTTGGAAGCATCTTTAAAATTCTTTTATTAGTTTCAAAGACATGTCACATTGCTGTCCACTAAATATTCAATACTGCTGACATCTTACCATTTACTGGTGATTGTCATTCATTACTCGGCCCATTCAATATATTATTATTCTCGACCATTAGATACTCATTACTGCTGACAAATTTCAAAATCTTCCAGCAACTGCCGCCCATTCAATATCTATTACTGCTGACCATTCAATGTTTATCGGCAACTGCTGATCAGTAAATGCTGCCACTCACTATTCATTGTAACTGTTGATCAGTAAACCTGGCCTTCTAATATTCGTCAATAACATTTCATGACCCCACCCCCTCCCCACCCCCTTCATAATCACTAATGACACAATGTCAATTTGTAATAACGAAAGAGTAAATTGGAAGGAAAAGAGAGTGCCCACCTCTTCCAAGGTAGAATGGATCCTTAATCTATCCACCTATATCACGGATCTACATTAACACATACTGTGACCATTCCTGAGTTACTTTCCATCTTTTCACCATGTTCTGTTCATATCAGACTGGTGGTTTTTGCTTTAACTTGTTGGACAGATAAACAAAGAAAGCAACAGATGCTGGAGACAGCATAGCCTGTGAAATACAAGCTGGAGGATGCCCAAGAATTCCCAATGTCCCATTCTTTTCTTTTCTTCTCAACACACCTCTTCTCTGCGTGGAGTGAAGAATGGACAACACCTCTTCCAGCCACACCAAACAATTCCCCTCGTTCAATACATGTCCACGGCCAGGTAAATTATGAAAAGGACACAATATGCACACACTACTTCACTCTGAAAGACACAAGGACCAAAAGATCTGCTGTGTACCTCATCTGTCTCTTATTTCCAGGTCACTTTGCTAACAGCCATGTCTTTCCAATTTGGCCATGGTATCTTCTGGCCTTACTCACCAAAAGAACATGCTTACAGTAACAAGGTCAATGCAGCTTGACAAATTAAAAATTCCATGACTTTTGCGTGACTTTACCGTGCAATTTTGAGAAATGTCTGTGACCCCCACCCCCCAAATTAGCTATATTCACTCACAAAATATTCCTACTGTCATCGAATGACTGTTTCAGTGGCATCTAAAACAGACATGTTCACTTCATTTTTGCACACTGACATACATACCTCTACACCAAGCATGTGAGTTTCTCAAGGGCTTTATCTTTCATTCCACCACTTTCCTATGACTGAGACCACAATACCATGACTTTCCTGGAAAATGGCTATTTCAAATTCCACAACTTCCATGATTTCCCTGATCTGAATGGACCCTGCAGTCAGGACACAAGGTCTTACCTCCACCACCTGGGTTTTGTAGTGAACAGTGACGTCCATCAGCCCAGAGTCCTTCATCTGCAAACAGCACAGCACACTCAGCACATCAACGCAGTTCTGACCCAAAAGCCAAACCAGCTGAACTCTGTGGCCTGGCAGCCTTGACAAAACACTGGTTTCAAAAATGTCATAGTTTCCTTATGTATTTAAACAATGTCCACACCACCAATGACTGACAATCATTCAAAATTAAACTGTTGGTTTTGGAATACATAACAACCTGAGGGCCTGACCAATTTGTTCAATACTCAATTTGTTCAATACTTCATCAAAAGAGAATCAATGCATACATTTAGGCCATAAGTTACTGCAAAACAAAGTTAAAGGGGTGGGAAAGCTTAAAATGCACGGAAACCTTGTAAGTCGATCTTAGTGGACCTTGCATGAGTGCTATCTCTTTATTCCTGTTCATGCATTTTGTTTTTCAAATGTTGAAAAACAAACCAAAGTCAGCTTTGTCAACTGCCCAACCACTGCTCAGGCATCTGCTTATGAACATTATCTGGGATTCCCTGAGACCTTGCCAAGAAAAGGAAAGGAACTGAAAATTGAAAATTCAAAACACAGGAAGTTGGCTGAACAAGGGAGTTAATTTCCTCCCCTCCCTTCCTTTCTTTTAAGGGGAAATCCAATTATCAGTCATTGTTCACACCAATCTGGAATATGGCATTTGTGCAGGGGGTGATTATGAGGAAAATGAACTTTAATCAATAGCTTGATCACTGCCCAAGGACGCGTAACCCCTGCCAATGAAAAGGGAAAAAAAAATGATGATTACTACACATAATATGGACAACTGTGAAAGGCAAACATGAGAACAGAGTGCACTACAAGTGTATCACCTGGGGACCTTAGGACCAGTAAGACTGTCCACTGACCTTTGCCTGACTCTCGTCATCCTGCCTTCCTGATGGCACAGGGGTGAGAGGCAGAGAGAAGGACTGTACGCTAGACTCCCCTCGCTTCTGCATAGTCACCATGGCACACAGCTTGGCAAGAGGCAGGGTGGTCTGTGTACACATCACCCAAACACACACACCATAGAATAAACCATGCTGTATATAATCACTTAGCTTGTTCTGGTTCAAGATCAACAAAGACTTCTCAGAGTACTCTGCATGCAAAGAAACAGCAAAACAAGCCTCTGTTTCCTTATGAACAATGGTTATCAGAAAGCTGTCACCATTTGCATACTGAACACCCCATTTATGTACAGCAAGCTTGATTTGTTTTCAAGAGAGCGAAACAACAGTAGATTCTGGGAGCATTCAAACTAAAAGTATGAAAAATCTGAAGGCTTGTACTTCTGCTTGGCCACCCCATACACTCACTGATATGTGCTGGTAAACTTTGCATACCTCATGCACACACACTGATACATGTGATAACTTCACATACCTCATAAACACACTATATATTATTAACTTCACACACCAAGGGCCTTTTGAATAACACAGCCTCATAAACACACTATATATTGTTAACTTTACACACCCAGGCCCTTTTGAAATAACACAGCCTCATACACACACTAATATTTGTTGATAACTTCACACACCAAGGACCTTTTGAAATTACACAATCAGTTCATTCCCAGTTGCTGTTTGTTACGCAAAATTCAGACCTCAATCTCTGACTTTTATTGCCACAATGGTAAACCCCATTATCTTCTCAAAAGGCTTTCTCAAAATGCTTGGCCTTTATCTTAAAATAGGCACTGGGCAACACCTTTGGGGAGTTACCTGAAAGTGAGACAGCATGTGTCAACAGCAAGAGTGGCTCTTTAATGCTTATGCTTCTTTACCCAGTTATGGTTTTTGCGCTGACATATTAAGTGGGGTCACAAAGAGACTAAACAATACACCAACAAAAAAACGTGTGTACATTCAGCAACAAGAAAAACAAAACGTACCCTAGCTATAACCTGGTCACGGACATTTGGATGGTAAAAGCGACACCATACTTCAAAGGGCAGACCACCACTCCCTGCAGAGGAGTTGGCACAGGCTGTAGACAGAAACAAGTTACGGATACATGTGAACGATGCATTCTTTGTGTCAATTGATTACACACTGAATCACCTGCACTCATTTATGAGCTAATCCCCTTCCTTTTATACACAAGTACCCCTTAGACCATGTACCCATTTAACACAGATGCCCCCTTGACTATATACTAAATTAATTCGTTGGTATCCCTCTAGTCTGTGTCCTTATTTCACGCACAGTACCCCCTAGACCAATGCTACAGTTACAATCTAGACCAATTCTGACACACAAGTAATTGAGGGACAGCTATCATTCAGCATGTAAGTATTCTTTGAACGGGAACACAAAATTTCTTTTTTTGATCTGCAGTTGTTTTTTATACTTTAGACACACGCAAAGTATTATATCAAGATGTATACCAGAAACATTACCAAAAGAACAGATGAAAACAAAAAACACAAAAAGCCCAGCAGCACCATTCTGACAAACACTTCAATGAGCTTATCACTACGACAACAGCTTTTTGTGTAATCAACCATCTACAATACACAACTGTAAACATACACATAAATAGTACATTTCAGCAGACATACATGCATAAAAATGGAACACGAAATTAATTCATCTTCACTTTACAAAGAATTCTGACAATAACCATAATAAAACAATTCTGATCTAAGCACTGCAGAACAACACACACATGCACACACACACACAAAACCCTATCACACTATGGACATAATCACCATGCCACACAGGCCACTGAAATACGTAAGTGCCTGTGTCTGGTATTGTCCTCCACCCTCACCTGTCAGCAGCTCCCTCTGTACAGGGGTTCCCCCTTGGAGAGTGATCCTGTGGCGTGTCACATCATGGAAGGTGGGGTCAGGTATGCACAAGGTAGTTGCTGTACGGAATGACCTCAAGGTGGGCGTTGCTACAACAGCGTCGATAAATTAACAAATCCATGTATGAGAACTAAATGTAGATACTCAAAAAAACAGCATTTTCAGAACTCATAAGCATTTTGTTCCTTTCTCTCTCTTCCATTTTCTGTCTCCAACTCTTATTCCCTCTCTCTTTCCCCTCTCTCATATACTGTACCATTCCTGCCTCCTCTTAAGTCCACATTCAGATGTTCAAACATCAAGTAAAGAGGGCACCCCCCGACAGTCTAAAAAAAACACAGTCAATTCTATAAAGAAAAAAAAGTCAATTTCAGTCTCTGACAGTTGCAATCAAGAAGGAGGTAGTAAGCAAAATATATAATCCTAGGGTATATGGTTTAAATCCAGGCAGTGCTATGCAGTAAGAGTTTATCTTGACATTTATGCAAATCTATCAACGACTCTATAGAACCTCAGGTCCCATGCCCTAACCTCTTATTGTATTCATTTGCACGTGGATCAGCTATGCACAATAATGATCCTACAATCAATGTGAGAGGGTCACAGACAATTCCCACACCATGCCATATGGAACTAAAGGTAAGAGTGAAACCAGGATGGCTAGCATGGAGTGACAAACCAACACCCCAGTGGAACCCCTTGCATAGAAAAGTGGTGCATACCGAACTGCAGCCTATGTACGCATGAATAAAAACCAAGGAAAAACTGGAAGAGAGAGCACAGACATCCACCAAGATCATGTGGATGTTGGATCCGACCTTCGATCCCAATCCGCACCAGGAATTCTAACCATCCTTCAACAGGTTCATTTATGGGCCCCATTCCATGTTTGCAGCAAGTTTTGTTAAGCTGGTTCAGCAGTTTCTGCATACTTTGATTTGTAATAAATCTGCTAAACAGATCCTGTATCAGCTATTTGATCCAGATCTGCGACATGGATCTGCACTAAAATGTAACAAATTTGTCCTTCTACTGCATTCCATGTTTCTGCAAAGTTTCTATTATATAGAGTCCATCAGATTTTGCACATTCATGCTGCTGGCTGACTGACAGAAAGACAAACAGACGTGGGGGGAAATATAACCTTTTTGATGGAGGTTATAAAAGACGAGTAAGGCCAAGACTCCATACTTCACGATACTTGGGAAAAAAACATTGTTTCTGACTCGATACTCCGCCGCACTAAATAGCACCAACAAGAACAAACAAAATAAACTGTTTTGCGTTCTTACCTAAACGAACCACTGAACAGGCTACGAAACACACACACACACACACACACACACACACACACACACACACACACACACAGGTAAACACACACAAAAAAAAGGGAGAAAAAACTGCCCAGAATGACAGAGCTCAGTCTCACCCAGCAGCACAGTGGGGCCTTGGTGGGAGGGCTGCCCCTGTGCGGGGAAGAAGTACTGCACGAAGCAGTCTGCCTCCCCCCAGATCATGGTGTCCAGCAACTTGAGGCCCCGCACTCCCTGCACCACCACCTCAAACACATGCTCCACTGTCAACACACACACAGTCACAGAGTCAGTCAAACACCTGCATGATTCACAAAAAATTGTCGACATAAAACCCTCTACCACAAAAACAGGCAAGTCACTGTAGTTCATTTTGTGCCATGGCAAAACAAAAAGGTCGTCGTCACATGGCCAAACCCATAAAATTTCAGAGTAAGGACAACTTTGATCCAAAACACGATTTTTTTTTGTATGTATTACGGTGGGAGGATACAAACTCTACAGACTGGATTGGAAATAAAAAAACCTGAAAATAACAAACAGGTGCAGTCATTTGTGATGACAGTCTGTTGGCTCTAGCAAACTCACTGAATCCAGAACACCAGGTCAAGGCTCATGTCATGGTGTTGGTCACATGTGTATGTGTAAATGCTGTGCTTCCTCACTGGGGATGGGAGTGGAAGGAAGACAGGCATTTCAAACAACCCGCATCACTCCCCATTAAAAAATGTCAGAGAGCTGTGTTACCATGTACGTTGAAATACTAACAAAGCACGTCACTCTCCAGGAGTGGTGAAAACCCTACCATTCCTAATTTTTTTTTCTGATTCAGGGCCCATTATACTCCTATATTTGAATGTAATACTGGACACACCTGTTTTAGATATATGCAATGAAAAAATATATCCATAAAAATGGTGAAGAGCATGCAAAAACAAAAATTTGTTACCAATACAGAATACTCTCCGCCAGTATTTCCAGTTTACCATCAAACAGACACTCAAACATTTTCTAATGGTATGACACTGTTTCTAAAATCATACTAAAGTGACTGAAAGCAATGTGAGAGCAACTGCAATAACACAGTTGCAGTTTTCTTAGTTTTGACCACGGTTGGGCCAACTCTGCATATAACGATGTTAACAAAAAGCTGTGTTCATAATATATTGAATCAATACAAATTTTGTAAGAAGGTTTTAAATTAGTACAATGACCAATTAAAAACAGGCAAGGCTGACAGCTATGATTATTCTTGATCATGTTCACATAGATTGATGACTAGGAAATCTGATTCTACCCAAAAAAGAGTACTCTCCCATTATTTGTTGCCATGTAACTCTTGTGAAAACTCTCTCTCTCACTCTCTCCTTCTGTACCTGAGGATCCAGAAGAATCCAGTCTGATAGGGTTCTGGTCAGGACCATACACATCTTGCCTGCAACAGTCAGTAATCGCCATCATCCACTAAAATAATGCTCGACCAGTACTTGATCATCTCAACTACAGCTAAGACAATAAGACAACTGCATCTTGTAGAACCTGGTCTTCTCAAGTAAGGTTAGTTGATGAGATAACTGCTTAACTAGTACTGGTCTCCTCAACGACAGCAAAGACAAGAGAACTGCTCAACTAGAAACTGACTACGTCAACTACAGCTAAGACAATGAGACAACTGCTTGACTAGTATGTTGTCTCCTTAGCTACAGCTAAGATGAGAGAACCGCTCAACAAGTAACTGATCATGTCAACTACAGCTAAGGTGATGTGAGAACTGCGTGACTAGTACCTGATCACGTCCACTACAGCTAAGGTGATGTGAGAACTGCGTGACTAGTACCTGATCACGTCCACTACAGTTAAAACAATGAGGGAATTGCTTGACTGGTATCTAATCTTCTCAACTACAGTTGGGACAATGAGAGACAGCTCGACTGTTACTTAACATGTCAACTATGTCAGCTAAGATGATGCAAGAATGGTTGGCTGCTACCTGATCATGTCACCTACAGCTAAGACAACTGCTAGACTAGCACCTGACCATATTAACTACAACCAAGATGATCTGACAACTACTGCATCTGATCATGTTCACTACAGCTAAGTTGATGAGAAAACCATCTGACTAGTGCCTGATCATGTCAACTACAACCAAGATGATCAGAAAACCACTGCACCTGATCATGTTTACTACAGCTTAGCTGATGAGAAAACCATCTGACTAGTGTCTGATCATGCCACCTACAGCTAAGACAATGAGAGAACTGCTTGACGAGTACATGACCATGTCAATTTTAGCTACGACAATGCAGAAACAACTAACGCCTAACTGGTACCTGAATACAGTCATGGAACAATGGGAAAAACAATCATGATGAAATTAGCAAACATTAATAACAATGTTGTTGTCATTTTTTTCGTTTGGTTAAAAACTAATTTATCACTGATGGCAATATGGGTTTTGCTGTCAACAGAATCTCTTTGGCTCCAGATTTTAAATTTACTGGTAACAGAATTTCTGGCCTGAAAAAGCGCACAACAATCTGCATGCAATGATATGCATGACTGTTACTTGTGTCAACACGTTTTTTTTTCTTTTTTTGAATTTCACTTTCTCAAGGTGTTAATGTATGCGGACCAGACTGTTCAATCTGTATCACATCCAAAAAGCCGTTACAAAAAAAAGCACATGGAAAGAACATGGCAACACTACAGAGACTTGTCCACAGTTCATAATATGAGTATACACTGTGTACATGAGGTATGCACATGCAAGGACTCACCTCTCCAAGAAGTGACCAGGTCTTTGGGGTTTGGCACTGGTGCCAGATTCCCTGTCAGACTTTAATCTCTGAAGGCATGCCACCTGGAACATGCACACACACACACTCTTAACATCACACACACACACACTGACATAAACATGCTTGCAAACATACACACACACAAGTATTCATACACATACTTATAAATACTGTTAACACACACATGCACACTATCATGCACACATCTATGCACACATACAAGCAAGCACTTGCACATGCAAACATACACACTAACATACACAAACATACAAATACACATTCACTCACATTCTCTTTTATACTTTTAACACACACACACACACACACACACACACACACACACACACACACACACGCAGTGTTAACATCATACACACACAGATACCCCAAAGAGGCCCTATACCTCAAACCACCACCAGGTAAGGGCCACAGTGCTGACCTGCTGTGCAGATCCCATGGCCAGCAGCACAGAGAGCTGGCCAAAGTGAAGCCCACTGAAGGGGTCCACCACCGGCATGTAGTTGTCAATGGCTACCACTGGGTACTGCACAACAACATCACTTCAGTGCTCCATTCCACACAGGTCACATTTCAGTTAGACACCCCCCTCCCCTCCCCCTCCCCTCTCCCCACACCAGCTTCCTCTCCTCTCATCCCAACTTCAAATGTACTTTTTTTTAATTATTATTATATCATATTGGGTATTTATATAGCACCTATCCTCAGTGACAGACCAAGCTCTAAGTGATTTACAATAAACACACTACCTCACTCACTCAACGGACTGCCTACCCAGGTAGAGCCGGCCGAAGAGCAGCCTACTGGCGCTCATTCAGTCGTTTCACATACCATTCAAATATCAGTCACTCATTTTCATTTATCTCATTTATTCCTCCAGTTTCTCACATAGGATGCATGCGATGTTTATACATGTCTTCCATTTCCACCTTGTAAAACCTCAACTGTGGCTTATTTGCATGGAACTTAACAATGGACTTAGTTCTTTTCTAGCAAGCTGAATGAAGCAGATTTCAGATCCTCTTACTTTCGGTTGTATGTGACCTTCAGAGTGAAACAGAAATTTCAGAAAGGAACTCCCTTTTATTTCATTTCCATGGGTGAATACCACTTACATCCCCTTTTATTCTCTCATGTGTACACAGGATACATTTAGTCAACCAAACAAACCCAGACTGCTTTTCTTATCCAATTTCTATTCTTTAATCTCACTATTAATGTCATTCCATCAATGTTTTTTTTTCACAGCATCAGTACACGATATATATCAAAAAACTAATTAACTGGACACACAAAGTCCTTACCTCTGATCGCATCAGAGCGGCTGAAATCTTGCTGTCACGAAATGACATGAAGAACTGGTGGAGACTCAGTTTGCATATGCCAATCAGCTGCACACCACAATGCATTTACCTTCAATAACGCAGACAGTCAATAGAGACTGAATGGTGTTGGGACAGAGGCCAAGACACAGTGATCAAGCCATCTGACTGAAGGTTGCAACTTTTCTCAATATAACCATCACGTTAAATATCAACATTCTCATGATCAATACCCACCCATCTTTGCACACATTCTACAACCTACATATGCAAAATATTTCGACAACCTACATTTGCACTTGTGATATTTTCACACAGAAAAAAAAAGGTTATAGAAATATTCATTACTAAATTGAAATTCCATCACCCAACCCTTCCTTCTCCTCTACAGTCACCTCCTTCCTTGCTCCACTCATTGCCTGTGTGTACCTTGTCGTTTTCAGCAGTAGTCTTCTTGTCCCAGACCTCAATGACCATGTAGTTGTTACGCATCCTTTCCAGCAAGGACAAAGTCACCAGCACTGGGGCCACCTGATGTGAACCACATCCAGCAAAGTGGCATGAGTATAAAAACCCTAAAAACATCATCCTTCAAAGATTTAAATCATATAGCAATGGATAAATATCATGATGAAATGAAAAATCACACAAAGGAAGAGAGTGAAAAGATGTATTTGTGCAAAGGGGGAAAAAATCCCAGGTTACCAAAGTGTAAAGCTTACACTACAGTGAATCAACATCAAGGGGTCCCAGTAGAAAGTGATATTATCTGAGAAACATTATCAAAGACAATGAAGTCAGAAGCAGAACAGTGACATGATCTGATGAACATTATCAATGACAATGAAGTCAGAAGCAAAACAGTGACATGATCTGATGAACATTATCAATGACAATGAAGTCAGAAGCAGAACAATGACATGATCTGATGAACATTATGAACAACAATGAAGGCAGAAACAGAAAAACTACATTTTCTGATAATGTTATCATGGGTTATGAAGTCCGAAGTAGGAAGAAACATGATCAAACACAATAATAAAGTCGAGAACACAGTGACGTCACCTAATACACTTCTGTCAATGGTGATCAACTCAGAAAGTGACATCACCAGAGTGACATTATCTGGCATGATCAGGTCAGCATTAACATACGTTACCTAAAAGGCTTCAGAGATATGAAAGCGACGGTGTTTGCGAGAGATATGGTAATTAGATAAAGTTAGGAGAAAAAAGCTGATGCCATCTGTGAAAATGTATCAAAGACAATGCAGACAGAGTCATCACTGACTTTACCTGAGAGAAGTTATACTGAGGGTTGAGGGTGCCCCAGCACACATTTGAATGGACGGAATCATTGGACCAGAACATGCGACACACCAGGTAAGTGTTGCGTGTCATCTGGTCACGCCCGGAGGAGCTGCAATTGTACATATTTCATTTCATCCCTGTATTTCGTACTTTGTTTTCAAAGTTTACAGTTTGAGTAATATTATAAATTCTGACTGATGTAACTCTGGCAATGTTGCCCGAACACAGGTAATTAATGAAACATGACAATATTAAATGCAAACTTTTGAAAATAAAAATAATGTGGATGCAGACTGTATGACATCAAGTCAGTTGGCAGTACAAAAATTAACCAAAGCACAGACAAAATAACACAAGCATACACACAGAATTTTTCTTGATGTAGACATATTTCTATGTGGACAAAATGAAGAGAAATGTCTTTATCATCATTTGTTTAGTTGTTCTCAAAAAAAGAACAGGAGCATAAATTGCTAAACGATTAGCACTAAAAATAGTTGAATTGACACCTATGAATAAACATTCATGTTAATCAAATTCTTTTATTCCTTTTCTGTTTTCAGTCAATTCTGGTGTTTTCTGTACAGAGCTGTCAAAGCCATTATGTCACATAAAATAATACAGAAGAAGAAGAAGAAGAAGAAGAAGAAGAAAAAGATATAAAAGAAAAATGACATACAGAAAGGGTGAACACCCACATATGAATAGTCATACTACACACGGTGAAAATGTTACATGCAAGATGTGACAAATGCTGAAGAATAAAGATGAAGAGGAAGACAGGAAGATTAAAAAAAAATAATAACATCAAAAAAGAAAGAAATGGGGAAAGGGTAAACACAAACAATTGAAGAAAGGTTCGAAATTAGAACAACAAACATGATGCTGCAACTGACCCTGCTGAAGTTGCTGATGCAGCAACGCAGGGTTTTTGGGGACACCATGTGCAGCGGGGGGACACCGTGCAGGGAAATGTTGCACCCCCCCGGGTGATCAGGACCAATGTGTGTAACGCTAAAGCCTGGACACCAAGACATAGCACAGACTCAGTTCACAACATACACACACACACATGGATTTAGCAGGTTTGGGAAGCACGGGACATAATGCTGTATATAGGAGGTTCACATGACGTACAACAGATTGAACTGAAATTCATCATTCACAATTGAGGGACGCTTTGCAACTTTCAAATATGTAAACGCAATTATAATTAAAAATTTCAATGTTTTTATCAACTTATTTAGTGGGGGTCCAAACAATTCAAATGTTGTCATATGGGAGGTCTGAGGCAACAGATCTGAACAACATACAGGGGGGAAAAATGTCTTCTTTGATCACTTACCTATAGGCTTCTAAAGGGATTTATGATGAGAAAATAGTAAAAATTGGGTGGTCTGGTTTCTTGGCTTCCACTTTTTTCTAACTTCCATTTAAAGAATGCATTTACCAATCACAGACTCCAAATCTACATCCCACACACGCACGCACGCATGCAAGCACACACACACACACACACACACACATACATTTTGCTGATCTACATACCTTTACACACACACACACACACACACACACACACACTCTCTCTCCTTGCTGATCTACACACCTACGTAACAATCTCCCCTACCAGCATCTCTATCCACCTACTTCTTGTTCGGAAGACTGAGATGGAGCATTCAAGATGGACGGAGCATTCTGGAAGACTGGTTTCTGCAGCTGAGCATATTCCTGAATGATGGACGTTGGAGCCACTGGGGCCGCGGACTGCTGGATCTGGGCCGGAAGGGACGATGACGAGTATCCTGAAACCAAGACTGTTCTCTTTCCTATTCCATCCTTTTTCTTTTTCTTTCTTTCTGTTTGTTGTTGTGTGTTGTTGTTGTTCTTATTTACTAAAACAAATAGAACTCGTTTTCTCTCATAGGTTTATGTTTAAAAGTTGCAGTAAGTTGTGTGTGTTTGTCTGTGTGCGTGTGTGTGTGTGTGTGTGTGTGTGTGTGTGTGTGTGTGTGTGTGTGTGTGTGTGTGTGCACCCCTACAGATATGCAAAATCATGACCTTTTAGATTTCAATAGTTACTGCTGTATGGCCAGTGACTGTATCAAGCAGGATGCATAACTTATGCCAACAAGATAGTTTGCTTGCACTACAACGGTGATCCCAAGCTTGAATTTCAAAAAGATCTGTGCCCCACTACTGCAAATCACTATGGCTCATGCTGTAGACTGTGCCAATGCTCTTACACATACAAGCATTAAGGCAAGTAAGGACAAATGCACTCACACTACCCTCTCTAAAACAATTTGTAATGCAACAGAAATAATAAAACAGAAACAAACAATACACGACAAGGAAGAATGGCCTCCTCTGATGTTTCTGGACACGTTTCTCTGGATCTCAATTCATCTGTGAACATGCTGATAGTAGGCACAAAAGGCCCCTACTTAACCAAGAATGCACATGTAACCTGGTCCACAATCTTCCCCTCTGTAGCACAGATACAGTAAAAGAAGTCATTCGAACTGTGGCCAAAGTTGAGCATGCCGATAGTAAGCACAAAAAGGCCCCTACTTAACCAAGAATGCACACATAACCTGGTCACAATCTTCCCTCAAGATACAGTAAAAGAAGTCATTCCAGCTGTGGCCAAAGTTTTGGTAGGACAACATAAAATTACACACTATTTCTCTTCTGTAGCACTTGACAGAGCACACAGTGGTCTGTGGAAATAAATGACCGACCTGGGAACCTCATGTATTATTCATGAGAATCTGGTGCGTTTGGGGAAAAAAAAATATGTGTGTTTGTGTGTGTGTGTGTGTGTGTGTGTGTGAGAGTGAGTAGACTATTCAAAAGTTTTGTGATACCCATCAGTCACAGTGTCATATGGTGTGGTGTTGAACATTTGAGTTCTCCGCTTATGTGTCTGAGCAGCTTTTTTAAAATGAAGCAAGCAATCTGTGCATCAAACTGCACTTAAAGAAGGCGCTCCTCATGTATTCAATACTTATAATTTTTTTTTTCTCTTTGTTTCTTTCCTTCAGTTCAGATGACACAAGCTCCACTTCAAGCTCTCCATCAACTAAGGCTGCTTCCATCGATGCTTAGGGACATTTATGACTGGCTATCAAATACCAATGATTTGCTATATACACAGCAGCTGTGCTGAACTGCATTCAGCCGTATTTTTCATTCCCTGACATGCTCCTCGTATAACTGTTACTTGACTTGCAATATACGTTAATATTAAACATACGAGTTCCCGGGTCTGCAATGACTACAAGAGCATCTATCTGGGCACCTCATCTCTGTCACCTGTGTCTTGACAACCATGACTGAACTCACCTGGAAGTGACTGAGGCATCTTGGCAGGTGAGGGGGGTCTTGCACTGGGGAACCCTGTCTCAACCTGTCTGGCAGGAGACACAGGAGGCGGAAGGGAGAGGGGAGGCACAGGTGGAGGGGAGGGAGGAATCACAGGCACAATGTTCTGACCATTGGCACTCATTTCCGCCACCCGTGTGCGTGCCAGGACGTGGCAAAGTCCTTGTGGTCAGAAGCCAGCTCCACCGACACCTGCACACAGATGGTTTCAGTATTGTGTTGTGTTTTTTACAGTGTTGTAGAAAGTGGCAAATTCCTTGTGGCTGGAGGTCTAGACATTTGACATCAACCCACAGCAGATATATATTACTGCATTGCTTTGTATCATGCTGTACTGCATTACATTGTTCTTAATACTTTCACACACACACACACACACACACACACACACACACACACACACACACACACACACACCCAGACCTACACTCACCTTCAAGGAACCCAGCACAGCAGTCCCAGAGGCACAGCGAGAACTGTTAAGAGAACCATTCCTAGCTGAACTGCTGGAAGACACGCTGCGAATCTCAATCTCACGAGTCAGGTGAAGGTCGTCCCGACTTGAGGATGGACTTGAGAGACAGGCCACAGCTTCCAAGGAGCACAGGCTGACAGCAAACAAACCAGCCATCACACACACGTGTGTGGAAAGACAAGAGTTTCTGTGGTTTCTGACTTTGACACCTTCAGCTGCATTTACTGTGAATATCAAAAGCCCCTAAAACACTCCATGGTTGGCTTTTCTGGAACAGTTTCCTTTCTCCTTATACTGCACTGACCTCCCTATCAAGATTCCCTCATGGTTTGAAGGCTTTTTGCCCTTACAGGTCCCACCGCACTATCAAAGACAAACCATTTTTATCTAAACCCACTAACAGGAGGGAAGAAAAAAAGGAAAATCCTATTAAGACTCAAAAGTGTAACACTCTGCTGGATACACTTGCTCTAATGGCAACAGACTAAAATGAAGGGAAAGAGAAGGAATAAGGGACAAACAGAGACAGGGAAATTCCAATCAGCATGTGACTAGTGATCTTCAGGAAGTTTCCTTAGACAAGAATCAGAGGGTATTTCAGTTTCTTCTTTTTTTTTTTTTTTTTTTTTTTTTTGTAATGGTGGTTGTAGTTGGTTGTGTCCTTTTTTTTTTTCAAATTACAGTTGTAACTTCAAATTATGACAATAATGATCTTCATTTTTTTTGCAGTGATGGTTGTAGTTGGTTGTATCCTTTTTTTTTTTATTACAGTTGTAACTTCAAATTATGACAATAATGTTCTTCATGCTACTATTACTACTAATCATTATAATCATTCTTATCGTGTGTAGCCATCTGTCTTTTAACAATATACACATCAAAGCACTTACATACTAATCGTTTGACTAACATGACCTACATGAATGATAGCAATCGTAAAGCACAGAGGCATAAACCATTATGGACACCAAACAACAACAGTTTTGAATGGAATCTTTTTTTTTTAATCTGCTTCTCAAAGTTCACTGTATAGCACTTGTCCTTCCTTTGTCCGCTTACAGATTTCTGCCCAGCTTCCCTGGAGTAGACTTTGAAGACCAGTGCCGACTTCCACCATTTCTCCAAGGCCACTCCATCAAACATGAGTGGAAACACAGAGCGATGGCTGAAAGAAATCACTGCAACAAGGGCATAAATTGTTTCAGCCACAGACAAACATTCAACATGAATATATTCAAATGACAGGAATGTTTTTCAAAAGCTATAAAAAAAAAAAAATCAAAGGGCTGCCCTTGTTCCTTGTAGCCTAGGGTTGAAATGCAATGTAAATTAAACTGTAGACTGGTCTCTCAGCATAGTTTATGCTTCATGCTTCATCTCTAGCACACAGACCTAATTAGTGGAGTAACCGTCCCAAAATGAGCATGTCTACACATGGAAGACTGTGGATGGGCATCCCGATATTGAGATCAGTTGCAAACTAAGCAGACTGACAGTAAGAATTCACAGACCAAGCTGGTAATTGTTTCAACAGGATGGGGTCAAGGTTACACCTATAGCAAGCCACAACTGTTTTATGATGAAACTACCAGGCGGGCATGCGTTCGCTGCCTTGGAGGCCTTAGCTCTAGACAGATCCCAGTGACACACATCCCCTTCATCTGCCTCACTTCCCCCTTCTATAGCCCTCTCCTTTCAACACTCATGACCCTTCCACTTTCCATCTGCTCCAATCCTCATACGTGCTTCCAGAAAACATGGATGCCAGGTATTATGGCAACTGAGCCAACGGCAAATTCTAACCGATTGTGACTTCATGCACCGAAACACAGTTAAAAAAAGGAAATATTCTGGCTCAATAATGTGTTTATTGATATGATCAAAATCTATTCCCATCATTTATTCACACAGATGTAACTAACAGTTCTATGTGGCAGCACAGATCAACGGCACTGGCCGACTGTGTTCTCTTCAAGTGCTTTCAATCATTCATTTCTGTTTAGTTTTGTCGACTGCTTGAGCTTATCTCAGGGATGAAAAAGTACATACCAGACACTGCTTTCGTCAATATGTTACTTTGGTCACAATATCTGACATTATCATCTTTATAAGTAACACTGTCAGAAATAATCTGACTCCCTGCTGTTCAACATCCACGTAATCTTATATAGGAATGCTCCTCCCTAAATTGTTCCAATGGGTTTATCTTGGTTTGATTAATGTCACCTGTACATTTTTAACTACCTCAAAATTTAAAACAAAATAAACGAAACTAGAAAAAAACAGAAACAGACTGTTACAAATGGTTTTTTTTTAAATCAGAAGACCAGAACGATGTCATAACAAAACATTAACAGAATTTGTATTCATATCTACAAGATCTTTCCACTGTAAACTTGTCCTGACAAAGACATACTTCAAGAGCAGCTAAACAGAAAGCTCCAATCTCACCTCCATTGCTAACAGCCTTGGAAGCAACCCTCATGACCTCGGTTGCCATGGCATTGGGGGAGTATTTATCACGTGAGGTAGCCACAACTGGGAACTGGTATTCAATGAGGTAGGTACTGCAATAAAATAGCAACAAACTGATGAACAAGACAATTTGTGTGCCAGTGCAGACATTATGTGTGTGTGTGTACATGCGTGTGCATACATCTGTGCGTGTGTGTACATCTGTGCATGTGTATAGAACTGTGCATGTCTACAGTACATATAGTATGCTTGTACATTAACAAATGTTTTTTGCCGGATGATGAGAAGTAGTCCAAAAACCAGCCGTCATGGCAGAGTGGTTAGTGTTGCAGACTCTCAGCTGGGACGACATGGGTTCAATTCCCACTGAAGACATTTACTTTTGCATTGACCCGCTCCTATCCACAACTGAGTTTGCTACAGGTTTGGTTGGGAGACTGACACTATACAGTCAAGTTCATCCACTAAGTGGATGCATCTCTGAGAGTTGCATCCACTCAGTGGATGCATCTCTGAGAGTGTTGCTCAAATTTTGGTCTCCTGCATATGCTGGGTCAGAACAGACTACACAGAACACCACCAAAGTGATTCTGCAGCAGTGCAGTGTCTCCTCCAGTAGGTTGCCTCTTGAGGACCTGACACTGACCGCTCCAAGCCAATTTCCGGCACCCAGCTGCAGCAGGGCAGGCTGGGCTGTGGCTGTGGATGGGGTGTAAGAGTGAGCAGCATGGATCCAATGCCACTAAGGTGGCACTAAAGATGGGATAGACAAAAAAAAAAACCCAAAGTAGTCCAAAAAACAAAACCAAAATCCTCAGTATTTGAGACACAATAATCATCCCTGTCATTAGCTCTACATGTAATCTTCAAAGACTTCTGTAATCCCCAAAGACTTCATGGTCTCTAACTCACCAGGGTTTTCTACTTTTGGCAGGTCGAGGAGGCTTCCCAGTCCGTCTAGCCGAGCGACCAGAGGCCCTGCTGCTGGAGGAGGTGTCAAGGTCGTTGCCATGGAGAGAGAGGTTGAGGACATTTACCCTGGCCACATGGACACGACCCAGCAAGGTCAGGCGCTCCACGCTCAGGCCATCCACCTGCTTCTCCTTGGGTTCTGGGTCTGAGGACAAGTCAATTGGACTTGCTGACATGTAAATCATCGCAATTTCCAATTGCTTTTTTTATCTGTTTCACACAGTCCCAAACTGTGGCTTAAAATGTTCACGTCAAGTCCACATAATATGAGATGGTACAGCATGATATGGTGAGGTGTTGCATAGGATCTTCTCAAACAATCCTTTGCCTATAACCCTCTGTGTTCCTGATACCAAAAGCATTCTCTATTTCTGGCATTCATGATTCTATTACAGTGCATTGCTGAAGGAAGGTCTGAAATATAACATTGCAATGACATAACCTTTTCAGGCAAAGTGTGGTATGCAGTGTTATTCATGCTATGGGGAACAAACATTGTTCATACTACGTCAAACACTGAATAAACACAGCGTCGTGTTCTCTATGGAAGGCTGTGATTTCAAGCCATGTTTTCTTCTTTCCAGTGCTATTTTGGTGCTCCACATTACTCATTACCAATACTTGTATGAACTATAAACAGCACTGACATTTGTCAAGACAACAATACAATAAAACCATCACGTCTGAGTAAATAGTTCACTTTGGCATATTCAAAAGACTGTCCTTGTAGGAGGCATTTTTGCTAATTCAGAATCGTTTGTAACTCAAAATCACTTTTAATCACCTTTGCTCACAGCTATTATTTCTGACAAGTCTTTTCAGAATTTAACAGAAGTTGACGTCAAGAAGTACTCACCGAAACTGTCCTCCACATCAGATGGGGCAGGATCAAAAGAGACCCGTGATACTTCTGAACGTGGGGTGCTTGCCACATCACTGTCACTGATGCTGCCCTTTCGCTTCTGTGACAATGACCTTGACTTTGACCTTGATCGTGACCTTGATCTGGATTTCTTTGGCACCACTGTCTTTGTCATGCGAGGGTTCCGCTCTTTTGTCAGAGAACGTGACCTTCTAACGTTTTTACCAGAGTCTGAGGGAGACTTTGCTTTGGATTTTCGCTTACGTTTTTGTGACGGGGAGGGTGGTGGGGAGGGCAGGGCAGCAGCAAGACTGGAGAAGAGAAGAACTGCGGGAAGGTGGGCGCTGAAAACATCAGAACAACATATTACAGAAAATGTATATTCATGTAAGACATTACACAACAGAGGAGTGCAAAATACTTTGACAGTCAAGGATGTGCATGTGTGAGGGATGTAGAACATGAAAAAGAAAAAAAAAAAAGGCAAAAAAAGACTGAGAAGACTGATGTGTCTATGCATGCATATGTGCGTTTTATAGAATGCTGCAAAAAAAATCAATGTTAGCATGCATTGCAGTTACATCTCAGCTAGCTTTCGTATTTCACATTTCTCTATACTGGATATTCTTACTGTTGCTTATCAGAAAGATTCTTACACAAAAAAGTAGTTTGCAAAAATTTAACATGGCACAAATAGACGATAAAAATTAGACTTCAAAAGTGTGACATATGAACGGTATTACACTAAAACAAGCTTGAAAGAGTTTTACATGATACAGACTGTAACACCAAAGTAGTTTGCAAAACTTTTTGGCAAGTATAGTGTCCAACACAAAAATAGCATTGAAAGAGTGTGTCATATAGTATGGTTATCTAACACAAAAAGTACTTGCTGGCAGAGAGTGATAAGATACATAATCAAACACTTCCGCCTAGCTTGCAATTGTCACACACGTTACGTATGAAAACAATGAAAACTGACCATGGCAACCCCAGAGACAGAGCTACGAGCAAAGGACTACATCCACACTCACCATGTTTCCAGCATTCCGCAAGACGTCACTGTGGTGCCTGTCTGCCTCATCCCCACTCACACCACGTATCACTATACCATGTCACTGTGCATAGCAGCAAATTTAAAGGATTGGTTAAAGGGCCGAGCGCCCTAACCAATACTACAGTCAACCATATGGTCTGCTCTTTCTCAAAATATGAACAATACTGAACACTCTTTGTTTTTCCTGGTCTTTTCCCCAAAAACCTTAAACTTACAGCTAAATATCATAGTGTGGCTCACACCAGTAGTTCCACCTCCAGGAAAAACAGCAAACAGTTTTTAGAGTTTATGAATGCTGTGGACAAATGTAAAGCGCATTTGACCTCATGGGCTTGAGGGGAAAGGGCTGGGTTTGAATTGTGGCATTCTGGGCATAGGCAGATCTGATAGTATTGGATAGCCACCTAGAAATCTGCCCGCCGAGAAGTCTTTCTTGTGTGAGCATATGTTGGTGCACATGCAAAAATGTATTACACATTAAGAGCCTGGGGCGGGAACGCTCCCAGTAGTATCTGAGGCACCTAGAGGGTCACAGGTCCATGTCCCCCCGCCTTCGCTGCCTAAGATAGGGAGCGGATAACCAGGGATAACAGAGGTCGTGCCCGGTTCCTGGTTCTTCGCTAAGAACTCAGGCAGGAACTTAAGCGAGACCGAGCCGTCTCTGTGAAAGGCGATGTCCCGAGGGTCACCACTGAGGGCATGAATCCCACTTCGCCTCCTGGCTGAGGCCAGGGAGAGAAGGAAGGTGGTCTTGAAGGAGATAATGTCAAAGGGAATTGCGCGGAGGGGCTCGAAAGGGGGTTTTCTGAGGGCATCAAGAACCAGAAAGAGGTCCCATATGGGAGCGCGCCTAGGGGACTGAGCTTCCCGTGGGGCCCCCCCCCGAGATAGTTCTCTAAGGAGAAAGTCATTGTCGAATGATGGGCCGCCGAGCTGTCGGATGGTGGTGCATACAGCCAATCTGTAGCCCCGAATGGAACTAGCAGAGAGAGCTTTCGAGAGGACGAAAGGTGGGATAGGAAATTGCCTATCTGGATGTTGGAGGAGTGGAGGTAGGGGACCAAGTTAGCCGTGCACCACGTGACCCATCTCTCCCATCGGTAATTGTAGAGGGACTCGGTGCTGGTCCTACGCGAGGCCAAGGCCAAGTCCCGTAATCCCTGCGATGCCCCCGCTTCTGTCAGGGTATCTAGGACAGACCGGGGTCTGTCCGCGGGGGTGGCGGGGACCGGTGGTCGCAATTTGGTTGGCATATCAGCCAAGCGTGTAGGCGAAGCATCTGGGGGTTGGAGTGAGGGAGGCCCGAGCGAGGTTGTCTGAGCAAGTCCCACCGAGGGGCTAGCTGGAGAGGGGGAACGTATGTTAGGGACCTGAGGTCTGGGAACCACACTGGGTCGGCCACCACGGGGTTATAAGGATGAGTTTGGGTCTTTCCAGCCTGGCCTTCCTGATCACTTGTGAAGTATTGGGAAGGGGGAAAAGGAGTACGCGATGAGTCCCGTCCAGGGGAGGGAGAGCTTATCGACCGCGTACGCTCGGAGATCCGGGACGGGAGAGACATACATGGGAAGGCTATGGTTGAAGCGGGTCGCAAAGAGGTCGACCATGGGCTTGAACCAGTGCTCCCATACTGTGGTTAGCGTCAGCTTGTTCAGGGTCCACTCTGTGTGCAGAAGGGTCCCTGAGCGGCTGAGAGAGTCTGCCAGGATGTTGCGTGTCCCCCGCTATGTGTCTCGCACGGAGGGTGGTTCCCCGTGCGTGGCACCAGCGAAGGAGGGCCTCTGTCCGTAGGAGAGGCCGATGGAGTGAGCCCCCCCCCCCCCCCCCCCCCCCCCCCCCCCCCCCCCCCCCCCCCCTGTTTGATGTAATGGGCTACCAACGTGTTGTCCGTGAGGAGGAGAACCAGTTGGTGCGAGATTAGGTGTTGGAAGTGGAGGAGGGCCAGCCTGACTGCTTCCAACTCTAATATGTTGATGTGGAGGCGTGCCATCTGTGCGTCCCACACCCCCCGAGGCATGACTGTCCCCCAAGTGGGCCCCCAGCCCGAGTTGGAGGCGTCCGTGTACAGTTTGAGGGACTGAGTTGGAAGAGAGATTGGAACGCCGGTGGTCAGAGTGGACGGATTGAGCCATTCGTCCGTGGCGCCAGAGAACCAGTGGCCGAGGGGAATGGTCAGGTCCAGCGGTCCGAGGTCTGGGACCAATGACGACGGAACTCCCTCTGCAGCTGGCTTTTGGGGACCTGACCCAGCGGAATGAGGGCTGAAAGGGACTCCATCATCCCTAAGAGGGAGGACAGAGTTCTGGCCGAGGTATGTGATGCTCCTCGGAGGCGAGAGATGAGGTCCACTATCCCAGCGGACCTCTCTGGGGTCGGGGTGACCTTCATGGCAATCGTGTCGAAACTCATGCCCAGGAAAAAGAACCTCTGACTGGGAATGAGTTCGCATTTGAGGGGGTTGGTTACAAAACCCAGGGGAACAGAGCCTGAGGAGGCGCGTGGTGTGGGCTCAGCACTGAGCCCGGGAGGAGGCCAGGACAAGCCAGTCGTCGAGGTACACCAGGAGGCGAATGTCCTCCTGTCTGGCTAGGGCGGCCATCTCCTTGACAACCTTCATGAAGAGGAAGGGTGCCAGGGAGAGACCAAAGGGGAGAGCTTTGAACTGGAACACCCGACCCTGCCAGACGAACCGGAGGTAACGTCTGTGAGCCGGGTGAAGGAGGATCTGGAAGTACGCATCCTTCAGATCTATGGAGGTGGCCCAATCTAGGTGGTGGATGGAGTCCCTGATCTGGAGGGCGTGTCCATCTTGAACTTGGTATGTCTGAGGAACTTGTTGAGGGGAGAGAGGTCGAGGATGGGCCTCCTTCCCCCCGAGGGTTTGGGGATCACGAACAGGTGGGAGTAAAACCCGGGCTTGGGCCTGGTGGGCGGGTTGGGCCTGTTCCGTGCCCACCGCGGGTGTGTCCCCTAGTCACCGGCGAGGGCGTGCCTGTTGGCCGAACCGAAAATTGTGTTGCTGACGAGGTTTCGATTTCGACCTCTGCGAATTTAGAGGGCGCTTGGCCGGCCCGGCGTTGGGAGATGGGGCTTGTCAGGGATACGGAGTGGGCCTGATGGACCTGGGGTAAGACAGGGGGGGCCTGGAAGGGCGTGGCTGAGGCCGGGGGGCAAAGGACGCCGCCTGCTTGCGTTCCTCGACCGAAAGGGACATAGCCGAGGTGGAGTACTCACCAAAGTGTGAGTGATCCTGGCCCGGGACACACCGAAGGGAAGCCTTGAGTGCCGGGGAGAGTGAAGAGCGTGCAAGCACCGCGTCTCTGGCCACTAGCAGGCAATTGAAGTGGCTTGTTGCTGCGCTGTCCGCCGCAGCCAACAAGTGATGCGATATCCTGTTAACGAGGTGTCGCATAAAGGGATCGCTGAATAAGCGAGATTCGTCCTCATGGTGTGGTTCGGAGGTATTGTCCGAAGGCACTGGGATGGCGCCGTCATCCCCAGGCCAGAGTACCTCCGCCCTCTACAAGAGCATGGTAAGGTAGGCATGCCCTGCAATGGTGTGTAAGATGCCCATCCGGGCTACTCGGTCCCAGTCCTTTAATGCTTTAAAGGAGATGGTGCCCGAAGTAGGGGGGGCCCGGGTTGGGCATCAGGCGACAATCCGACTGGGGAGATGGCCCACTCCCTGGTTGCCAGATTGTCTGCAAAGAGGGAGGTCACTGGGTGCTTGCTGCGGGTCCCGAGGAGGGAGCCGAAGGGGGCCGCATTGGGTGCCGGGGGAAGGTCTTGACCCGGCGGGGGGGACGGGGGCGTCTGCACCCCTGGCGCGGATTGCCGGACTCTCCCACAGCGAAGTGAGGGACTGAGGAGCGACGAGCCTGAGTTTGCGTTGGGCTGGGGGCGGCCCGATGATGTCAGGGAAGGCCAAGATATCGGCAGAGGGAGGGGTTTTTCCCTCGACACCAAGTCCGGTCGAAACCAGTCAATGGTGCGGATATCGTAATGGGATGAGAAGAGGTCCTCATCGTCGTCGTCCTCCGGGTGTGGGGAGTCGAATTCCTGGGAAGGTTGGTCCTCCTCAGGGGGCATCTGCACGGGTGCGTGAGGGTCCCGCCCTCGTTGGGTGGTGGGGGAGGGGGGGGTGGGGGGGGGGGGGAGGGCAGGCCCCTCGTGGCTCTGTGCTCGGCAGACGGGCTAGGGTGGCAGAGCCCAGACTGCCGATCGGACAGCGCCCGAGGTGGGAGATCAAGGTCGACCCCAGGTCTGTGAGATTGGGTGCCACAAGCGACCATATAGCTGTTCCGGTTGGGAGTGGGTGTAAAGTCACTGGTCTCTCTCGGGGGCATAGAGCCACTGGTCCCCGGGGAGATAAGCGGGCTGTGGCGCCCCAGGGTACTGTGCAGGGAATCCCCGGGGACTGGGGTAACCTTGAGCAGCAGGGGGGGGTTAGTGTTCGACCATGGCATGTCGTCCCCCCCCCGGAGCGTGCCGGGACCCAGGGGAATAGGGCCGGTTACCCGTGGTCCCGCTGGTAGATCCTCCCCCCGGAGGAACGGGACCGAGGACGTTGCCCAAAAGGGGGGGCCGAGTAGGTCGGACCCCCAGCGTCCTGAACCCCTAGGGGAACCTGCAACGGGCGAGCGGGGTTGATCGGCCCGTCCTTTGTGTATGTTCACAACCGGTGGAGGCACTCGGTGTTCCCATACGCCCAGAGTTATGGTCATGTGCATGGTCTTGCCATGACGTGGCCATAAAACTGCGTCCGGAGATAACGGGGCGCTCCCTCGTGCAGGGGTGTTGGCTGCACCTGTGCACGGTGGGGAAGAGCGTCGTGAGACGGCGAGTCCAGATGGGGGGGAGACATGGACCCGCGCGTCTCATAAAGGCGAGTGACGGGTGGAGGTTCCAGTCCAAAACCGTCACCCGTGCCTGTCCGTGCCCCGGCAAAGGTCCCCGGGGGCCGAGGGTCACGTGACTGGGCATAGTAAACGGATGTCTGACTATGTGCCGGAAAGCTAGAAGGCAGGGTGGCTGGAGGAGAAGCGGAATCCCACTTGGATGTTTTGACTTGAGTGGGTCCCTTAAGGGGGGCCTTGCCCTTTGATTTTCTGGGCAGCTGAACGATAAGCATTTGGAAATAGCAGCCGGTTGCCTAGTAGCTTTCGAACGCAACGGTCGTGCGTCCGGCGGTCGGGTAGAGGAGGGAGAGTCCCGCGTCCCCTCCGCGGGGAGGTCGTCTCCAACTACCGCGGCCGTCCCGTTCTCCCCGCGGAAAGAACGGTCTGCTCGGAGTTGGAACGAACTCGTTGGTCCTCCGGGAAAACGAGCGAACTCTGAACGTCAGAGCTGCTCAGCCCAACCGAGTCCTTCACCATTTTTGGGCAATGGCGCCGAGCAAAACCAGAGCACACGATCGTAACACGACGGTCGATCGAGGAGGGTATACAGGTCGATCGACCGTGCGCACACAATAGCAATATAACACAATGGAAATATAAAAGTAAACAAGCTCGCACAGTGACAGAAAACGCAGTAGCAATGAACGAAACCGTGTGTGAGCAACGAAAGTGGCGTGAACCAAAAGT
This sequence comes from Conus betulinus, assembly GCA_016801955.1. NCBI lineage: Eukaryota > Metazoa > Mollusca > Gastropoda > Neogastropoda > Conidae > Conus > Conus betulinus. Next base: position 203,999 of record JADBJO010001319.1, on the reverse strand, counting down.
GCTGAGTAACGCCACGTGTAACAGCAATGCCGAAGGGCGATCGCGATCGCCACGCACACGAAGCCGATCGAAAAATGTGGCAAATGAATGGGAGGAGTGTAAACAAGTGTAGGAAGCAAATTCCGAACGACAAACCACGTGTAATAGCGTGGGTTAGAAAGCTGGTGCGACAAGTAATGGAGACCGGCGCAAAACAAGATGGCGACGAAACCGACCCGCGATCGTTGCAGATGAGATAGTGGAATCGTGGTACAAGTAACGGCGAGATTAGAAATCGGAATTTAGGGCGAAAAGGCCGTAAAGGCGAGTGAGAATGCAAGGCCGATGGACAAAGGGAGGCAGAGAAAACGCGATGGCAAATGCCGATCAACCTCAAACCGGTTACGCAAATAGACAAGAACCGGGAGCACCACGATCGTGAGAAAATTTCATAGCACTGAGAGATAAGCGGAAGCCACAGATAAATGAGTACAGAGTGCGAACACAGCAATCTTTACACAAAGGCAAAGTATAGGCGAGACAAAACACAAGACTTATCTTGCTTGGGCGACAGGCCGAAGTAGAATGACGGACAGTACACGATCTTCGGCATCTTCCGTAGGCGGAAGTAGGGTGGGCGTCACGTGATTATCTTATGACTGCATTTGCCACAAAACTTCGGCCTCACAGAGCTGACTGACAGCCGTTTAATGCTATGGTCTGACATGGTATAGTATACGACGCCAAAAAGTAGTTTGCAAAACTTTGACACATAGTGTCTAACACAAAAAAGCAGCTTGAAAGAGTGTGATATAGCATGGTTATCTAACACAAAAGTACTTGCTAGAGAGTGACACGGTACATAATCAACACACAAAAAGTAGCTTGCAATTGTCACACACGTTACAGTATGAAAACAATGAAAACTGACCATGGGACAGCAAAGACAGAGCTACGAGCAAAGGACTACATCCACACTCACCATGTTTCCAGCATTCCGCAAGACGTCACTGTGGTGCCTGTCTGCCTCATCCCCACTCACACCACTCAGCTCACTCATTTCACTGTCCTGTGCAGCAAAATTAATATTGGTTAAACAACACTGTAAAAACCAATACATACAGTCAACCAAGTCAAACTCTTTCTCAAAATATGAACAATACTGAACACTCTTTGTTTTTCCTATTTTCTTTTTCCCCAAAACTTCCCACTTACAGCTAAATATCATAGTGTGGCTCACACAATTAGTTCCACAGAGGAAAAACAGCAAACAGTTTTTTATGATTTATATATGTCAAAATGACAAATGTAAAGCAACATTTGTATCTTCTTTTTTCCTAAACCCTGTTTTGTTTGAATTCAGCATTCTTGAACACTCACAATCTTTGAATAGTTCACAATTCTTTAGGTATCTGCGTGTGTGAGCATATGTTGGTGCACATGCAAAAATGTATTACACATTAAGAGAATGGGTAAACATGTTTGTAAGCATGCACATATCAGGGACTTTGCGTGTGTATTACACTTTCTATGAGTACTTCGTAAGCTGGGTGTCAGGCACAAACACATGTTCAGGTACCAGCGGTGTGCTCGTAGTCCCTCACTTAGTGCAAAGCAAAATCTAGTGACTGCACACAACAGCAGGTCTAGGAAATAAAAACAAAAAAACAACAAACAAACACACAAAATAAATAAAAAAGACCCAAGTGAGGCAGGCTACTAACAGATCGCTTGTAGAAGAGTTCCTGCAACAGTGTGTGGTCATGCAGTGGGTCCCCGGGCTCACTGAGCATCTCCACCCCCTCACTGCACACACTGGGCCCTGGGCTCCCCCCATTCAGCATCTGCAGCATCTGTCAGTGGACAACACCCATGCTGAGGTCAGCACTGCAAAGGGGGTACACATCTTCCTCACTAGACTTATACACTCTGTGCGTGTGTGTGTGTGTGTGTGTGTGTGTGTGTGTGTGTGTGTGTGTGTGTGTGTGTGTGTGTGTGTGTGTGAGTGAGCACGCGTGTGTGTGTGAGTGAGAGTATGTGTGTTTGTGTTTGCATATGCACATACATGCATGTATGTACATGTGTTTGCTTTTCTGTGTGTCTGTGTGTGTGTATGTATATATCTCTGTATACACTTAAGTTTGTAGGCATGCATACCCACACATACTTGAGGTCACTTACACTAAACGAATAACTGTATAATTGAATAACTGTATAATGAAAACAACATACAGAATTATGGATCTAACTGAAGCAGACTAAAACTGGCTTTTTGACATGGAAAACAGGAATATTACTACAAAAAGAAGTTTTATTACATATTTACCAGTCCAAATACATGCCATATCCTACTTGGCATGGAACATAACCATGTTATCAGGACAAAATAGGATATAACAGTATCTCTTTTTTTTCCCCTTTCTACAGTTTTCTTTCTAGCAGTCATACACACACTGATACTTGCACACACACACACACACACACACACACACACACACACACACACACACACACACACACATATCACACGGACACAAACTAACCATGCTAATGGACAGACCTGCCATTCATGTTTGCCAACGGGTGATCCCAGCAACATGGAGATGGGCGAGTGAGGCTGCTCACCCAACAGGTTGTCCACCTTTACACCAGGCACTGGACTGTATGTCACTGGTACATGTCCTCTGTGCAACAAAGATGACAAACGGTCCTCTAAATTTCAATGTTCAGTCTGTTTAACTCTAAAATCTAAACCAACCACACACAGCCATAATCAAGGTAGATGCCACAAAAAAAAAAAAAGGTCAGAGAGTTCTGGACTTGAGAAAAAAAGAAAAAAAAAAAATCACCAAACAAACAAAACCAACAAGCACACACATGTACAGCAAACTCTACAGGAATGTATGACAGCAACCTAACTACAGGTAAGACCGAGCATCAGCTACAAGCATCAGCCACATCGTTAAATTCATTACATTCCCAAAATAAATGGTAAAAAAGATATTAAAACATGTATGCACAACACAAAAAAACAAACAAATAGGTTCTCTTGGACATTTGCAGCACAATCCCTCCTAGCTTTCAAATAACACTGCCTGGTCTTCAAACTACATGAATAAGCTAAGGTCAAGTCATTTTTTATGGTCGGCCAACAATGAAGTGCAGATCACAGATAGTTTGGGTAAAATAGCCTAAATTATAACACTGAAAAGAACAAGGGTGTCGGCAAAAACATCAGACTGATTCAAGGTCATGAGAATGAAGATGAGTGATGAAAAACTGGTCAGTCACAAAACATTAACCACACAGATCGTAAACTATGTCCTCTGCTAGATTTTTATCAAAGACTTGCAACACATGTTTAGTAAACTACGTCCTCTTCTTGACTGGTACAAAAAGGACTTGTGAAACTGTTAAATTTAGGAGGGGATAGTTTTCTTTTTAAACAAACTCAAGTTTTCTGGCGCTCGAGACAAACATAACTTGGGTGTCACATACCTCTTACGTAAAAAAAAAAAAAGAATTTTAAAAAAAACCCTAAAAGATCAACCAAAAACAACAACAGCAACACAAACTCTTGAACAGATCTCCTGAACTCTGCCCTACTTACCCTGCAGCCCCACCAACAGCCCCAGCAGCAGGGGAGGACGGGGTGTGAAGTCCATGCTGGTGTTGTTGTTGTTCTGCTCATTGGAGTTGAGGCTGGAGGCCACCATGGCCTTGCGCAACTGAGTACCCCGCGACACCAACAGGGACAGCAGATCTCCCTTCTGAGCTGTGCCACGTACATCTTCACCTTGGCCTGCAAAGTTGGACACACAGGTATGCACACATGTAAGCACACAGGCGTGCGTGTGGTCACACACACACACACATGGGTGTGGGTGCAAACACATAAAACACACACACATGAAAACAGAATATATACTGCGCACACAGACAGACAAATATATGAACTCAAAAGATTATAGCATTGCATGGCGGCGTTTGATGACTATGTACACAAGAAATCAATAGTTAATCTTTTGATCTTTTAGAATCAGTCTTTATCTTGTAATTTTACTAACTTGAGTTTTAAGCTATAATTCCCGCCCATTCTTTTGCTTCCCTTAGCTTTGAATGCCAAGAGGTAATCCAAGAGTGTAGCAAGATGAGGTCAGGCACCTTAACACAGTAAAACCCCTACAATGTTTTAAATCAACACCACATGAAGCTACATATAGGCATATGATACTATAGCTACAGGGGAGAAAAAACCTGTAATCTAAGAACCAAACATGGGAATTCTTCAGTGGTAAACTGTCCATCTTATTCAGTCAACAGTCAGCTTATGCTATGCTATTTAGTCTGCTCGCCCCCACTCCAAACACCTCTATTCCCTAAAATATCTCTTCTTCCCTCCCCTTAACAGCCTCCATTTTACCCTCCACACACCCCCCCCCCCCCCCCACCCCTCCTAGTTCTGCTCATTTCATGCACCTAGCACCTAGTCCAAGGCCAACAGCTCCTTGTGAAGTTGGGGACTGGACCTGATCTCCTCTTCCAACCAGGGGAACACCACTGCCGTGAATATCTGAAATGCCGACCACATCTCCATTGGTTGTGATGGCCACAGGGTAGCCCTGATTATGACTCCCGTCACCAAGGTCATACTGTAGCCTTTGCCGAATGTCTGTGGCATTTTGTGCTCTGGCACCATTCTGTAGCCTGACATCTTCTGCCTGTTGACAGACAAGAAAGTAAAAGCATGTAAAGGAAAGAAGCTGCCAAAACAATCCTACATTCTGCAGACTGCACAAAAATAAGAAATCATGAAATAGTGAAGCATGCAAACTAGAAGTATAATGCACACATCAAATGTATATGTCACATTTGTGTGGAACATGTACACATAAAGAAAAATGAATATGAGTAGTACATACACTCACATTTGCAATCACAAGGGAAAAGTTTCTATGCAACACACACCCACACCCCGCACGCATACGCACGCATACACATTCTAACTACTATACAAAGACCACTTGCCAAAAAAAAGAAATACACACCATTTTTTCCAAGCGTGCCTTACACTTTGGTAGTAAATCACTCTACCCATGACAGACAGCTACACTCAAACACTCATAGAACCATGTAGACACCAATGCCTACTCACCAACTGGGAGGCTGGAGAAATGAAAGGGTCTTCCTGAGGTTGAATGGGCTGTTGAGAGTGAGGCTTTGGGCGTGAGGCTGAAGGCAACATGGACTCCTGTGAGTGCGGGGGGTGTGCTGGCAGGTCAGTAGTGGGGATGGAGCCTGTGTTGTCATAGGACGCTGTCACAGATGTGGGTCAAGTTCCACATAGATTATACAACTCTCATATCACATACTTGGATTTCACTCATAGATATACTCTTATACTCTTTTCACTCACACACACACATACTCAAACTTGCCACTCCTGTGCACATGTATAAATACTCATGGACAAGTATATGTATTAATTTGTGCAAACATATGCACACAAACTCTTGAACATATGCATACACATATGCACACTGACAGATATTACATTCTATCCTGACTTAACACACACACTACATATTACTCAAATACATATTTTACATTTAATGAGCACCACACACAGAAACACAGCATACATCAATAGTTTCAGTTTCAGTTCATCATGTACGGACTAGTCCCAATAACTATACCACCTCTGTTAAGGAGATCACAGTGCTCAGGGTTCACAGCAACATGAATAAATGAAAGTTGAAAAAAGAAGAGAATTGGGAAGGCCTTGTGTATACATGCAATTTGTGGGTAGTATTGTGTGCATACACACTTATGCATGCATGTGCTTGCTCACACACACACACACACACACACACACACACACACACACACACACACACACACACACACAGAGTCCCCTCCTTACCCATCAAGGGTTCCAGCATGACAGACACCTGCAGTTCTCCTATCTTCTCATTCTTCGAGGAAAATATTGGGAAGAACCTGCAATTCAAATGAAACCTTCATTTAGTGACATGAACCTCTTCCATTTTTCACTGATCAATATCCATAACAGCAGACACACATACTGCTTTGAGCAAGCTGATTATTGTTTAACATCTGAAGAAGACATATTTGTCTAAAATGCACTTGTCTGTTTCATAATGTGTATTAAATAAAAATTTCCTTGTGTTCATTTTTGTGCATGTCAAAACTCATTGTGTTTTTGCCTGCTCTTTTTTTTTTATTTTTAACTCTTTATCTACCTAATACAGACCAATATTTCTGATATCATTTATTTCACTCTGGAATGAGCTTCTAGACCATGCATGTCACACTCTATCTACCCTCATCTTCAAGTTCCTTCTCACTCTTATTCTTATGACCCCAGCATCATAAAGACCAATCATGCACTGAACCAAGCTAATGTTTTTAACCCTCTACAGTGAGAGCTGTCTGCACAACACTCACGACTCAGACTTACCCATTAATTGGACGGTTGTTGGACAGGTGGGCAATTTCTGGAATTTGCGCCTGTCCAACAGGCTCTGAAGCGGTCTCCGATGTGAATACCACCATACTCAGTGTTCCCATGTCGTTCAAGTAGGATGCAAACTGCCGAGGACCTGAACGCACAGGGTAGCGGCCTGTCATGCGCGCAGTGCCTTTGTTGCCTTTCTTTACATCCAACGGTCTGCAAAATGCCAACATAACATCCTCCTTCAAAATCTAATAAAAATTTTCATGATATGAATCATACTAACAGTATTAGTCTGCGTGTATGTGTTCACAAAGACTGAAAGGCACATGAGATGATAGCAGGTGAAGAAAGATGAGGTCTACTCACGGATCTGTTAAGTTACACTGTGTATAATACTTTTTTAATAGTCATGGTGTCAGATACGCCTATATACCAAAAAAAAAAAAAAAAGCATCCATGTAATAAAACATTTTAACTATCATGACATCTGACCTGCAGACTGCCTTCTACCCAAGTATTTTCTTTACTACTGAAATCCTCCTTTGGTTGAGGCTCAAATAGAAATAAGCCAGTCAACTCATTCGTCAATGAAATGAAATGTCAGCTGGAAAAGTGACTGTCCAAACAAGACACCTTCCTCACCTGAACACAGCTCCTTCTCCCCCCTCTCCCCCACCACTTGACCCGCACAATGGTGGAGGAGGGGGGAGCCTTGGCCCATAGGACTTGGTTGATTGACACCTTGCAGAAACATCTTAGCTGTCCGTCCACCTTCGGAGGCAGCCCTGTTGTCACCTGCACATCGTCCCCTGTCTTGGTCTCTCCACTGTTTTTGTAATACAATAAGTCAAAGTGTATAGACAAGCACACTAAAGCCTTACTCGTCAGGAAGTCACTAAGAGTAAGAGACTCAAGAATCCATTAACTGAAAAAAACACCAGTGTGATCTGAGACTAAGTGCAACTGTTCAGTCATATTAACTCCTCTCCCTACCCTATCCTCCTACCAATTCTGTACAGAAGGCCACCTGGGAATTACTGCTTAGTGCATTTATTTTATGTCTTTAATCAGCAATGTCTGAAGAATACATAATCATTGAAATTCACTTGTTCCTTTTCGTATCTAGGGTATTAAATAAAAGTTGTTTGTACCTTGTTTTGTGTGTTTATTTGTATTTTGGCCTGTTTTCGCTATTGCTGCACTTTCAGTTTCAGCGTCTCTTCTTTGAACCTTGGCATTTTAAAATATTACCTGTGGATGATCATTATACTTACCAACATAAACTATTTGCTGTAAACATCAAAACCACACAAGCCAAAACCAAATTTTAAAAGCTGGATTACATAATAATAATAATTTAATGAGGCATGCCAACTTCCTAAAGATTATATAAAGGAAGAAAAAATATGTCTGTAGTGGGGAGAAGTGGAAAGTGCATTAGAAGATGGAAAAAAAGCAATATAACATATTTGCTGCTTTAACATATATTTTTAACAAGTTTTCATACAGGTTTCATATCACTGTACAATAAAATAAGGGAGTGTGGTGGCATTCTGGAAATTGAAAGAAGAAAAAGAAAAGAAATATGCTTAAAAAAAGGGAAAAAGAAAAAAAAGTAACTGACGGAGGAGAATTTGCATATGCATGTCTATTTTTGGTCAAGTGATACAAGTTAGCATTCTGCATGCACTTTTCTTTATTAAAAAGTGTACTCTATCTTTAACTTTCAATGCTCTCTCTCTCTCTCTCTCTCTCTCTCTCTCACACACACACACACACACACACACACACACACACACACACACACACACACACACACACACACACACACACACACACACACACACACACACACACACACACACGGCATGCTTGTATCTCCACTAACACCATTCCTCATATGCTTAAACTTAAAGTGCACGTGTTTGCAATGTCGGCTGTCTGCTGCAGGCACAGTCTGACAGCGAGTGGTCACTCATGAATTATTCATGATGCCCAACTACAAAACGGTAGCATAACACTGTTAAAAGGTTGCTGCATGCCGATTGGGCTCAGGCATATTTTTTTATGGGGTGAACACAATGATTTAAAGTTTCCAAGTGTGTGTTTCACCTCAGCAGCCAAAAATCCATATATACAGAATTTTCTTTAGTCCTTTGTTAATATGATTATGGTCTAGATTTTTCAATTTTGTGAGCATCTGTAGAGTTTAATGTAAATAGCGCCACTTGGTCACGCCAAGTTAATCACTTAAATATCACCCAGAAAATTCAAAGCACCTACTTAAATAAAGCATTATACTTTGTTTTTAGTATACACAAAAAACTAAACTTTCTTCAGATTTTTATATGTAACTTTTGCAATGTCAAACACACAATATCCATATCACTATTAGTATTATCAGTAATCAGTACTGCAGAAGAATTCACATGCTGCAGACAGATACAGAAATATGGCAACTCACAAGGAGTGCTTTTGTATGTACTCTTGCTTGTGTTTTGTAAAAGAATCACTTTTTCTGTATACTTAAAGCAAAAAAGATGCAGAAACATTCTGTAATCGCAAAGTATAAGTACCAAACAGGCTCAGATTAACCATTAATAATGACTTTTGTTGTTTTTTTTTTAGTCCACTATTCTTTTTCTGTGTCCATTAAACTCATTTATCCACAGTTTCTGTTGCTATGTTTCACTTAGAATGGAACATGTTTACCAACAAAGAGCATGCATAGGATGGTAATGAGTAAATGGCCCACATTTAAAAACAGTAGTCACTGAACACAGAAAGTATCCAGTATCCAGTATCCAGATATCAGCGAGAAAAGGGCCTTAATGACCCATTTTTCCTCTTTTTTTTCCCAAGAGCTACCTGACCTTGTGTTGGGCAGAACCAATCAGCATCACTTATTTAACACACTTACCATGTTAATTATGTTTACAAATGGTATGATACCCAGTCATATGACATCAAATATACTCACTTTCTGAATATGATAATTTACAAACGTGGGTCATTTCATGTTACTGGATGACCGTCGGAACACCTCTTTTGTAATCCTTATGACACACTTTTTGAAAATGTTATGTGTAAACTTGGGTCATTTCATGGTATCCTTCACCACCAAAACACTTCTTTCCGTAATCCTGTATGCCGTGTCTAAGTGTAATCCTAATCCTTTAAACATAAAACTTTCGATCCAAGATGACTTTAACGTGATAATCACGGTTTAGTTGTCATCTGAAAACCCTGTCAAGTGTATCATAATGGCGTTTCGAAATGCACTTGACAAGGCTGTTAATAACACTAAAACAAATCACTCATGTGTGATGAACAATTTGGCAAAAAGCCTTCACAGAAGCACATTGGATTAACGTGCAGCGAACATGCACAAACACGGTCCAAGAACACGAGCAGACGAAATTGCAGTTCTTACCTCGTTTATTCGTGGCTCTCGAGGGATTCACTTTTTTCTTCATAATATTCGCGTTACAAACCAGTCTTCAAGAGAATGCATACTGTTCCTGGGCATTAATATTCTCGAGAAGCTTGAACCGAAATTATCGTTTCTACCCAAACATTCTTCCAAACCAGTCCGCCATTCCTGAATATCTGTGTATCGTGGTTTGGTGAGATCAACACGAATGTAAAAAGAAGGAATAGAAATTCATGTTGACACTACATCATGAACAATTTCTTGTAATGAAAGGAAAATCGTATTATATTAAAAAATATAAATGATTTCATTTTTGTAACCGAGCCTCGAGACTAGCGCGAGATCTGAATTGCTCCAAAAAGATGTCTGCTTTGGAGAAAGAGGTTATGAAAAGAAGTTCGGGTTGCCTCCTATGCCCTCAATTGGACCAGGTAATTTGGCATGACAGTTTACAGAACAGTACAACGTGAATTCGTTTTGGGCTTCAGCATGTTAGATAAATTTTGGTCTATCAAGTTTAAGTTTGTCCACTGTGATGAACTGATGTACTCAAAACTCTTGTACTGTAGTAATACTACTTACCAGTACTAGTATCATACAACGGGCTTAGTTTAGGTACGTGTTGAAAAGAAGAAGAAGAAAAAAAAAGAAAGTCACCAGATTTTAAGATAAGCGTCACCATCAGAAAGAGGAATAAAATAAATCAATAAATAGGTAATAAGTGGCGCAGAAAGTATCGTGATCGAAGTTGAGAAACGGTGCAGAAAATATCTTAAATCCGACGTTTAAGAAGAAAGTTATCATTCTTGAATTAAGCCATAAAACTTTGCCTTAAAATACAAGTTGAAATGCATCTGAGATCTATGAGTTCAAGATGAGATTCATGGTTAAAAAAAGCAAACAAACAAACAAAGCAAAGGTCATGAAAGTGATTCAAGGTGATAGTAGGTCAAGTTACTATGGCTGTCGCACCACCCCATACCCACCATCACAGTGCATTGAACTTTCTGGGTGAGATTAAGGTATGAGCAAATGTAGTTATTTACATGACACTCTGCAGACACACAAATGAAAAATTTAAGCAATGTGTTCATTAACAAGGACTAAATGGGCACCATATTTGGATTTTGTGCTGCCAAAAGAAGGCACACATTGGAAATTGAAATAATGTGATAGCATGAAATTTACCAGAGTAGATTGGTGTACAGTAGTCTACACTATGTCATGCTGCTATATTAGTTGGGCAACATGAATATTTCATTAGTAATTACCCACTATCAGGCCCTGACCATGACAGCCAGCCAACATTTTAAAACGCATGCAGAAGTCGAAGGCGTGCAGGGAGTAGTATAAATGCAAGATGTACACATACGTTAGTTAAGTATATGTATTGATGTTAACATTTGCTGCTGGCAGACCAGCCGCCGTGGCGAAGTGGTTGGCGTCGCGGACTCCGGCTGGGAGGTCGTGGGTTCGAATCCCATCAGAGTCATGTGGGTTTTTTCTGCCCCGACCAGCTCCTACCCAGAGTTGAGTTTGCTGCAGACTCAGTTGGGAAGACTGGGACCACACAGTCGAGTTTCATCCACTTAATGGATGCGTTTCTGAGAGTGTTGCTCAAATTTCCTGACCAACACTGCAGGTGCCTGTATCTCTCGGGCCTGGTTGACGCCGGGATATATTATGAAAGGAAGCGTAGAGTACAGCCCTGTCATGTAGTCTCAGACCGAAATGGAAATCCGTAGCATCATCTCATCATCATCCTCATTCTCATCGATCAGCATTAAAAAAAAAATGTCTCAAGTTCTGTGGCCCTTCATGCCCTGCTCTCATGGTGACCTCAGTTTCGATGTCTTCTCCATGTCTGTGGCCTTGGTTTGGTTCCGTCGGGGTTACCGGTATCGGCGAGTCCATGGGGGCTGTCGTTGGACGGACGTGGTGGCGCCCTCCGGAGGGAGAGCTCACTCACGCCGGCTCCGCGACTAAGCAATTATTGTCGTCAGTAGGGGGCTTAGTAGGTGGGTGTCCTGCGTATGTTAGATCAGAACAGGCGCCACTGAACACCACCGAAGTGACTCGGCAGCAGTGCAGTGTCTCCTCCGGTGGGTTGCCTCTTGACGACTTGACATTGACTGCTCCCTGTGGATTGCCAGTGCCGGGGCTGCGGCGTGACCAGCCCGGGCTGTGGCTGTGGACGGGGTGTCGGAATGAGCGGCGTGGGTGCACTGCCTCTGAGGAGGTGGCGCAGAAGTTGGGACAGCAAAAAAAAAAAAAAAAAAAAAATTTGCTGCTGGCACAGCATATCAAGGGAGAAAACGCATGAGTCTGAACAAAAGCATTTTACATTTTTAGCCATTAAGAAGGCAGCTCATTGCAGCAATACAAAGCTGTATGATTTGATAAAACATAATAAGTTTCGACATTTGGGTCATTTCATTTTCTCAACAGAAAAATACAGGAAGATTGTAAATGAGCAACAATGGAGCCAATGGTGCAATGCACCTCTAAAAGTAGTGTTCTTGTGTTCTAAAGGTTAGAAAAATAATAGAATACTTCAACTGTGGTGTTAATGTTTGGCAAGACTTTTTACTCAGATTTTCCATTCTTTTTGGCTTCAACTTCACTGTAGTCCATTTCTGTTTACTCTAAAACATGATTCAATTTAATTCAACTCAATTTATTGCCTTCTTACAAAAGGAAAATGGTTTTGCAGTGATCATAAAACTTACAACAATATTAAAAAAAACATTCATATGTAAAACATAAAATGTTGTTTATATCAGTACATACAGTCACACCCATATTCATGTAACCCACCAAACCTACATGCACACACACTAAAGAACTGTGCACATTTATACACATATGCACACACACACATGCACACACACACACACACACACACACACACACACACACACACACACACACACACACACACACACTTGTACACACATCTCAAGAGAGTTAAAAAGTAAATCGCGGTTAAAAGTGAAGATGAAGAATAATCCACTAGTTCTATTCACAATGAGAGACCAAAGAGAGAGAAACAACAAATTCTGCACTGAACACTGAGGTAGAAGCTGATAAACAACATTCACAAACACAGCATCGTGAAAACGCGCATTTCTGTCCTTCCCCTACAGCCTTTCTCCCCCCACTCCCTGCACTGTGGACAACTGCAGACAGGTTACAGGTTAAAAATAAACATGGCAGAAGATTTTCAACTGTGTCCGTCTTTGTGCTAAAAACTGCCAAAACTGCTAAAAACTGTCCTGTGCATTTGGATTATCAGATAAAAATTCTGCATCAAGTAATACTTAAAGAACTGAGAGTAACAGTATACAATTTGTCACTGCTAGTGGTTCCATACTTGATTAAATGGGTTGAAATTCTTTCCTCTATTGATGATGACAGGAGAAGGCAGCTCCACTGTCCCGCACACTTTAAGTGCTAACATTGGACTGAACGTTTTTTTGTTGTTTTCTTATGTTGGTTTTATACGGTGAGGTTTTAAAGTCTGGTTTATATTAAGGACTGTCATTTTTTTTTCAAATCACAGTTCTCATCTGTAATGCACAGGTGATTTGCTGATTCATTAATACATGTGCTTCATTAGACACGTGGCAGCCTCAGATGGCAAGGCCATGTGGACGCTATCACTGCCAAAGTCAGATTGGCTCTTGCTTTTAAGGTTACGTTCATGACTGAGCTTTCAGTGAAAGAGCATCTATTGCTTTTGTCCAGTCAGTCCTATAGAATGGAGCCTGGCACTGTCCAGAATAGAATTGGTGATGTGCAGGTCTGCCTAAGGAAAGAATGAGCCAAACGCTTCACAAAGGAAATGTAACAATCACATTTTTCTTATATTTTTACATCAGACTGGAATTCTGCTAGTGTCATGCTGAAGTGTTAAAAAGCTTAGCGCAAGGACCAAAGAACTACCACCCCATGTTCCTCACCTAGAACATATTGTCATGAGCACAATGATGAGATTCACTGATGAAGACAATATCCTGCAAATGAGCCATGCCTGCTTTTTAAAAGAGTTAGTCCTGCCTGAGTCAACTCAGGGACTTGTGGATGGAGTCATAAACAACATTCAGAAAGACAAACAGATGCCACAGAGATGCTCCAAGGCATCTGATGCTATTTGCCATTGAGTCCTGATCCACTAGGCTCATCATTACAGAATCATTTGACTTGTCAACATCTGGACTGGCGACTTCCAAGCACTGAAGCAGACTGACAGCTGTTGTCTTGGATGGCACCACATCCAAAGTTGTTCATGTGGAGTCTTTACGCCCCCAGGGCTCAGTACTAATCCATGTTCTCTTTATCGTCTAAATTACTGACCTCCCAAACAGCTGTCCTGGACCACAGAAATCTTCCATGATGACACCTGCTGGGTCCATAAACTTCCAACTGACCATGAAAATGTCAGCGGTGCAGGACCTCAACAACAGAGTGGAATGGGAGGGAGATGGGCGATGTCTTCCACATTGGCAAATGCCGTTTTTTTTACTCTTCATTCTACCAGGAAGAGGAAGCATCTGACTGGTACAGACTATTGCAACGACCAAAAATCTGAAAGTGGCGATTGAAACCCAAACTAAAGAACCTGGGCTTCACCGTCTAACATCTTAGCTGGGACTCTTTTATTGCCATCATAACCTACAAATCCAAAAGAACCTTTTCCTTTTTATGAGGGAATTGTAAATTAGGCTCTTTCACATCAAGGGGAGAGTTTACAAGGCCTCAGTGAGAGTACTGAGACCCACTCTACAGGATGCCTTGCCTGTTGGAAATGCTGTCCATGTGAAAAGTATTTAAGCGAGTGAGAAACAGAACAACGCTGCACCACCCACTGGGTGGTGAATGGTCACAGCCAGATGTCCACCTTGGAGTGCCTGTTCATTCATCTGCATGATGTCTTCAAAATCCAAGACACTTTATGGGGCTGTAGGAGATCTACAAATTTCACCATGGGGAAGGAGGTCACCATACAAGCCAGTCCTCCATCCATGTGCAAGATCCTCTTTGTCTTACCCACCCATGAGATGACTTGCCATCTCCCTTCCTGGAAGATCAGTCCAAAGTAGGGTTTCTGGTTTGTTTTGTCCCCCCCCCCCCCCCCCCCCCCCACACACACCACACACACACACACACACACACACACACACACACACACACCAACTACCAGTAGTTTCACCTGAGGAAGTGACAATAAAGCTGATCTTAAATGGAAGGCATCAAATCCCCGACTGAATCCCTCACCAGTCACCACTCCCTTCATTCCTCTGACCACCTCCCTCTAATCCTCACCTGATTCCTTCCACTGCTCTGGAAGATCAATCTTGCTTCCCCTTTCAACTGACTCGTCCCTTCTGACCCACATATGCTGACGATGTTGACACTGTCTTAACTACAATAACAACAGCAAGAGGAGGATGTTAGATGGCATGTGGAAGATGAAGAGAACTGTTTTTTCATAATTACGCTATTGTTAAAATACGGACAAAGGTTGTCATCACATACGCGCAGATGTTGTGAATTATTATACTAGTACTATACTACTGCCTTTGATGCAAATAAAGAACATTGAACATTGCTGTCTGCAGGTTTTCAGCAATGGTAAATGTAATTCACAGGAGAGGTCACATGTAGTGATAATTATTGATAGTTTGTTAATTCAAATGATGAAGTTAGAACAAAAATATGGGCTATTGGTGTTGCGTACTAATTCAACTTTTGTTTAACCAGATTTATTTGCCTGGTTGACATTAACAATGCCCATTGTGTTTGTACACATTACTTTTGCCAATGGCTGTGATCAGGCCACTACTTCTGTTTGACCCACTTGCCTTTGCAGAGCTTGGTCTACCAGTTATAAAAGATTACTAGCATGATGACTGCAGAACAAATGAAAACTAGATCATTTGAAAATTACAGCAATGTGAGAAAGAAACATGCTTTTCATTCTCTGCTGTTTGGGGATTACAACATTCAGTTTTCATCAGCGGTGAAGTCTCTTAGAGTAACAGTTATACTGAATAGTGATCTATCGTTTCAACACCAAATTGCTGCTGTTGTGAAGTCCTGCTTGCTGTCCGTTAAAGCTCTTTGTAAACTGTATTTTAATCTTCCTAGAAAACTGCCAGTAGATGTTGCCCTGGCACTGTCATAACCACAGCTTGATTGTTATAATACTGTAGGGCCCAGCCAAATGGCAATATGTATTGAACAGCATCAAATGCATTCAAGCTGCATAAATTGTAGGAGCCAGATTTGTGGCAGAACCTTGCTAAAATGATATATCAACATACTTTAAGATAGTTCTGGTTCCACTAGCTCCCATGCAAGTGTGTTTAATAAAGAGCATTGTTGATCTGGTTTCAGTTTCCTGTCTTTTAGACGCAACCTGTATGTATCTAACCTGCATACTGTCTGATCTTGCACATTGTATCATCTGTCTTACACTCTCCTGCAGTGTATGTTAGTGCCTGATTGTGACTCAAATCTGTGATGTCTCGGCCCATAGCCAGCAGGGTGAACCACTCCACATTGCTTGTTCCCACTTGGTGTGTTTGTCCAGGGCATCTGGACGAAGGAACTTTGTGCGGAAAAAAGGGACTCTCCAGTCTACTGGGACCACTACTTTCAGCACAAGCACAGTGTCAAGACTGGTGAAAGCAATGTATCCTTGGAAACAGAAGCTTCTGTGCACTCACTCTCATGACCAACTGGCATTTCTAAATGATGATGAAATGCTAGGGAGGAAGAGTTCAGTTATGTATGTGCATACTCTGTGTGTGTGTGTGTGTGTGTGTGTGTGTGTGTACCAAAAAAAAAAAAATGTGTATCATATACATAAAAAAAAAAATTGATCTATACATGTGTACATGTGTACTCTCTGTCCCTCACAGTACTGTCTGTCTCTGTCTCTCTCTCTCTCTCTCTCTCTCTCTCTCTCTCTCTCTCTCTCTGTCCATCATGACCATATAAAAGTTGTCAACATTCCTAACCAAAATACAGTTGGTGTGGTTGAAAAAAAAAAACTCTGAGCCATCAGGGAAGAGAACTGGACAATTTGAATTGCAGCATGGCAGATAAGCTGTTCATCATGTGTATGTTTGATACTAACTCTGCACAGTTTTCCTAAAATACAAATATCTATGTATTTGTCAGTGGTGTTATCCTTCCATTTGGATATACGAACTGAACTCTTTAACAGCCCATCTTGAGCTTACACATACACAGAGTCTGATGGGACACTACTCGGCTCATCATGAGCACACACAATCACACACTCACTCGCACACACACACACACACACACACACACACACACACACACACACACACACACACACACACACACACACACACACACACACACACACACACACACACACACACACACATATCCTCTACCACCTTGCCCATAACTTGGGGACAGGGGGCTGTGAAGATGCTGATTGTCCAGTATCCATTATGTTACGCTGATGATCTGTCATGAGATAATTATGATGATAGGAATAAATAATAAAAACCCATGCCACATGTCCTACTCCTTGACTTGGTGCAGGTGTTTCTGTGTGTACGAGTGTGGAACAGAGGGGCCAGTGTTACTTTTTTGCATGGGGGTGGTTTTTCAGCTTTGTCGTGGTCTCTTCTGTCGGTGAGTTGCAACACAGCAGTGATGTGCTAAATGGCTTGACTGTCTCATATATATCAAAAAAGAAAACCAACAAAAAAATAGTTGATAGAATTGCCTTTTTGTGTGGTTTGACCAGTTGTTAGGGTTTTGTGTGTGTGTAAATACATTGTGGTGCTGTTAAAAGTTGTCTTAACATTAAAGTAATCTTGTAAGTCTGGTACGAAATATTCCTATCATTAGCCTTACCAATGTTCTTTTCAAGACTTCTGCAAGTTGTGTTTGAAACAGAAACTATGACTTATCAGGTTCCTTGTTTCTTGTGCTGTATCATTTTACAGATACAGACTATGATATAACACAAAGGTAGTATAAAACCGTGTCTGTATGTTAGAGCTATATCTGCTGAGAATATAATCATCTTCATAAACTCATGTGCGCATGTTTACAAATGCAAAATAATGAAGCAGATCTAGCTTGCATAGTTTTTGTGAGATATGTTGAGAGACAGATTTCAGTTCTGCCGGTCGTTCTCTGAGGCTGATGATAATGTCATGTTTTTACATTTGAACTGATTTTGCTTGGAGATTGCAAAATGATGCAATCGCTATGGGAAAAAATTGACTTTGTTTCAGTCAAGGCTTTCCAGTCTGGTGACCTGCCGATGTATAGCCATTGATCTGAGGGGCCATGGTGAGCTATGAAAAGTGCGGTAAAGTATGAACAGAAATGGGTCTACCCTGTATATGAAACTGTACAAGTCATGGGAATGCTGTATTTAGTATGTGTCCCGCATGTTGCGGACTTTAAAATGTGTGCAAACTAAATGTGTGCAAACTATCGTAATAGTCCGTCCACTGGTAGAAAAGGCATGGATAATGTTGATTTTTGACATCGTTCAGGGCCCCCTTTTTTCCACCGATTTGCAGGCAAGAAAAAATGCGGCAGTGGAATCAGCAGAGCCCTGGCCATGTTTTCAGTTTGAGAACAGACGCAACTGTTTCCATGAGGTCTTGTGTAAACTCCTTATCAAGAGCGGGCAGTCAGTCACTGTTTTGTTGGTTTTAATGCCACAGCTTTATTTTTCCATCCCACGCGAGGCACGTAGTGAAAGGGCGAACAAACAAGGCTTACACATTTCATATCCAACATTTTTGTTGCTGTAGTTCCAAGCAGAGACATGTATCAAACTTGTGTACTAGTTAACTAAGGAACATTAAATACCCAGAAAGTGATGACGTTATCTTTGCACAATTTTGTGTGTGTTGTGATTGTTCATGCCGTATCTATGTTATGTACAGGAAAATAAACCTAGTGGAATTTGGTATTAAAAGAATTGTTGGGAATTTGCCAATTCAGTCATCTCGAGCACAGATATATTACATTTTTTATGACAACCCCTAATTATCAAACCGACGACGACAGACCCATTTGTAATGGCCACTCAACAATGCCGAATACATTGCTGCCAGACCGGCTATGCACAGATGACATTCGGTTCGCCGAGTACAGCACAGTTAGCTGGCTGGTGGGGAGCGGCCTGCAGAAAAAAATCCCTTTTTCACTGACATGCATTCATGGCTTGGCCTCTGCAGCTGTGGGCAAGCTGTAAACTCCCCTGCATCTCAAAACTTAATAATTGCTCTGAACAGCCGTGATATGCAAAACGTTGTCACACTCTGGCCATGTGCATTGCCAGGATGTTGCCAAAAGGAAAGAGAATGACAAATTACATGAAAAACTGGTCCTAGTTCTTGTTGGACCAATTAGTAGATAATACACTACTTGATTCTGAGATTTGCATCATAATGCAACATTTTGAAGTAACAATTTAGAATTTTTTTTCTTGGAGGAAAGGGGGTATGCACCGAGCCTTCACTGGAATTGGGGGGGGGGGGGGGGGGGGGGGGGGGGGGGGGGGAGATCTGGTAGTTAGAAAACATGGATCAGTAGTTTTTACCTTTTCATTCCTCTTCCACTCTCTTAGGCCTTGCGATGGGCATGACTTCATGCGTGAGCACACACACACACACACACACACACACACACACACACACACACACACACACACACACACACACACACACACACACACACACACACACACACACACACATACACACAGAGGCACACTTCATATCCACACCACTCTATGCTGTGGATACTTTGTATTCACACAGACAGGTAATGATGTTGAGGAAAGAAAAGATAACCTGTGCTTGATTATTGTGTGGCTTTCTAGGGAAAATACACAGGTATGTTGAGCTTGAAGAATCAGGGAAGGGTGGGGGGGGGGGGGAATCCCAGTGATATGCATGCACCTACATACATTTTCCAAGTGACCTTTTACACCCACACCACCTTCCAGGTCATCTCATCTGAGATTTGATCTATATACTTGTAATAACTGTCAGGGAACAGTATCGGCCAGTATGATGCAGTGGTTAGTTTTGTGGATTTCTGACTGGGAGTCATAGGTGCCATTCTCATTAAAGCTGTCTATTTGGGAATTTGTTAAGCTCCGACAGTTAGTTACCCAGGGTCGTGTTTGCTGCAGGCTTTAAGGGTAAGACTGGAACCACACACAGCAAGTGCAGAGACTATTTTGCTAATTTCCTGACCAACATTGCAGGTTTCTGTTTTACTGGAGCCTTGTTGGTGTCAGGATCACTAAGTTAAGCACAAAATACAGCCTTGTTTTAACGAGTCTCATTCTAGAATGGAACTCCATCGCATCATCTTCATTGTCATCAGCCTCATCAGTCCTCTCCCCCTCCTTCTAATAGTGTACCCCCCCCCCCCCCCCCCCCCCCCCCCCCCCCCCCACCCCCGGCCACACACACCCACACCCACAATCTATTGTGTCAAGATTGTTGGTATCAGCAAATTCATTGGACTGATACAGTGGCACTCTAAGAATGCGGACACTAACTCATGCTGGCTGTGTGACAAAGTATCATCAGTAGGGGGCTCAGTAGCTAGTGTGTCCTGCGTATCTTAGATTAGACCAGACACCTCTGAAGACAGCAAGTGAGTACCACAGTAAGTGTATCCTCTGGTGGTTTGCCTCATAGAAGCTGGATATTGACTGCTTGTGTGGATGATTGGTGTTGTGGCTGTGGCACGACAAGTCGGTGTGTGGCTGTGAAAGTGGTTGTAAAAAGAGCAGAGCAGTGGCAATGCCACTGAAGTGGCATGCTAGATGAGACGGGGGGCAGCGGGGAGGACCAGCACAGTATCAGTGAACAGTCTTTTCATTATGGTTCTGCTTCAGACTCAGATGTACATGTGCCGCACATTGTGTATAGTGTTTCTGTCTGTTTTCAGGAGACACAGAGACCTCGGATGACACTGACCTGTCTGCTGAGCGACTTTCCAAGTATGACTGTGCTTAGTTCTGACTTCTTTTGAGTGTCTTATGATGTCCAGAAGACTGTTTGTTACTAACAAAAACAGGATGTCAGTTAATTCAGCATTTACATTAATCATTCCAGCAGTATTTAGATGCATTGTTGGCATTGGGATGATGCATAGGGAAAACTACAATTGGCAGGACTGAGCATTAAAGGATTATATCTGTAATGAAGTTACTGTTTAAACATTTGATACATGATGCATGTCTTTTGATTTAAGATTATGTGCAGTTAAGAGTATTTAGTGGATAAAACCATTGTGCTGTCAGATTAACCTTTGGTTGCACACAGAAACATGAATATGAATACTGGTGATCTGGTATATGGAACAGGCTGACACTCATGAACTGAAGAGCTGATGGGAGAGTCACACACACACACACACACACACACACACACACACACACACACACACACACACACACACACATACACACACACACACACACACACATACTCACACACACTCACTCACACACACTCACACTCACACTCTTGCTCACATATATACCAGTGCATGATATGAAAACTCTTTGAGATGAGCAAAGACGTTATAAATGTTCTTGATGACGTAAACTTGATGTCTGATTTTGGTAAAAGTTTTTGCTGTACAAATATTATTGATGGCCTCAGACAGGCATTTTCATGTGTGGTTTTTTTTTTTTCAGACATGTTGTAAAGCTATTCCTTATGATGTGTGTCTATTAGATGATATATGGAAAAGGGTAAAATGTTCTCAAATTGGTTTTGTTTATCAATTGGTCTGGAATATTTTGTGCATTGTGACTGATTATATTAAACATATTTATGACATTCTTTGTCATAAACTGTGAACAGATGAGGTTTAGGTTGGTTCCAACGTGGCATGAAAATAGATTAACAGAAATTAGAAGGGAATTTTGTTGTTGAAAGTTGGCATCTCCATCTGGGGACAGTCTCAGCTGTTGGGTCAAGATTGAAATGCAGTTTATAGTTTGTTTACATGACATTGTTATATGTTGCAGTGACGTGAAAGAAGTAATTGAGGCATTATATGGAGAGGACCCTCCACCTATAATCCTTATTGGCCACAGGTATCTGGATTTTTTTAGTTTAGTTTTTGTTTGTTTATTTTTTGCGTTTGTGTTTGTTTTAGTGACCATAACATTAACCCAGATAATAGCATAGGGCTGTTCTGGTTTCTTTTTTTGCATACAAGAAACTGAAAAACATCTCGACAACTAAAATCTTATTACCCCTTTGAACTCTTATGCTGAAGCAGAAACTGAAGACCTATCCGACCTCTCTCCTCTGAGAACACCTTAGAAGCAGAAAGATAACAAAGAAAGGAATGATGATTAAAAAAAAAAAACCCAGTTCCCATGTTGGGTAGACAGATCTGAAATGGAAACAAATACACTTTCATTATTCTGCTTTCACAAGACACTGAGTAAACAAAACATCTGCTCCACCCTTGTGTTACCACAAATCAGGCCCTCTCCCCATTTGCCAGTTCAAGATAAATATTGACTAAACATGTCAGTCAACTATATACATTCACGAAAAATTTTTGACACTGGATTGAAAAAGGAGTCTGGCTACATTTTTATTTGTTGAAAAAAACAAACATTCAAGAAATGTTGCAGCTTTGGTGGAGATGGATACAATGTTTGGTGTGAAACAAAACAATTTGTTTTTAACAACAGCGTTAAAATGGGACAAAACTTACACTAGTTATATAGCCACCAAAATGGGTGATCAGTTTTTTCATTACATCATCTTTTTTGATTACAATATCATTAGAATACATCATGCCAGTAAATGAGCATTATATTGTATCATATTGGGAAGATCACAGTATCATAGGATGCTATGCAAACAATAGAAAGAAAACCTTAAATCAGTATAAATGTTCTATCATAAATCATAGAGAGGAGCCTAGTTGAATGGTGAGAGCATTTCACTCATGAGCTCACAGTCCTGAGTTTGAACCACTTTGGTGTTCAGGACTTTTTTTCTCATATACCCACTAGGCTATGGGACAGTTTCTTTTAAAAACCTTAATCAGAAAGAATTGATGTGATGACCTTATCCAGCCCCCTATCATGGTGTTTGTGGTGGTGTTGCAGTATGGGAGGAGCCATTGCCGTCCACGTAGCCTCTCAGGGCTTCCTGCCCTCCTTACTTGGGCTGTGTGTCATCGACGTAGTGGAAGGTGGTGTATGCTTTCTCCATCTATTGTTGCCTTTCATACAGCAGTAGAATATGCGTTCTACGATTGCAAAAATGTGCACTCACATACATATGGACATGCGTGCGTGCGCATGCACACACACTCATGCACACAAACAAACACACACACACACACACACACACACACACATACGCACACAAGGAGATCAGAAGATCGTGGAGGGAATTTGTGGACTACTCCCCTGAAGTTGGAGTATGGCTGCTCATGTGGGGGGGGGGGGGGGGGGGGGGGGGGGGGGGTAACCAAAAACGGTCAAACACGTAATGTTCTCATCCCCAGCTGATGCATTTGTGTCATAGTGTTCAAGTACTTTGGCTGTTCAGATGATCCCTGCAGTCTTTTAGCCAGGGTACGACAACAACATCAACAACAACAAAATTTGTGGACAGAAATTAGTTCATTGAGATCAGCACATAACGTGTTTTTGTGGAAGAAAAGAATGCAGAGACTAGGAGTGCATATGGCTGGCGGCACTGAACTTTGAGCTCTCCTTGCATGGAGTCAAATGGCCATGCTTGCAAAAGCTGTCTGGTTGCAGCCAGGCCACAGACAAAACAGCAAGAGTAGTGTGCATTCCTGTCCTGCCCTGTTACGCTTTGTGCTGAAAGGACAGGCAAGACTTTTCACAGGCTTGCTGATAACGCTGCTTCCATTAACATGCCTTGCTGACATTGAGATTTTTACAGTCACAGAACAAAACACAACTGCTTCATTTTGGGATATCCGTTACCATGGCAACATTAAGCACTCAACAGCTAATAAACTAAACTTCCCATCAATAGCAGATACCAAAGGAGAAATAAATTGTATGCAGAACATACTTTGATTTGAAAGTGAGATAAACAATTTAGCTTTCTTCTACACTTGTGTTGTGGATGTAAACGTGTTATTTATGATCAAATCCTACAAACAAAAGCACTTTTTTTTTAGCATCAAAACGAATGGCAAATTTTAAATGCTCACAGCACATGGTGTGAAAAGTGAGTGTTTATTACATCATGGCTCCAGTGAAGCCTGACTTCACTGCTTGACTTGAAATGATGATGGCGGAAGTGAGGGGACGATGAATGCTCCTGGTAAGAATAGTTAAGTGGAAACGAGAGGATGTTGGGAAGGGCAAAGCGATTAGTTGTGTTGTCAGTCACTGCGTGGAAGGAGGTCTGGGTATGCAGAACAATTATCGGCATCTCTCTTTGTCACTCCAAACACACACACACACACACACACACACACACACACATACGCATACATGTGGTGTGTGTGTGTGGTTGTGTCAGTTAACTCACATAACATGAGATAGCATGAGTATGCATCATTTAAAAAGAAAAAATGAGAACCTTGGATACAGAGGACAGAGACGTCAATATTTAAAGGTGAGCAGAAAGCACACGCATGCACGTACACACACACATGCACACACACACACACACACACACACACACACACACACACACACACACACACACACACACTCAATAGTACATATGCATACACACGCACACATGCACATACAGGCAAGCATGCATTCATGCAGAAAGAGAGTTGCTTTATATTTAATCAATTTCTGCTGACTTTTGGTGATTCATTTGAATAGGGCAAGCAAGTATGAATTTATACACACACACACACACACACACACACACACACACACACACACACACACACACACACACACACACTTCACACACACACACACACACACACCCACTTCTTACTACCCTCACCCCTTTGCCGCCCACCTCTTCCTTAGCACACACACTGTATTTATTTTTCCACTGTGCACAGAATCCGAAAGCTGGTTCCTTCATTTTGTTTTACACAATTCTACCATACCACAAGAAAAATGCCACAGTCAACACTGACACTGTATTGTGAGTCAGACGAACTGTTCAGCATTAGCTTTTCTACCTTTTCAATCACCTGTTTAAACCTTGTCATTGCAGGCACAGCCATGGAAGCATTGAGCAGCATGCAGACATTTCTGAAGTCTCGACCCAAATGCTTCAAGTCTCTGGACCAGGCCATTGAGTGGTGGTAAAGTATGAGCTTGTTTGTGCAGGTCACTTTTCCTCTGTGTGTGTGTATGTGTGGCTGACCTGTTCATCAGTATGATTTCACACTATATTTTGTACATGTTTAGCAAAAATATGATGAACTGAAAAAAATGATTGCAGTAATAAAATTTCATTATAATCTATAGCCGCATGTTTTGAGTGGTAATTGCGCTTGTGGACTGTAACCATGATATTGTCTTGGTGTGACAATTTGGGCAGCTGTGGTAAGGGTATTTTTTTCAAAGAACAGTAATTCTTGCTGAGCCTCAAGAGCAAAATTTCATCTGGCTGTATCTGCATCACCAACAATTTGTCGATACGTAGGAATTGGCCCTGAATTTTTTTTTTTTTTTTTTTTTTTTTTTTTGAAAGAAGAAAAAAAACATGCGAGAGAAGAGAATACGAATTTGTGCCAAAGTATGCTGATGAATCAGATTTGAAAGAAATTCAGGTTGGAAGAAACTATTTTCAAAACTATTTTCACTGTAGATTAGATTGAAGAAAACACTCTACTGAGTGATGGCAGGTGAAAACCAAAATAACCCTCCCACCATCAGACACACTCCCACCAATCCACTTAAACATGAACATGCACACACACACACACACACACACACACACACACACACACACACACACACACACACACACACATCAGCAGACAGAGAGAAGGAGAGAGAGAGAAATGTTCCTGATCAGGTGGACCCACTGAATACCACAATCGTGCCTCAAGTTTATCTATGAAATAAAGCAGTGTCTGGAACCACGATAGCCGGACCCAGACTCCCCCTTTCCTCTTCTCCTCTGCAAAAATTGGAAAATTTGTACACATTCTTCTAGAAAATGTGCTCTGTTTTGCTGTAAAGTACACCCGTAGCAGAACTGTGAACAGGTCTGGTGTGTGTTCTACCTGAATGTGTGTGTATGTGCATCCTGCATGTATTATATCATGAAGAACATAAACGTGTAGTGATTTAGTTTAGTTGTCACAGTTGTATTGTGAAATCAGAATCGGCAATTTCAAGTGAAAGTCAGACTTTGTGGGGATATTTTTTTGTTTTAATCAGAACAAAGTGATAGGATTTTTTTCCACAATATCAAAAGCCTTGCTGTTAGGTTTCATGCACCTGCTATTGTCTCAAAAAAGAATTTGCAGACTGAAAAATCAGAAAATTAGTCATTGTCCTTGTTCTTATCTGAATTTGCCTCTGTTGGTAATTTCTCTGAAACACTCCATATAACCAAATATAAGTGGGTTTAAGCTTAAAACATCTAACATTTCTTTAAACAGCACAGGCCCTGGTCATAACGTCAGTCGCCAGAGATGCTGCGTCATCAGAGTGATAAAGACTGATGAGATGCAGAGGAGAAAAGAGCAGCAGCCTGGAGGCACAAATCAGAAGTTGTTTAACCAGCTGACCTTGACATTTGGGATGAGCTGCACATCAATCCAAATGTCCCGTATGCTGGACTCTTTGTCCAGATGTCTAGAAATGAGGGGGATGGAGAGAGAGAGAGAATAGAAGGAAATATAAAAGAGAGAGAATAGGGGAAAAGAGGAATGGTGGGGATGGGCAGTGAAAAAAGATGGACTCATAAGAACATGGTCTTCAGAATATCTAACATTGTTGGTTGGTTTTCAGCTGTTTTCGCTTTTTTTCTAGTTTTGTTTTATCATCTATCTTCTCTTTTTTTTCTGTTTTGTTTGACTCCGTTTCATTCTTTCTGTATTTTCTGCAGTTCATCCTCTCTCTGATCTCTCTTCATTCACTTGTTCATGAACTGATCTACCTGCTTATTGTATATATTTGCTGGGTTGTTGTTAACTATTTAATAGACCTGTTTGTTTTGTTATTACATTAACTGCTCGATTGACATAAATAGCCGTTGGACTATCACAGCATCTTTTTCATTCATTCGTGTTGTTAGTATGACTGCACACTGACATGAAAACACAGTGTTTATGTCAAGAATTATTCAAGCACCCTTGAATAGTTTCTGTCAGTAAAGTTGAAGGATTTCTACTTTTTTTTGGGGGGGGGGGGGGGGGGGGGGGGGGGATGAGGATGTGTTGTCTCCCTTGAGACAGCTCCAACATGATCTGCAACTTGTCATAACAAAAAAAAACCAGGGATAAGATTTTGGTTTGTGTGGTTTTCCTTCAGCCCACAAATTGCTTGAATCAACAAACTGCGTGTCCGGTTTAAAAAAAAGCCTGAAGACAGGCGTTTGATGGAGTCCTTGGTGTGATTGCAGTGTACGGAGCGGACAGGTCAGGAACCTGGAGTCTGCCCGTGTGTCATGGTGGGACAAGTCAAGAGGTATCGCCTGCATGGTTTTTTTTGGTAGAGCTCTGTCAGATGTTTTGCTTGCAGTCACATGACAAAAGATACATGGGTTTGGAGGGGGTTGCTGTGTTTTGTTGAAGTATTTTGGCGTGTTAGTTCTGTTCTCCCCCCACCCCCCCCCCACCCCCACCCCCTCCTCCTGCAATCCTGCCTTTACCATTTCATTTGATTTTATGTAAAATTTTGGAATGACAAAACATAAATCTTGATATCATAACAAATTTTTTGACTTCTCGATTATAGGAAAATATAATGCCAGCTGACCAGTCACCTGTGAAATGGAGGGGGGGGGGGGGGGGGGGTAAGAAATCATAGTGCCAGCTGACCCTTACCCTGCCTTTGATGTCTGTGATCAGGATGGACACCAACGAAACAGCTACCAGTGAAATGGAGAAGGACCACAGCCAGCATGCAGAGAGTGACACCATCATGGAGGAGGAGGAGGAGGAAGGACACAGTCCCAGGAACGACGCCCATCCTGCTCAGGACACCCCCCTCCACTCTGCCTCTGCCTCCACAACCCCCCTCCACATGCTTCTGACAGCTTTAAAACACCACAGGTTAGGCCTAGTCTTGCGCAGATACGCATATCTTGATACTCATTTGGCTTTTGTCAATCAGGGCTCCCAGTTTTTTTTTTTTTTTCCCGCAAATTTGCAGATCCCCCAAAAATGTAAAAGTGATAGCATTGTCAGTTGATCATTGGCATTTTATTGTAGGCTTAGCTTTCCAACATCAATTGTCAAGGGTCAGTTCTACTCTTCATGAAGATAATACGAAAAACGAACATTTATATGACTGTAACTACAATGTAATTCTTATGTATGTGTATTTATAAGTAAGTGAGTGTGTGTGTGAGAGAGAGAGAGAGAGAGAGAGAGAGACCTTTGGGTAGAGAATGGACAAAATTGTCGGACTGATTGTTTCTTCTTTGTCTTGTAGGATTCTCACAGTTACACATGGAGGATAAATCTTGCAAAGACAGAACACTTCTGGCCTGGTAAGCCTTCTTTCTTTTGTTTTCAGGTGGAACACATCAGAGTAGGTTGCATACTGAAAAGCAGATCTCTTTCACCCATATGGTTTTGCTGTAATTTCCCTGGATTAGGACTGTTGATTACAGTGTTCTACTCAAGGCTGATGAATTCCTGTGAAGAAACAAAAATTCAAAAGAAATAGAGGAAGATGCCATGCTTCCTCAGTATGGGTCACTGTGGAAGTTTCAGTAGCAAGCAGGTCTCTGCTAAAGTGTGTTCCTGTGGGTGTAAAACTTGTGTGCTATCTTCTGTGTGGAATGTCAGTCTGTTGTTCCATAAATTGATCCTGGTTTGGGAGCTTGTCAGCGTGTGATTCAAAACCCAAGAAAGCCATTGCTGTTTATAACTCCCAAACTGCAGCCATTTGTACAAATTTTATCAAGATAGCCAGTCATCTATCACCAACCTGTTTTTTTTTAAAGGACGTCTGCCTGCACAGGGATATTCATGCGGCTTTATGATCATTTTTCAATGGAGACCCAACAAGTTTTTTTCAAGTCAGTCAGGTCAGTTTAGTTGATATATACCACCAACCGTTTCGCAAAAGTGAGTCATTTCTGTTCAAAAGTTCATATGAAATGCTCCCCATGCTTGCTCACTAATTAGATTTATAATTAAATCTACCGTTCCTATGAAATTCAGGCTGCTGCTGCTGCTGTTGCTCCTCAAATAAACTAACCCATTTACCATTTTCACTCATTTTAATAATGCACCTTTGTGAAAATTATCCAGTTAGATTTGTATTCACTCTCAGTCTAGACAAGTTCATACAAATTTCAGTGACATAGATACCTAATGCATGTGACATACACAAAACCAGGGGTTCCTATTTAAAAAAAAAAAAAAAAAAAAAAAAAAAAAATGACATCTATGCAGTGCATTCTTTTTAATGTGTGTGAGCTGCCCACTGTTCTCTGGTTGTGGCCCACAGAAGAAAGTAGCAAACGTTCTTCCAGTCATGAAATAAGCACACTATGTGAATAGGATAGTTAACTTTGTGTGTGTGTTGTGTGTGTCTCTGTCTGTCTGTAGGGTGGGAAGGTGGGCTAGGGAGAATACAAGTCTTTTAATGTAGGGAGTACTTGTGGAAAATATATTTAGCACAGACAAAAACAAATAATATTCCAAGAATACAAGGCTCTTAATGTAGGAAGTACTGATTGTAAAATAGATATAGAACAGACAGATACTAAAATATTCCAAAATACAAGGCTCTTAACCTCTTCACTGCACTGTTGACGAACGGCATTCGTCATAAAAAGTGCCATCTGCAATGCTCGGTTGACGAACACTGTTCGTCATGATTCAGCACTCTTTCTGTTTCATCAAGCATGGGACTTAGCAAAATATGATAGCAGCAAAGGGGTTAATGTAGGTATTTTGATTTGAAAATAGATTTAGTACAGACAGATACTGGAATATTCGAAGAATACAAGGCTCTACAGACAGATACAACAATACTCCAAGAATACAAGGATCTTACTGCTGGGATTCTGAATGCAAAATAGATTTAGTACAGACAGATACTAGAATATTCAAAGGATACAAGGCTCTTAATGCAGGGATTCTGATTGTAAAGTAGATTTAGTGCAGACAGATACTAAAATATTTCAAGAATATGAGGCTCTTAATGCAGGGATACTGATTGGAAAGTAGATTTATTACAGACAGATACTAGGATATTCCAGGAATACGAGGCTCTAAATGCAGGGATTCTGATTGGAAAGTAGATTTATTACAGACTGATACTAGAATATTCCAGGAATACAAGGCTATTCTTCAGGAATACAATCTGAGCTCTTACACCGTAGGCAAGATAGGTAACTCCGTTTTGAACATGGGGAAGTAGATGTAGAAGAGACAGAAAGAATGAAATTAAAATAATACAGAAATCTGAGTCACCAGAGGGAGGGAGTCTTTCTTTCTTCACAGACAAATAGAATAAATTATCGATGAAAAGTGTGTGAAGGGAGGCAAAGTGTGCACTTTTATTGGAAGGATGTTAAACAGGTTTTACTACAGTTTCAAGCACAAGGTTACCAGGGAAAAAAAGCAAACAACCTAGCCCAGGATGCAGAGTCAGGAGTGTGATGCTTGTGGTATATGGTTTTTCAGGCTGGTTTCAAGGCCTGTCCCAGAAAGGCGCTCAGCGTTTTGGCTGTCCTGTGACGTCCCTAAGATGCTACTGCTGGCTGGTAAGTTGGTGCCACCATTTTTTTCACTTCATCTTTTGGAAGGATTTCTTACTACAGCTGTTGAGCTAAAGGGACCAATATGTGACAAGTATTTTATAATGCTTGAAAAAGTAGGTACTGTAATGTTTGAAAACAAAATTTTGTATTTAAAAAAAAAAAAAAAAAAAAAAATCGCTCAAAGTGTCAAAAGTGTTCTTGTAATAGTTAGTTCTTGTAATGGAAGGCACTTGATATAGCTGTGTCTGTCTATGTATTGCCTATATTTATATCTGACTATTGTAGTCACCCTGCTACGATGTACAGGTTCAGTTCATCAAAACCATCCTGTATGGGTCACCTGAATTTGAATGGATACTAGTCACATTTCGTAAGGTCCGCATCAAAGTCCTAAGTCAACAATATTGTTTAAATGCTCTCTCTTGCATTGTTACTGTTCTTGTCAATCACACGTGATGAAAGGTAGAAAAGAGATGAAATCTGTGCCTATCACTCTGGAAGCAATGCAAATGGCATGCACTAAAAGTAGATTTTAGATCAGAAAGATAATTAATTAAGATTTAAAAGAAAAAAGGTACTCCGAAAGTTAATGTGGAGATCATATTTTTGGCACTGACAAAACAAGAACAGATCAAATAGTGGAATTCTTTACATGGATATTTTCTCAGGTGTAAAATCATCAAACAAAACCACACCTCAGCATATATCTGAGGGAGCTAGCTTTCCAACTTAATAAGGAGAAACCCATGCACATGATCGAGATAAATTATGTAAACCACAGGAGAAAAGTGGGTGTATGGTAAATTAATAGCAGACGAATTGAAATAAAAATGTGCTCTCGATTTTTTCTACATTCGCATGTTTGCCTTTTCCTCTGACTTTGTGCCATACAAGAATGATGTCATAGAGTATTTGATATGATGTTTTATGACATGTTTTATGATGACTGTGATGTTGGTCCATGCCTTGACAAGTGATTTGATTTGTGTTAGGCAGAATTTTTTTTTTTTTAACAGGTACCTGTTTAAAACAAAGGATGCAATGGATAGATCTATAATACAGTTTTATGCCCAGAGTTCCTGCAATAGACTGCCATGACCTAGGAAGTACACAAAAAAAAATGGGTTTGTGTATTTACATTTGCCTTTTCAAAAAAGTAATACAGAATTATAAGTAGTTCCATACAGTTCTTTTTGTTTGTTTGTTTTTTTGGCAATGAAATGCCAAGGAATTAATTGTTTGTTAGACTCTTTTATCTTAGTAATGAAGTGACACAGAATTAGATATTGTTACATACCTTTGCCTTTCCAAGGGAGTGACACAAAATTAGATGCTGTCCATCACATGCCTTAACCTTTGCAATGAAGTGACACAGAATTAGATGTTGTCCCTTACACTCCTTTGCTTTTGCAATGAAGTGGCACAAAATGAGATGATATTCTATTGTGCTTTGCTTTTGCAATAGGTGGCATTGAACTAGATTGAACTAGAGATTTGCTTTTCCAGTGAGGTGACACAGAATTAGATGTTATTCTTGCAGGTTATTGCCCTTGGCAACGAAATGACACAGAATTGGATATTGTGCAAAGCATTTTTTTTGCTTTGCAGTGAAGTAAGTTGTTGCTAACTCTTACTTGCTGAGGCTGTGAAGTAATACAGACTTCCATATCGTTCCTTTAGTCTTTTACCTTTACAATGAAGTAGCACAGAATTATAGTCTGTACTTTACTTTCATTTGCCTTTTCAAGACAGACACAATAGAGCAGTCCTGAAGTGATGTCCATGGGCAGAGAAGCTGAAGACAAACTTGTTCATGACTTGACGCAGCT
The DNA here is from genome assembly GCA_016801955.1 of Conus betulinus. NCBI lineage: Eukaryota > Metazoa > Mollusca > Gastropoda > Neogastropoda > Conidae > Conus > Conus betulinus. Next base: position 171,347 of record JADBJO010001319.1, on the reverse strand, counting down.
ATGTCTGATGAATGAGGAAGGGAAGAGAAACGTTGAAATTAGTCAAAGTGCTGCAGATGACATAAGGACATGACTGGGCGTGACTCAGTTGTAATTAAAAGATGGTGAAGAGAAAGGAGTGTTGAAACTGATGTAACCACTGAAGATGACATTATGTTCAACAGGTGTGGACAGACTGGACAAAGATCTCACCATAGGACAGATGCAAGGTAAATAACAAGAACATAGGTTGGTGTGGTACCATACCACTCTGTACGACAGAGACAGGAGAAACTAATCATCCCTACAATTGTGTGGCTGTTAACAAATTTCTTAATCAGTTTACTTATTGCTGTGGTATTGTTCCACACTGTCTGTTTTGTTTTTGTACCTGTGTTTGCAGGTAAATGTAAACTTAGTTTGAGAAAATTGTCAAGGTTTCAGCAGTTTCATATGCATTTTTTCTATTTAAGCAAAGGCATTAGATGGTTTTCTGTGTGGATGATTCAGTATTCATATGTTTGTTTCGGTGGTGTTCAAACTATTACAGGTGTTGTATTTTGACTTATTGGTTTTGGATTCCCAGTAAACATGAATCGAAGCAGAATAAATAAACAAGATATGTCAATGTCATGGAGCCCAGGTGTATTGAAGCAACATGTTAAAGGATGGCACTTGTTTAAAAGTGCATATTCTGTGTGTTAAAAGTGCCTGCATTTAGTTTCTTGCACCAAATAGATCAGGGATAGATGAGTGATCACAAGTCCATCATCAGTGTGGAGATTGATGGTGGGTGTTGTGGAGATAGATGGTGGGGACTGATGGTGGGTATTGTGGAGATTGGTGAAGGGGTGTGTTGTGGAGATTGATGGTGGGTGTAATGGAGATTGATGGTGGGTGTGTTATGGAGATTGATGGTGGGTGTTGTCGAGATAGATGGTGGGGACTGATGGTGGGTGTTGTGGGAGATTGATGGAGGGTGTTGTGGAGATTGATGGTGGGTGTTGTGGAGATTGATGGTGGGGACTGATGGTTGTATTGTGGAGATTGATGGTCGGTATTATGGAGATTGATGGAGGGTGTTGTGGAGATTTATGGTGGGTGTTGTGGAGATTGATGGTAGGTGTTGTGGAGATTGATGGTGGGTGTTGTGGAAATTGATGGATGTGGAGATTGATGATGGTGGGTGTTGTGGAGATTGATGGTGGTGGTGTGGAGATTGATGGTGAGTGTTATAGACATTGATGGTGGGTATCGTGGACATTGATTCAGGTGTTGTGGACATTGATGGAGGTGTTGTGAACATTAATGGTGGGTGTTGTGGAGACTGATGGTGGAGATTGATGGTGGGTGTTGTGGAGATTGATGGTGGATTGTGGAGATTGATGGTGTGGAGATTGATGGTGTTGTGGAAATCGATGGTGGGTTGTGTGGAGATTGATGGTGTGGAGATTGATGGTGGGTGTTGTGGAGATTGATGGTGGGTGTTGTGGAGATTGATGGTGGGTGTTATTATAGACATTGATGGAGGTGTTGTGAACATTAATGGTGGGTGTGTGTGGAGATTGATGGTGTGGAGATTGATGGTGGGTATTGTGGAGTTTGATGGTGGGTGTTGTGGAGATTGATGGTGTGGAGATTGATGGAGGGTGTTGTGGAGATTGATGGAGGGTGTTGTGGAGATTGATGGTGGGTATTGTGGACATCAATTCAGGTGTTTTGGACATTGATGGAGGTGTTGTGAACATAATAGTGGGTGTTGTGGAGATTGATGGTGGGTGTTGTGAAGATTGATGGAAGTGTTGTGATAATTGATTATGGGTGTTGTGGAGATTGATGGTGGTGTGTGGAGATTGATGGTGGGAGTTGTGGAGATTGATGGTAGATGTTGTGAAGATTGATGGTGGGTGTTATGAAGATTAATGGTAGATGTTGTGAAGATTGATGGTGGGAGCTGTGGAGATTGATGGTAGATGTTGTGAAGATTGATGGTGGGAGTTGTGGATATTGGCGGTAGATGTTGTGAAGATTGATGGTGGGTGTTGTGAAGATTTATGATGGTTGTTACAGGGAAGTTCCAGATGCAGGTCCTGCCGCAGTGTGGCCACGCTGTCCATGAAGATGTGCCTGATAAGGTCAACAACCCATTTTGCCTCCATCCTTCCCCCCTCTCTCTCTGTGATGAACAAACAAATGCATGCACTCATATTCACGCATGTACACACAGACATACACTTTTTTGGTGAACAGAATGATGTGAATGCTTAATTTTTTTTATGGGTAGAAGCAAATACAAAGACTGCGATTTAACTATTTTCACATGGTACTCGACTTCCGGTTGTACACACACATATGGCTGTCTGCGCCCGAGGTCAGGAGTCAACTTTGCTAAAATCAAGCATGTCTGATCCCCAGGCATTGTATGAATATGGCTAAAGGAAGAAGATTCTGAAGCCATTTCCTTCTTGAAGCTGCGTACATGAAATTTGAATTGTTTGTGAGGGGGCTGTAGTTTTGTTTTGGGTTTGTTTTTTTTTTTCATCGACACCATGAACCAGTAAAGTGATTTTACAGAGAGGCAAGTGTCAGATGAAATCTTCGTGGACCCTCTTGGTGAATAACTCTGAAAATGTAAACAAAAGGAACAATAAATTTACATAGTTGCAGAAAATGCGTTTTATTACTACACGGTCAAATCTTACCGCATTTGATCACAATGTGGTATGTGACTTGTCAGACTGAGAAATGTTGAAGTGATGAAGCATTGACTTGACCTCATATGAAAGAGGAGCGAGCCACTTGATAATTCCAGCATGTGGAAAATTCAGCTTACTAAAGAAAAATCGTATTTCTGTAACCATGTTCCCTTTTGATGTGTCAATCTAAACTTATGACAGCTCCAGTCTTTCTGAACAGACAAGATAAATCAGGATAGAAAAAAGCCATGTTGATTGATGATCTGTGAAATCCACCGAGTGAACATGTTGGAGTATCAGATTCTGCAGGTGTGAAAATGAAGCATTAATTATGATGCCTTCATTGTTTTTCCATTTTGTCAGACCGTTTGTATTACAATCTGTCTCTTTTGCTTGCTTTGTTCATTATACAAAGTTGGCTGCAGCCTGTTTTATGTCGGTAGTGTGGAACATTGTGTACTGAGATATGTAGCACCGTTTTGGATACATTCAGCATGGAGTGGCTTACTTTGCATCTTCAGTGCATCACAGATCCATTTGCGATGGTAATGGCATCTTTCTGTTTGTTTGTTGTTGTTGGTTTTTTTTTTTACCTGAAAACCACTTAATGATGGAAATCCACTTCCACAATGTGAATGACAGGTCCCGTTCCCATCCTTAAGGATTATTATTTTTGTAGAGAACATGTGGGCTTACCTTATCAGCTAGTGAACATATCGTTTTTTTGTTTGCAGCTTTTAGTAAATGAATCAGTCTTTTTCATGTACATTGTGTGCTTGATAATTTGCTTTGAGACAGTTCGTATGTGACTTGACAGTGGTGACATGTGTTCTTGACAGGTGGCAGATGCACTGGCAACCTTCATGGTACGACACAAGGTGGCAGAGGCTACCAGTAATTTCCAGCAGTAAGTCAACATCCTTTACAGCCCCAATGCATGCATGCAGTCCTTTGTTTGTCTAGTAAGATGTTCAGAGCACATGCTTTTGCTGGGATTGTGCCAGACTGATGGTTGAGCAGGAACAGGAAAAGGGAGGAAAGGGGGTTAGTTTGTGATAGTGCCAGCTTATGCACTTCTTTCTTTTGTTGAAAATAGTTTTTCTTTTCTTGGATTGTGTGGCTGTTTCATTTTTATCATCTTTAGCATCCCATGAATTCAAGTTTTCCATCATTTTTATTTGTGTGATTCCTATGGTGAAAACTTTGTGTTTTTTTTGTTATGATGTAGTCCTGGATAAGGCCTAATTGGATATCTGAGCAATAATCAGTGCCCTAGGCCTTGGATATCTGAGCAATAATCAATGCCCATTAGTTTACAAGTCATTTGGCTTTTCATTGAGAGAAAATATGAAAGATCATATAGGTACATTTTGACATAGTTGGAGACCCAAACAAAACACACAATTTCAGTATGTAGGCATGCATGTGGTTCAGTGCAACTGAACACACAGTCATATGTTGCTGTTACACCTTTTACTTGTACTCTGTCTCTCTCTTCTCTCTGTTGTTTTTTCTTTTGTGTTAGTGGCACTGTGCAAGCTATTTTACACATCTTGCCCTAGAATAAAAATGATTCATTATTCATCGAGTCTTTTGTGCTTATTCCAGCACCTTCCCAGCATGTTGAAGATCACAAACTTCTCATCCAATCAGCACAATCTGATCATCAAGCCTGGTCTCCTGTTGGCTGATACCACGTCACTGTCTGGGAAACTTGGCGAAAGGGTGTGTTCGCAGTGAAAGACGAACAGAAGAAGCCATCTAAGCAAGCATCATTGACTTTTGCCATGAACACAGGTGGCAGTGAAGACATGACTATTGGTGTGATCTCATTCCTGTCACCAACACATGCATGGCTGTACGACTCATTCATCAGTGGGGCAGTCTGCTCATTCATGCTTACCTGTGTGCATCAGAATCAGCAAAGTGTGCTGGGTTGTTTGTTTGATACATTGCAGCTGTGTGTGTGGCATGCACAGTTTTATGTATGGTTTTTCTATATATTATTTGTCTTTGTAATGGATTTGCCCATCTGTTGTTGACTTTGTTATAGCTGGATGGCAAGCATCAACATCTTCAGAGCTGAAGATTAAAAAAAAAAAAAAAAAAAACACACACAAAAAAAAATAGCTGCTGTTTCGCTGGATTGTGTGTGGCTAGTTCTAAGTTCAAAGGCCAGATTGTTGGAGAATGAGTTTCTAACAGTTCAAGTCAGGTTTGTCTGTTAGCATGTCTCATTCTTTTCTTTTGTGTTGTTCCTCATGAACCTTTGTGAGTATTGTCGAGTGTGTGCTTGGAAAATAACTGCAATCAGTATTCATGTTTTATGCCAACTTCTCAGTCATGTGTATAGAAGTGTGTGTGCGTTTCCACGTACACATTTATGATGTTTTGGGATGTATGTAAGCGAAAACATGTATGCATGTTCATGTGTTTTTCACGCAAGGTGTACTTGCTGCAGAGAAGAAATTAATGGAATTGATTAAAAAGGAAGATGCTGGAGGTATGGCTGGCGTGGTAATGTGCTGTGCCCTCTCAAAGGCAGGCAGGACTCCATGATTTCAGGCCCTCATTTTCCCTCAGCTGACATCACCACCTTAAGTGCTGATAAAAGTATCCATGAAATCATGAACTCCATTTGTTGTGTTTGCTGATCATTGACCTGAGCATAACAGCCTAGATTTGATTCATTCAGTACTTTGAAAGAAGTCCATTTCACCATGAAATGTGTGGGTGTACCTGGGTTTTATGTCATCGTTTTTTTTTCCCCTGGATGCCAAGAAAATCTGACATCCAAGGATTATGGGATGGAGGGGTGGGTGGAGGCACACAGAGATTCATCCTTGGAACTACAGGTGATGTTTGATAATTCTCTCTCTGTTGATTGCTTCAGTCTCTCGTTAATTTTTTCTTACTGCATTACAGTTGGGTTGTTGTTTTTTCCAAACAGTCGACAGCCAACAAGATGGGTATAGCTGTCTTCAAGTAGTTGCTGCCACAGTATTGACAACAATATCCCCAATTTTTCACCCTCAAATAGAAATTATACAGGGACTGAGGTCTGATTGACAATAGAGGTATTCACAATCCTGAAAAAATCATGATTTCATTTTTTTTTTTTTCATGGTAGTTTGTGGATCACAGCTTGTCCAGATTGAACCAGCTAGCAGATGAGGTACAGTAAAATGGCTGATGTACACCAGCTAAGCTGAGCCACTGTAAGCTTTCTTCTATGGCAGTCAGCTTTGTACTCATGCTTGGAAGATTTTTTACAAAAAACATTTTGATCAATTTGTAACCCAAAGTTCATAGTTAGGTTAAAGACCTATGGCAAGAGGACTGGAACACAAAAATGGATTGTAAACCGTTTCATGTCTGTCAAACTCTGAAAGAATTTCTACCATCTCTCATTGTTGACTACGAAGAAGAGACAGTTTTATTACCCACATGTCATACTTTTTCATTCTCATTCTTCTGTTTGACTTGCGTGTCACTGCCTGGAAATACAACAGCCGTAACTCAGATTTTTTGCTTTTTTGAATTTCTTGGTATACTAGAAGAGCGGGCCAAGGGGCATAACATAGCCAAGTTCCAATCACATTATCTTAAAAATAAACTTGCTGTAATCAAATTACTTAGCTCGTAATATATCTTGTAGGGATAAATAATCCTTTTTTTTTTGTTTTTTTTTTTTCATCTCCTGTAAAATTTGATTTTCAGACTTACGGCAGTTGTATTTCTGGGCAGCGATATGTTATGGAATCAGTTTTGGTGGTATCAAACCTGATATGAGCCCTGCAGTCAGCAGAGCTATGAACAGCTATGAGAGGAAGGAAGATCAAGCTCAACACATGGCCAAAAACGTTATCTCTTGGCAGGCAGATAGGGTTATCTACTCTTCATAAGTTGTTGGGCAGGATCATTTATCAATTGTTAGTGTACTATTATCGTCGTATTTTCAGATGCCATGCCAGACAGCTGCAACGCCTGATTAGAGGAGCTTATGATTTCATAATCCATACACACTCCAGATTCAACAATTCAGTTTTCATATAAAAGAGCATACTCTGTAAACCGTTTTAGTGGGCTGCCTCTAGAACCAGTTCCTGCTGATCTGTTATTGTTTTTTGTTTTCTTTTACATTTTACTTGCTTTTTTATTTCATAAATGTGCTGTTATTAAGATTGTTTCGTCTTTGTAAACTGAACCTGTTATTTAAATACAGTAATGTTTTGTGGCTACAAATTACAATTCGATTGTGCAACTGTTTCTCCATGCAAGGAAATTGAATAAAATCAACACACACAAGGGCGTGTCTTATGTGTATTATTATGGGAGAGTTTGATGGTAAATGAATGAAACAGTGGTATGAATTGGGGGAGAGGATTGGGGCAAGGAGGGGATGATCAAAGATTGGGGGATGGGGGGTTGGGAAAGGAGGATGGCAAGAGGGGAGGGTTTGGGAACAGAGGGGACCTAGCTGTTGGCTGATAAGCCTGAGGTTTGCACAACAGAATCTGATGTTCTCATGTCCTCATCAGCATTGTATCATGACAGTAGGTCGCTGGGATATTACGATGGACACTTCAGTTGTCACAGGTTTCAGTTCTCAGGCATGGGTGACTGGGTAAAGGTGATTTGTTTGTTTTGGTGTGCCATCTCTCATCATGTGTGCCAGTCCAGTCACATTAGTGATTATCCCCACATAGCTCATTCTAACTCCCATCTACAGTCACACCATGGCTTGTATTGTCACAGCCCCAGCACTAGCAATCCACAAAGTGAATCCGCGTCAAGTCGTCAAGAGGCAACCCACCAGAGGAGACACTGCACTGCAGCTGAGTCACTTCAGTGGTGTTCATTGGTTCTGATACAGCATACTCAGGACACCACCTTCAAACCCCCCTACTGAGGCCATTTATTGTGTAGTCAGCAATCAGAATGAGTGAGCATCCCCTTCCAGTGGGTGCCACCAAGTCTGCCCAATGACAGTTCCCATGAACTTGCTGCTGCTGGCAACCTGGATATGAACTCACCAAGGCACAGACGTGGAGAGGAAACCAAATCTGAGATCACCATGAAAACAAGGCATGAAGGGCCACAGAATTTGAGCTTTTTTTTTTTATTCTGACTGAAGAGGATGATGGAGATGATGCTATGAAGGTTCATTCTGGTCTGAGACTGCATGATAAGGCTTGCACTCTACTCTTTATTTCATAATATTACCCGGTGACAATGAGGCCTATGAGATACAACCACTTGCAGTGTTGGTCAAACAGTTTGAACAATGTTCTCAGAGGCTCATCCGTTTAGTGGATGAAACTACTACTCAGTGTTGTTCCAGTCTTCCCAGCTGAGCCTGTAGCAAACTCACATGTGAGTAGATGCCAGTCATGGGCAAAAAAAAAAATCCACAAACATTAATGGTTCTGATAAGAATCAAACTGACGATTCCCAGCCAGGAAACCGCAACACTGCCCACTTCACCATGGCAGCTGATGGGTAGAGAAATTTCTGACAATTTCTCATATACATATCCATTGTTTGGTTGCCTAGGGGAATCTCTCCTCTGTGTAAGATGGTTTAGGACTTCATGGTATGAGGTACACTTATGGCTTATTCAGCGGTTGTTGGCTAATATGTGCATTGACATGCTGCCTGACGGCGTCATTTGGCTTATGCTCCATGTGTGACATGCTGTGGAAGCAGCTCTCCATTGTCTGGATTTTCTCTGAAGATTACTGTGTTCAGATCCTGCATCCGTGCAAAAGGCCTGGTCACAATAGCAACTTTGGTTTTTTTTTTTTTTTTTCTTTTCAAATAAATAATCCGAAAGGTACAGCAGCACCAAAAGAGAACAGTGTGCTTATCGTTAAATACAAAAGCAGCATTTCTGTCAATCGCACTGAAATATTCCTGATGCGCTAGAAGAGGACTATTCACTGACACTTCCAACATGAAAATGGTATTTCTGTAAACAACATGTAAATATTTCGTTCATGCTGTTATGCCAGCTTAGCAACAACAAAAAAAAAAAAAAAAAAAAAGGAATGAATGAAAAAAAAAATCTTAAACAAAAGATAAAAAAGGAAAAAAGGCTTTATCCCAATGAGGTAAGGAAGAAAGCATATCAAGTAAGATACAAATTTTGTTATGTTTGTCACTATGTCAGTTTTCTTCTTCTAAATGCAGGCATTAATGGAACTTTGTCCCTCATAAAATACAATAGGTTTGAACTTAATCCTACTCTGTCTCTAACCACAGGAAAAACTTCACTGAGAAAATGATAAGGAATAATGAAATATAATGTACGAAGATTTGATTTTGTATATGGGACATCATATAGCAAAATGACAAGGAATGATGAAATGCAATGTATAAAGATTTAATATTGCATATGGGATATGTTGTTTCACGTGGACACCCAGGAAAAACAAACTGATATGTGCCTCCTGTGCAGTAAAGGATTAGACATACAAATTCAGAAAGACTGAAAAAAATGGCAACAAGTAGGTGCATTTTGTATGATACAGTTCATGCTTCTAGTCAAGACTTGAGAATAAATGACACACTGTCATCTTGCCTAGTTGAGTTGTCCGATTCAAGGAACAAAAAATTTCTTTTACACAATTCTTTCCCTTGCACTATCAGGCTTTGGGAGATACTTTGATTTCCCAGATGCACAAGATGATGTTCCTGTTTTCAATATGCCTTCCTTCTGGGTAAAGTTTTGTTTCATATGATGTAAATGTGTGTGTGGTGTTCTTGTTTAGTGGTGGTACGATTACAGCAGGGTAAAGGGGGGTGTATCATCATAATGGAGACTCGGTATCAACTAGGGATGTGTTCAGCGGGGTTGGGTGGCCAAGGGTGCAGGACGAGACTTGGGGGGGGGGGGGGGGGGGGGGGGGGGGGGGGGGGGGGGGGGGGGGGGGGGGGGGGGGGGGGGGGGGGGGGGGGGGGGGGCATTATACTCTTGATGCGGCAATGAAACGTAGTGATAGACCTCGGTGCCTGTAAAGCTGTTGGAAAAAAATACTATTGACACATAGCAATACTGTTAAGAGGCACTGTCATGGAGAACACACACACGCACACGCACACACACACACACCATATCGCAAAAGCGCATTTGGGAAATTGCGAGACTGAGCATTAGGCTGACCAAAATTGGGGGGGGGGGGGGGGGGGGGGGGGGGGGGGGGGAGTGCTGTCAACAAGTAGCGCTGTTTAAACATACGTAAGCTACTGGGACGTAACCTAGCGTACGTTGTAAGACGCGGCGACAAAACTGAAAAACGAAGTGCTATCAACACGCACTGTTGAATGCTGATGACCGTACACAGCCACTGACACATATAGCGCTGCGCCAGGGAGGTATCCCTGATGAACCCAGCTGCAGCAGTTTTCGTTCATGTCGAGGACCACCAGAGACTGGAATGACCTACCCAAAATGTCGTTAAGGCCGAGAGACCGTAGACACTTTTGTATCAAGGACCACGGTGATCTACAAGGCAATAAATGAAACCTTTTTTAAGCGCTTCGGACCTCCGCTCTGCCCCCCCTTCCTATCTCCACCCCCAGCCCCCCTCACACTGACAGAACATGACAATCGTTGTGGTCGCTTTATAACAGGAAGAAAAACTAGGTGGGCAAAGACATATATATGCTGTCAAGATGAGCTCGACAAGAAGAAATTAACAGAGAACAGAGAATATCATCATTGCATAAACAAACAAACAAAAGGAACAACAAGAAAAGAAAGAAAGAAAAAACTGCAAGCGTCAGACTTACATGTAGTTCGTTCACTGATCAGTTTAGGAACATAGGCCTAGTCGAGATTCGTCACACTTACATGTAGTTCGTTCACTGATCAGTTTGGGAACATAGGCCTAGTCGAGATTAGTTGTATGGTTACGTTCAATATAGCAGAACCCACAATGGAATTCATGATGACGTCAAAAAATATCGCCACACACCAATACGTCAAAATACGCGATGGCTGCTAGGCCTAATTGTTCATGCTCAAATGCAAGAATGAGAAGAGATTCATGTATTCAAGCTACTTGTGTTGATCCTGGTTATTAATAAGCATGTTGATAGTGCAGGGGTTCACTTCAAAAAAGCGCTGCAGTGTTTGGATTGACTTTTAGTGCTTTTCTCTTCATGAAGTTCAGAAGCAAATGTTTTATCATTTGATGGAAATCTCAGAAGTGTGGGTCCCCAGTCACTACACAGTAGGCCCACTAATGTGAAAACGTGATACACCTGAAAAAAATGCACCACCGTTGGTCATAATTCCAATGCATTCAATCTTGTCGTTAATCAATGATGACCACAGCTCATCATGACTCCTTGCTCTTTCTGACTGCCCATCTTCCTTCTGTGCTGCTAATACTGGCAATTATCATGGCACTTGTCATGTGTCTCTGTCTTCGAAACCACCAGCCCAAAACGACGACCACTAAGTATGGGGCTCTGCACAAGACCATCAGCCAGAACTTCCGGAAAGCCGGTGGGAAAAAACACTATACAGAGTGATGCTGTTTCTTGGGATGTGGGATCTGTTGGCTCAACGGCTAGTATCGAGCACGTCAGTCTGTCCTCCTTGCGACTGTCGGACTCGGACTTAAGCGCTCATAGCATGGACCAAGTTCAGGACTACCTGCAGA
>JADBJO010001319.1:147500-155000 GCA_016801955.1 Conus betulinus | reverse complement strand
TACAGCGTTAATTTGAAGTCTTGGAGGTGCTGATCACTCAGTAATGGACTGGATGAACAAACCTGTCTCGAATTCCATCCCAGCATCTTCAGCAGAATCACCATAGGAGGCCCGAGACATAGCATCCGCCGCAGCGAGGTTATTTCCTTCCATGTAGATAATCTCACAAGTGTAGCTGGACAGCTTCATCCTAAATCGTGGAGAAAGCTCGTCAAGGGTTTTGGTCTATAAGAGCGCAAGGGGTGGTTTTTGTGAGGTCTGTTAGTCCTACCATGCAGCTGGAGAATTTCTCACATGCCCAAGGTATTTCAAGGGATTCCTTCTCCGCTTGTGAATAACGTTGCTCTGTTGGTGTGAGAGACCTTGATGCGTAGAAGACAGGTTTATAGTTGCCATCTATTTGTTTCTGAGACAAGACTGCACCAAGACAAAAAGATTAGGATTTCTGCAGAGATTTTGGTGCTTTTGTTCGGACTGTAATGAGCAAGGACCAGTGCAGCACATAACTTCTGCTTGACGGTCTGAAATGCTTTCTGCTGTTTGTTGTCCCAGGTCCAGTCATTTTCTTGCTTCTGAAGATCCCGCAGTACTAGTGTATAATCAGCTAGACTGTTTCAGGCAAACTTGGACACATGATTTGCCATTCCCAAGAATCTCCGGAGTCCTGTGAGTTTTGCCAGAGGTGGAAAATAGGTGATTGTTCTCAGTTTCTCTGGGTCGATGGGGGATGCCATATTTGGATACATTGTGACCAAGGAATTTCACACTGTTGCGCGAGGACTGCCACTCAACAGAATTCATTGTCATTTCTGTGTTTTCAATCTTCTTGAGCACCAGTTTAAGTAAAGTGGGCATCATGTTCCTGTTGTGTCTTTCCGTGGAGCAGAAAGTCATCAGTGCTGAAGCATGCACCGTTGGAAGACTTCAGGACATGAACTGATATCAAATGAAAATCCTCTGTAATCCAAATTCGGTAATGAATGTTGTCAGTAACTTTTTTTTGTTTGTTTTTTTCTCCGGATGTGGTTGATAAAAAACTGCTGCTGCACTCAGGTTTTCTGAAGACTTGGGCTTCGCCAAGTTGGGCTAGAAGTTCGTCTGTTGATAGGCGGGGGAAATTCCCTCTTTTTTACTGATTCATTGAGTCTGGTCAGGTCGGCACATACCTGACCTTGCCATTAGACTTTGGGATTGCGACAACTGGCGCTAATGAATCTGTTGGTTCAGTGACCCGACAAATTACAATCCGCTGTTCGAGGCTATTATGTTCTGCTTGGACTTTTTCTATGAATAGTAATAATGATAATGTTAATTTTTATAGCGCTTATTCTCTAAAGATTAGGGCTCTAAGCGCTTTACATATAATAAACACTCTCGTTTACACAACGGGCTGCCTACCTGGGTAGTGCCGACTGAAGAGCTGCCTGCCGGCGCATCATTCAGCTGATTCCCGTGTCATCCGGTCAATATCGTTCACTCAATTTCCTTATTTCCTTCTTTCTTTCCATTTCTCACGCAAGGTGCATGCTATGTGTAACGTGTCATCCATACCAACGGCCAAACTGGCCTTCTCTTCCGAAACTTGGTGATGGGATTTTACGTTTGTGCAAGATGCTATGCGTGCGTTCACACACGGAACCTCGGTTTATAGTCTCATTCGAAAGACTGTATGGGAAATGGAGTCAACCAATGTTAACTCCGAGGGAAAAATCCCCCTGTACCGAAATGGCCCAGCGGAGATTCAAACCCGCACCCCCCCAGGATCACCAAGATTACGAGTCGGGCGCTCTACCAACTAAGCTATTCCGGCTCCCAAATCAGGGGCAAAGCCGAGTGCCTTGAGGTGGCAACAGCACACGATTCTAAATCTTGCTTTAAGCTGATCTCTATTTTCAACTTGCCGAAGCAGCTGGACAAGCTTGGATTATCTCTTGTGCCTCTTCCCCGATGTATGAGTGGAGCACAGCACACCGATTAGGCTTTCCCTCTTTCTTGATTCTGGATGCAATACTATTGTTGTCCCATTGTCTTTTGAATTTGCCCAGCTTTGCTGTAACTGTACTGAACTAACGACAAGTTTATAAGGTGCAGGAATATTTTCAGTAACATATCTTTGCTCAACTGGTCGGCTCAAGACTGCAAAATAAACGTCAACTGCAGTGTTCAAGTTCGGGTCTGTACCTCTGAAGCACAAACTTTTTTGTGTATCAGTGTGTGTGAAAGTGAATTGTTCAATTCTGATGGTGGTGTGTCGGATTGTACAAATGACTTGAACTGCGTTGTCTTGTCGAGTGCTCTTTTTCAATTTTCACGAGCTGTCGTACCTTGCTCACCTTCAGTTCTCTGTGGGTGCAGTCAGCACCACTTCTGACGCCATTCGGTGTCTGTGTATGGGTGTGAGGTTTATTCTTTAATAGGAAATTTAGGAGATACTTACATACTAGTTGATACACGGCCAGACCATTTATGCCGGAGTCCTTATAAATACAAAATGATCTTTCTTTCTTCCTTATGCGAATACACCAAGCGGGAAAATTGAACTTCACAATTTTAGTGTATAACTTCTGCAAGTATAGTAGATTTGTTGTTTCATACTCCATTCGACAGGTCTTTACAAAATAAAGTAATAAAGGTAGATGATATATATTTGAATCTTCAGATATTTATCAACACTGACAACTGGGTTTGAAATTCCATTGCAATCAACTGTTCTTTGATGCCCAGGTGTCGACAAAATCTACAGCAATACCTTTGGTTTTATCCGTATAAACTTTTAAACTCAGCATGAAAGAAGATGGCCACACCAAGATAGGCCTACTTAGTATGTAGTCCAGTAAATGTCTCGGGGGGGGGGGGGGGGGGGGGGGGGGGGGGGGGGACCAGCAACATGTTCAGGTAATGAAAGTATGGACGTTTTAAATGTATCTGATTAACACATAACTCCGTGTTTCTCTTATTTCTTCAATTGTCAGTTTCATCGGTAAACGAAGAGAAGAGCACAGGGGCTGCAAAGATCTCCCTGTTTGAGACTTGTCGAGCATTGTATACAAAATGAGAACTTGACCCCAGATCTCACACTCGCCTTAAATCATATATTTTAGCATTATGCATTGCATTTGCTTTTTAACTAAAACTCGAACATTTGAATGGATGTCGTTTCGATGGCATGTCCTTGCTGCTGGTGTTCAGAGCGGAAGTGTGACGCGGAATGTAGGGCAGCTACCTCGTTTCAACTCGTTTCTTGCGTGGGAGTCGGTGTCTTGATTCGAACCGTTCACTGCTCAGACAGTCTCCGTGGACAATTCAAGAGCTGACCCCTCTAGTCTAGCGCGTCCCATGCTGCCCATAATTCCTGCCCATGTTGTCCCCGCCAGTATACTTTGTTACATGCTGTCCATAATATCGATCCATATTGTTCACACACACACACACACACACACACACACACACACACACACACACACACACACACACTGCTTTTCCCAGTACAGCCTGATCCATGTTGTCCACAATATTGATCCATGTTGTCCCCAACTGTCCGCCCTGTCCTATGCAGCCCATAATGATCAAAACTATTATGTTAAGGCGAGTGTGAAAACCGGGGTCAAATTCTCATTTCACACACAATGCTCGATAAGTGTCAAACAGGAAGACCATGTTGTCCTCCTCAGTCCGCCCTGTCCCAAGTTGTCCATAATGCTAGCCTGTGTTGTCCCCCACCTGTCCACCCCGTCCCACGCTGTCCCATAATGCTAGCCTATGTTGTCCCCCACCTGTCCACCCCGTGCTGTCCTTAATGCTAGCCCCTGTGTTGTCCCCCACCTGTCCAATGTTGTCCATAGTGCTAGCCCATGTTGTCCCCACCTGTCCAATGTTGTCCATAGTGCTAGCCCATGTTGTCCCCCACCTGTCCAATGTCCCATAGTGCTAGCCCATGTTGTCCCCCACCTAGTGTCCATAGTGCTATGTTGTCCCCACCAGTCCCCTCTGTCCCATGCTATTCATAATACTGAAAGTGGGTTGGCTCACCTTCTTTTATTTGGACGATGATGAAGAACTGTATTCCAATCAGCCACACGCGTTACAGACTGCACACGCAAAAATCTCTTTAAGACATCATCATGCTAGGTCTTGCAGAACTGGACAGGAAAATAGAAGTCTTGGGAAACGTGTAATTGCCAAGCTGTTGTAGGCCTAATTGTGTATACGGTTCCTTGTGCAGTTAGTCAGTCTCGTTGACCATTGTTCGGCATCATAGTGTACATGCATTTCCGTGATCAGGATTCCTAGCCGCCATGAGATTTCATGTAAAATATGGGATCAGTTGGATTTTGAATATTTGTTCAGTTCCAGTGCCATCGACCTCCCTGTCTTGTGCAGAGGATTCTGAAGAGAGAGAGAGAGAGAGAGAGAGAGAGAGAGAGAGAGAGAGAGCAGAGAGAGTTTTTGTGTGCGCATGTATACATATTGTGTATGCTCTAATGGTGTTTGTTTGTTTGTTTGTTTGTTTGTTTTGGGGGGTTGTTTTTTGCCAGTTTCTTTCTCGGCTACACACACACACACACACACACACACACACACACACACACACACACACACACACACACACACATGTGCAGCAGAGACACGAGCATCAATGCTCTAACACTTAACCTCTGATCACGCACTGACACACGCATGCGTCACTTGTTTACACAGGTGCGATTTTAAACGTTGTTGACAGACCGAGTGGAACACAGGTAGGAAATAAAAAAAAAGACAGAACAGTCAGAAATTGAACACTCAGACAGATATATGTCATTCCATATGACACGCTCAGACAATTTCTTTCATTCCATATATTATTTTATTAGGAACGGATCCATTCAGCATATTTTCCCATCACACAAAAAAACAGTATTTGTAATACAATTGCACATATTGAAAATCACAGAATATAGGCTATATACGAGTTCAGTAATTTGATAAACGTCCTCTTGTCTATTACTGTATCACTGACCAGTTCGTTTTTCATTATCTATTTCCATTTTTTTCTATGCAAGTTCAGTCCACCTCTTCAACCGACGGACCATAACCGCTGCTTGCTTCTTGGGTGCCGGAGTTGCGTCCCGTGTGGAGTGGATTTTGGTCATGAGAGGAGAACAAAGCTTCTGCAGCTCTTGCAGCTGTGTGTCGTATTCGTCTTTCTCGGCCAGAGAGTTGCTGTCCAGCCAGGTCAGGGTGTCTTCACAGGCCTTCCTGGCAGAGTCCTTGTCCTCAGTGTTCAGCTTGTCCCCGGCATCATTCAACGCCTGCCGCACAGAAAACACATAGTTCTCCAGTTTGTTACGGGACTCTACACACTGCCGCTGCCTGTCGTCCGCTTCTTTGAACTTCTCCGCTTCACTGACCATGCGGTCGATGTCCTCCTTGCTAAGCCGATCCTTGTTGTTCTTGATGGTCACGTTGGAGGACTTGCCCGTGCTCTTGTCCTGAGCCGTCACCTTCATGATACCGTTGGCGTCGATGTCGAAGGAGACTTCAATCTGTGGGACGCCTCGTGGAGCTGGTGGGATGCCAGTCAGTTCAAACTTTCCCAGCAGGTTGTTGTCTTTGGTCATGGTTCGTTCTCCTTCATACACCTGAATGGTGACAGCTGGCTGATTGTCGGCATAGGTGGTGAAGGTCTGGGAGGTCTTGGTGGGGATGGTGGTGTTGCGTTCCACCAGTTTGGTCATGACTCCACCAGCAGTCTCAATGCCCAAAGACAAAGGAGCGACATCCACGAGCAGGACATCCTTTATGACCTCACTCTGGTCACCACTCAGCACTGCAGCCTGCACTGCTGCTCCATAGGCCACTGCCTCGTCAGGATGGATGGATTTGTTCAGCTCCTTCCCGCCCATGAACTCCTGCAGCATCTTCTGGATGCGAGGGATTCGTGTGGACCCTCCCACCAGCACCACCTCATTGATCTGGTGCTTGTCCATCTTTGCATCCCTCAAGGCCTGCTCCACCGGCTCCAGGGTGCTGCGGAACAGGTCTGCACACAACTCCTCGAACCTAGCTCTGGTGATGCGGGTATAGAAGTCTATGCCCTCATACAAGGAGTCGATCTCCACGCTGGCCTCTGCACTGCTGGACAGGGTGCGCTTGGCACGTTCACACGCTGTGCGAAGTCGTCTCAGAGCTCTAGCATTCTTGCTAATGTCCTTCTTGTATTTACGTTGGAATTCCTGGGTAAAGTGTTGAACGATACGATCATCAAAGTCCTCGCCACCAAGATGCGTGTCACCTGCCGTGGCCTTCACCTCAAACAGAGACCCCTCAGAAATCGTCAGGATGGACACGTCAAAGGTACCACCACCCAGGTCAAAGATAAGGATGTTTTTCTCACTGTCTTTGTGCATATTCTTGTCCAGTCCGTAAGCCAGAGCAGCAGCTGTAGGCTCATTGATAATCCTCAGCACGTTGAGGCCCGCGATGATTCCAGCGTCTTTGGTGGCCTGTCGTTGAGCATCGTTGAAGTAAGCTGGCACAGTGATGACAGCGTCAGTGACCTTCTGACCCAGGTAATCCTCCGCCGTCTCCTTCATCTTGGCCAGCACCATGGAGCTGACCTCTTCAGGGGCCAGGGTCTTCTGCTCCCCCTTGTACTCCACTTGTAGCTTGGGCTTGCCACTGTCACCGTTGATCACCTTGAAGGGCCAGTGCTTCATGTCCTTCTGCACGCTACTGTCCGTAAAGCGGCGGCCGATGAGTCGCTTGGCGTCAAAGATGGTGTTCTGGGGGTTCATGGCGGCGGCCTGGTTCTTGGCAGCAGCATCGCCCACCAAACGTTTCCGTGTCCGTGAAGGCCACATAACTGGGCGTAGTTCTCTGCCCCTGGTCATTGGGCGATGATCTCCCACCTGTCCGTGGCGGAACACCCCGACGCAGGAATAGGTGGTGCCCTAGGTCAATGCCGATAGCAGGACCTTTGCTGTAGTCTGATGCCATTTTCTGCAGGAGTCAAATTATAAATACTCTCTTCTGCTAGGTTTGACTCAGCTAGTGCAGTGAGCGTGTCACAGCAAACAGGTGTGTTCAAATGGAACAAGTCTCTTTTCACCCGAGGAAATTCAGTCGATAGTTTCTCTTGTAGTCGTTGAACGTTGTGAGTGATCCTGCTCTTCCAATACTGTGACGATTGAATTGAAGGAAGCACTTCTCTTCGTATTTTTCTCCGAATCGTCTTCGTCTATGTGGCTTATGCACAATGGCAACGCAAATCCAGAGGCCGATATTTAAAGGCACTGCCTGAGGTTCGTGATTAATTATTGTGGAACACGCTCGACGGTTCTAGAAGACTAAGAATAGCCCATGACAGCGGTAATTCCCGGTATTTGCATTATGATTGCTGATATTTTAGTAGGCATAGCTTAACCGACTTCGATTGGCTGAAAGTTATCTACGTGCTGCAGACAACACAATCTAGACCATTCTGGATTTTTCCACGTCTCTCTTCACGACTCGAAAAAT
>JADBJO010001319.1:127500-142500 GCA_016801955.1 Conus betulinus | reverse complement strand
CCTTGCAGTCTTCTTGGGGCAACAGAGATTTCTGTAGAATATATTCCAGTGGCTTGTGGTTCAAATCCACCCAGCAGCCACATAAAAGAGCTGTCTGACGGTTTCAAGCCTGTCCGACGGCTTCGGAAAGAAAAGATTGAAAGATAAATTACACATCACAGAAACATCGGACACTCTCCACATTTTTTTTTTTAGCTTGGCCGTCTTCATGATAGATTCTACCTTTTCCGGGTCAATCTATAGGCTTTCACCTGTCACGTGATGTCCCAAGAAGAAGAAGACTATTTTTCCGCAGATTGACCTTTTTTCTTGTTTAATTTTATCCCAGCGGTGTGGCACCTGTCCAGAAAAGCAGTCAACTTTCCGTCATGCTTTTAATCATCTGTTCCATGCACGATGATTATTAAATACACCAGTCACACTACTGAGACCTTTGAGGACTTGATCAAGGCGTAAATAGCTCACTGCTCACTGAAATGGTAGTCGTTCTCGCGATAACTCCCAAGAGGTGTTTGGAGGGTCATCAGCAGGTTCCACTCTTCGTCCAGTTGCGCATGCTAGTAAGTAATTAAGACAAAAAGAAAACTTTGTACCTAAAAGTTTTGGCATGATGTCCACCATGACAGGAAGAGGATAATGTTACCTTTACAGAGCTGTATTAAAGGTCTTGGATCAATGCAGATTCGCAGATCTTTTGACATTCTGTCGCTATTACCATGCTACTGCACTATCTTGTGGGCTCGTTTACAATAATAATGATCCCTCTTTCAGTATGCTTGTTTATTTGTGCTGTGACTTTGCTTTGACTTTGCATTTCATCGTTTGAAGGATAAGACATGCAGGAGAGATGACAGTTTTCACAGTTTTATCCGCTTTGAAGAGTGATTCCAGGTAGGCTTCTTTTATTATCATTAAACACTAGTACACAACTGGAGAGAGGATCATTGCTTGCCAAGTTTTTTTTTTAATACTCTCTCAAAGTTGTTGTTGTGGACCGTAAAGAGTCCCATTTCCACGGACGTTTTCTTTCAAGGAAGAGGGATGAAGTGTTCTTTCACTTCAGTGAACCCACTTGTGAAGTTTGTTCCATTCTTTGGACTTTTTACGTCACCCGCGTCTTTCTTTTGCGTTGAAGTATTGTGCTGTTGTACTTGCAGAGTTCGGTTTTACATCTTTTAAGGGGAGCATTCTCGATGTGTTTTATCGGCATTACATAATATTGACTCTTTCACCTGGATCTGTTTGAAAGACTGGTTTGTCGATGATGAGCACTCAAGCCTTTCTGATTTTCTTATGGGATTTGTCTCCCATCGCAAACAGATGCTCATCCTCAGATTCAGAGTCATATTCATTTCGTTCGTCAGTCAAATGAAGTTTTTTCTTTAATCTTCATTTGACACTTGATGGAGATGTTGTTGTTGTTGTTTGTTTCGCATGTTTTGCAGAGCTTTTCTCACGTACGATATAGCTCCTTCTTAAAGAAGTGAGACTGTCCACAAAACTTTCATGTCTTTTCGGTTTTCTGATCTTGAGACGATACAGAACAAGCTTCTACAACTCTATCATCAGCACATTTCAGAGACTTCAGTTCTCGGGCTTCAGCAGCACGACAGATATTGATGCAGATATTGAGGTTCAGATCAGTTGTCTCCGGCAGTCGCTTTCGAGTAGAACTGTCTTTGATGCCTAAGACAATGCGGTCTCTCAAAAGAGCGCCTTTCAAGCAATCACAAGAACTACAGGTTGAAGCAAGAGCGCAAAGAGCAGCATCGCAGTTTCTACAGAGGCAGCGTTTTGATCCCGTCTGTTGAATAAGCCTATATCATCTTTCATATTATGTTCTGTTGGTTTTTCCTGTGAAATGAGTGTCAAATGCGGTGGTACGTTTTCAACAGTGTGTTCTTCTGGAAACTGCATTCTGTTGTCATAGTCAGTCAGTTCTTCATGGCCTAGTGTGTGGAGAAACACAAGCTGTTAGTCTCCTCTTCTTCTAGAAAGAGAAGGGGTTAGTTACCGCCAAGGACTCAGACAGAGTACAGCACTTGTCCTGTACTCTGTTTGTCTATGTCCTTGGGGGTTAGTACAAGACTTGTCCTGTACTCTGTCTGTGTCCTTGGCGGTAACTACCCCCTTCTCTTTCTAATGTTGCTTCATTTTCCGCCCTCAGTCACTTCGTTTTGAAACCTCCTCTTCTTCATTCAGTCTTGCAATGATACTGCAATTATTCCACGTCTGCTTCTATTCATCCCCACCCATATTCACATCTAAAAGGGGTGGTGGGTCCAGTCGTGTACTGTGACGAGTTGGTGACTGAGTCATTCTGTTTCAGGATCTCGTTTCAGATTCAATGTCGTTGCACCAACGAAGCCTAAAGACGAAGGCTGGTAGCACCCGTCAGTCAGTGCGAGGGAAATGTAGTGCGAATCGAAGTGATTGTTTATAGTTTCTGCACTGTAGAGTGTTCAGGCGATAGTGTTCTACCCAGCACTGACACTATGTTTCATTCTCTATCGCACAGTTCAGATTTAGAGATTAAACAACAGCCGGTTCTTGTACCGTTTGCTGTCATTAGCCCTTTTACACAATGGTTGTGCCATGTGTTCGAAGATCGAGAGCATTAGCATGCAGTTATGTAACGGATGGAACACTTAGGTGGCATTGGGACAGCATGGTAGTCTGGGGGAGTGGGAACGGGGAGCAAAGGGCGAGTGGGCAATTGGGAACCTATAAAAAAAAAAAAAAAAAAAAAAAAAAAGGAAAAAAGGTGAAAACTAGACTGTAATGAATGAATAAACAAATGCAAAATGAAATGTAAAAGTCAAGTATCATTATGAAAAAAAAAAAAAAAAAAAATTAGCAGAGCGTGGTTTCGATCCACGGACCTCTGGGTTATGGGCCCAGCACGCTTCCACTGCGCCACTCTGCTCCTACTCTAATGACTGGTAATTAATATATATATCTACTTTTATCAAACCTTTAAAGCTTTTTTGATATCTTACCTATTAATCATCATATCATTCGGTAAACTCAGATTGAGAAAGGAACACATATCTTTCAACTGGAAATGAAATGAACGTTGTTTTTCATTGATTGAAAAAAAAAAAAAAAAGGGCCGTGGTTTTTCTTTTGGCAACTTCCGCCTTGGGAGAAGGTGTGTTTCTCTCCCTTGGATTATCACAACAGAATGTCCACGAACAGCCCAGTTTAGTGACCACGGGCCTACATACTTTTCACTTTGTTTCGGAAGTGTTTGGGGAGTTCTGAAGAGACCACACTGAATTTGTGAGACGAAGATCTGAGGGCAATTCTATCCCTTGGCAAGGTGAGTGACTCACATCGTTTGATTTGAGTCTTGTTCACTTCAAGCGATCAATACATTTCGTGAGTTCGACCCCAAATGAACAAGTTCAGAAAAACTCAATGAGTGACGGGGTCACGTTGTTGATTATAGTCACTTCATACCATCGTGACCAGTCACGCTGAGCAGACAAAATTTCTGTCACTTTTTTTTGAAGGGAAATCTGCGGGGAAGGAAAGAAAAGAAAAGAAAAACAAAAACAGACTAAAATTGAAGTAAATACTTGACCAGTGTTTATGATGCAGCGATGCAAGGACAGTGAGTGAATAAACCTTGCGTACAAAGAACTATGTGAAATCCAAAATATGGTAATAATCACAAGATGAAAAGAAGAAGAAAAAGAACATGTTTCATTTCTTTCCCATTGTGTTGATTGTCAGGCTGAAGGTAACAACATCAGCAGTCTCAGAAAGTTTGATTTTATTTATGTCGGACTGAAATTTATCAAGATTGAGTCATGGGGCAGACAGTGACCTCACTTAAAAGCCCCTTTGTTTTGATCTCATTGTTGTTTGGGGGACCTACATGAAGACAAGCCAAAAGGGGCCCTCAGTGTTTCTTTCACTGATTGAGCACCCACATATTCATTGGTCTTATTATGAAAGCCAGCATCTAGTACAACTACAACTGCACAAGTGTAATGTTCAGGAATTTATTTCATTTTTAATACAGACTTACCTGTCTGTGTCATATCAATCCATAACATTAGAAGATCTAATTTCACATGTGTGGTTGACTGGTCTTTCACTGTGCATGTTGCTATTTAACCAGTTAGCATGCTATAATTGAAAATCAGTTAGCAAAATCCAGCATTCTATAATTCTAATGAGGTCAGACATCAAAGTCATAACCAACAGTATGCGTCATCTGCCTGAGACATGCGTACTCTGTCAAAGACAGCAGTTGGTAAAATAGAGAAGGTCCAGTGTCATGCAGTTGTGATGAAATGCCATCATTATACATTCTGTGTCAACAGTATGCTTACCCTGCTGCAATGGTAGCCAGTCAAGGACAAAAGAAGAACTGTCTGTGAGGCTGGCAACTCTCCAAATTCACACAGGGAGAGGGTTTGTTAGCAAGCTTTACTCAGGCCATTCCCAGTGTCTCCCCTCTCCTCCTTTCTCCCCCTCTACCCAGGCTCTCAGCAAGACAGATGAGACAGTCACATAATGAAGCATACCTCTTCCTAATCATAAAATGATCTACAGGAAGTTTTTCTTTTCTTTTCAAAGGACTTTACATGACTGGAACTGTCTTCCACCTGAGACAGTTCTATTATCATCAGTCAGTGGAAAACATCAAATCCTGGATATATATTTATAACCTACCCTAGTCTACCCAACTATGGTATTATAGCCAGCAAAATGAAAAAAATTAAGATCGTGCTGACTATGAAACCTATGATTCAGGACAATGGCATCAAAGAGTAGCATGTAAGTGATTCGGAGTAGAACTTGAAGTGGGTGATGAAAAGAAAGCCAAATGGAAAACATTGCTAATATCAGCTCTAAAAACAAAATGAAAAACATTGCCTGTTGTCAATAAACAATACCTGCAGCAATACCTGAAAGAAAAAAAAAAAAA
This sequence comes from Conus betulinus, assembly GCA_016801955.1. Lineage (NCBI taxonomy): Eukaryota > Metazoa > Mollusca > Gastropoda > Neogastropoda > Conidae > Conus > Conus betulinus. Next base: position 137,558 of record JADBJO010001319.1, on the reverse strand, counting down.
AAGCTAAAAACATGTTCAATGAACTTTGTTTGACAGCTCTATTTCAATAGCAGATGGAGCTGGAAGGATTGACGATTGGTGACCTCATGTAAAAACTGTTTGACATCTATCTATCTGAGATAGGTTCCAAAAAGTCAGTGAAGCAAATAATATTAAATTACCTATTAACTATCACCTTTTTAAAAGCTCTGTAGTTCAGTGTTTTTGTTACATGCTCTATACATTTTATCTCATCAAAAACAAGCAAGAAATACTGAACAGTCACATGTACAAAATATCAATCAATTCTCCTGTAACTTGGCTTTCACATTGAAATAGGCATTTGTATCCATAAATCTTGTTTTGTTAGTAGGGTGGATCTGAGGTGTTGTTTGTGGAATTCAAAATATCTCAATGTTTATGCCACTGAAAACATCTAATGTATTACTGAAAACTGTGCTTCTGGTAGTAAACAGCATTTTGGAACCTAGGTAGGTCTGTAGTGTCTTCCCTCATCCCCACCCCATCCCTTTCCAACCTATCTACAGTTACATCACAACAATTAGATTGAAAATGAACCTGGCATATATCTTAATTCTTAGAAAATAAGAAGAGATGAAGAGGGTGTAGCTTGGGATATTTCAGAAGTCACCAAAGGTAGACTGCAATAATTCTATGTCATTGACATGGCTAGAAATTCCCAAGTAAAGTTTAGCTGTCCTGGGGACAAGTTGGTAAGAAAATCTAGTTCAGTTGTCCCTCTTCAGTGTCTACTCTTGCCCTCCGCCCATTCCCCAAGGGAAAAAAAAGCTTAATAAAAGTATAACTTCTATAACTGTCAGTGGTGCAATGATGATTCAGATGATATAATTCAATAATGGCATGTATTAATTCAATATTAATGGCGTGTTTGGCAAGGCATAATTAAGGCCTAACAGAGAGAAAGACGATAAAACCAAGAATTTATTCATTCTTCGGGGTTTAAATCACAAATGGGGGGGGGGGGGGGGGGGGGGGGGGGGGGGGGGGGGGTACATAACAAAAAAAGAAAAGAAATTGCCATGTTTTCACCACTGACACATTCCTGGACTCAACTGAAACAGTAAAATCTCTCTCCCTTTCTCTCCGTCTCCTTCCCTCCCTCTTCGTCAAGTTCATGCACACACACACATTCTGAAATAAAGTCACTTTGTGTGCTGAACTTGTTATACAAAGGGAGTAGATCTATCTGATCGCTGATCAAACACAATGATGCAAAGAGCACACCTTCCCTTAGAAGACAGGATACAGTTAGGATTCTGTTGAAAGGAAAACAAGAGGGGAAGAGAGAGGGAGTGGGGGGGGTGACAAGGGGAAGGTGGAGTAGTGTTGTTTTTTTTTTAGTAAGGTGTGAACTGAAAGTGAAAAGCGAAAGATGGGAGTGCAGTTGGTCTACACTGAAGCTTATGTCTCAGCTGTCCTTTCACTGAGATCATAAAAAAGATCTATAGACAAGAGGAGAGAGAATTACCATTTGCCCACCAGGAGAAGATGTTTTCATGGACAGTGAGACAGGTGGGAACATGAGCAATAGGAATTCTTAAATTCATCTCTTGATCTTTTACTATCTATTAAGGTAGTTGAGGTGCAGGTCCCATCAAGCCCTCAGACTGGTCAGTTCTTGACAGTACTTGAGATCTATACAAAAATCAGATCAGCAAGAGCATATTTAAATATCCGATCGCTTAGTCTTAAAACTGAATACAAGCAGTCTGGAGTACTATAGTGTTAGTAAGTAGCATTATAAATAGTATAATAGTATAAAGTAGTACCTGTATTGTTAACATTTTGATGTGAGTCCTCTATCAAGCATGCATGTAACTAGAAATTTATTGACCACACCTACAGATATGCAGGACAGATCTGCAAAGTTAGTATTTACTTAAATTCATGATGAACTACTCAGACTAGTACTCATAAGAATTTCGTTTCTGGTTTAAATTTCACTCATTCACACCTTAAAAATGTCCCATTTTGTTCTCCCAGTTCTTATAGAACAGGGAGTACTTTCGAGTGGGAATGAAGAAATGCTCTGTGTGTGTGTGTGTGTGTGTGTGTGTGTGTGTGTGTGTGTCCATGGTCAAAGTGTGTTCCACTCGCTCCAGACAAAACTACTGGGCCGATCTTCCTGAAAATTTGTAGGTATGTTCATGGGTCACGGATGATGCTTGATGTTTTATTTTACCGTTATATCAGTTACTAAGGGCTGTAACAGCCCATAACGGTTTTTCTTCTTTATGGAACATCTCAGAAAGTACTAGGCCGATCTTTCTGAAAATTTGTAGGTATGTTCATTATGGGTCATGGATGATGCCTGATGTTTTATTATTTTTACCATTATATCTTTTACTAACAGCTATAAACAGCCCATAATGGTTTTTCTTCTTTATGGAAAATCTCAGAAGGTACTCGGCCAATCTTTCTGAAAATTTGTAGGTATGCTCATTAGGGGTCATGGATGATGCCTGATGTTTAATTTTACTGTTATATCCATTACTAAGGGCTTAATGGGCCCATAATGGTTATTCTTCTTTATAGAACATCTCAGAAAGTACTTAGCCAATCTTTCTGAAAATTTGTAGGTATGTTCATTATGGGTCACGGATAATGGCCGATGTTTACCAGAATAGCTGTTACTAACAGCTATAATGGCCTAAAGCGTTTTTACCTCTTTATGGAATATCTTATGCGTATTCAAGATAAACTGGGAGTACTTTTATGCTTTGCATCTTGTTACTTTTAGTACTAGTGTGCATACAGGAGAGACACTTGTGACTGAATGACATGCAGTACATGTGTATCTGTGTGCATTGTCCTGCAGTGAAGTACCGAACTTGGGTCAGAAGAAAACTTTTATTATCCCAAATGCAAACACTCGCCGCATTGAATAATTAGCCTTAGTTACTTAGTTGAACAGTTGTGCAGCTGCATATGACATCTGCATAACTGGGTTAAGATGCCAGTCAGTGCCGCAGAATCATACACTCTGGCCATTGGCCGGGGTCAGCCAATCCTCTGCCCCTCTCCTCCCTTCCTGGCTGTCTCTGTTCTACCACGTTGCTCATTTTTTGTATTGTTTTGTTTTGCTTTTTGAAGCTGTCTGTCCATTCCTCCTCCTGCTCCTCTCTCTTTCCCTCTCTCTCTCTTTTTGTGTTTTTTCCTTTCTGCCAGATCTCTCTCTCTGTTTTCTGTGTGTTAGAATGAATACATGTGTGTGTGTGTGTGTGTGTGTGTGTGTGTGTGTGTGTGTGTGTGTGTGTGTGCGTGTGTGTGTGTGTACACTCGTACGGACTTGCGTGCATACATGCTTGCATGCGTGCGTGTGTGCCCATGCATGTAATCAGTGGATTTTTTTTCACATGAATATCCAGTGTTGCTGCTACTGAGAAGAACAATATTCAGGAAAGTAATTCATCACTAACTTCTTCATCATACGAACAGTGCAGTTCTACAATTCCTAAAGTCATCAGCATTTGGACTGGGTTAGTCTGTACCATGAGATGGTGGTATGATGTCCATACCCAAGTTTGGTAAGACCAAGACAGTGCTGACATTACCCTGAGCTCAACCGCACTCAAGACCCTGCCTTTCAGATGTTCGATATTTTTACTTCGTTCTCTGCATTCTAACCCATCCCAATTCTCCCTTCCCTTCACTCACTGTGTTTTGTCCATCATGTCATGGGTTATCCCCGCCCCACCCTCACCCCTTCAGTCCCCTCTCCCCTTCTCCTTCCCACCACAGATCATCAGTATAGTCTTGCAGTGCTAGTGGATTGACAGAGGAGGTGACCAAATAGGAGAATGGATGCAGCAAGAAGAGCTGTAGTACAGGCTAATGATGAAGGAAATGGAAGAATTAACACTAATAAAGCTCTGGTCTTCAGCTGTTTTAATCTGTGTGTAGTTTTGATCTGAAGTTATTGGGCTGTCAAAGGAAACATGAACAGGATTTTCCTGGAAAGAGGAAAAAAGAGAAGAACCCCCTCACCCCCCACCCCAAAGAACATGATTGTAATGTTGATAGTGTTGTGAATAAATGAATTGAAAAAAAAAAAAAACATCGACAAAAAAAAGCAACAAATGAACAAAGCCCAGCAGATGCAGATCTATATTGTCAGTGTTTGATAGCTTATGATGGTATTGAGTGCAGTTTTGTTTTTTTGGGAAGATAGTGGTTTAGTTTCTTACTCTGCCCTTGAAACTGAGAATAGAGGTCTGTGCTCTGTTGCCTTATTTAGTTATTCTTGGATTGAAACTGGGACGAACACAAAAAGCCGTCAGTAGAGGTACTCTCCCAAAAGGAAGGTGGTGTCAGGAGATCCCTGCCTACTGCTTCCCCCCCCCCCCCCCCCCCCCCCCTCTCTCTCCTCTCTGTCTTTCTGTCTGGCCTCTCTCTCTGCTTTCTGAAAACATAAATTTTACACACACACACACACACACACACACACACACACACACACACACACACACACACACACACACACATTTTCACAGTTACCTACAGACTGAGGAAAACATTACTTTATGACATTGACAAGCAAGAATTGTGTGTATCTCTGGGCTTAAAAAAAAAAAAAAAAAAAAAAAAAAAGGCAGGCAGCTGGAACCACATCAGGAAATAAGTCTGCCGATTCCCATTCCATCCCTGTGCCAAGGGGCTTTACCAACAGAAAGAGGTGATGCTGAACACTGGTGGTGATGATGTGCTACATGGGTTCAGCTAGAAGGCCATGGATGAGAGCACCTTCATCTGTCAAGTTCAGACAGTCTGCCCCCCTCCTGCAGCAATCCCATCCCCCCCCCCCCCCCCCCCCCCCCCCCCCCCCCCCCCCCCCCCCCCCCCCCCCCCCCCCCCCCCCCCCCCCCCCCCCCCCCCCCCCACCACCCCCCCCCCCCCTTAACCCTGTTGTTGAAATGTTTTCATCTGGTTTTCATTAGTTATCATGTTCTTCTTCTCTTCCTTCTCCCAGCCAGCCTGTTCTGGGATCCTGTTTAGGCATTGGTGTCTTTTAGCTTGTGTCAAAGGAGGGGCTGAGTGATCAAGAACAGGTGTGACAACCTGATGGCAGAGCCTGCATTTTTCACAGAACGTTATCAAAGAGAACACTATTACTCAGTGTAAATAAATATCATATCAGTGTGGTAGAAAATTGTGATTGATAATATTAACCAGCCACACCAATCACAGATACCCAAAGCCCCTCCCTCCCCCACCCCCCAAAAAAGAAAAAAGAGAGAATCATATTGTCAAAAGCCACATAGGCGGGGGGGGGGGGGGGGGGGGGGGGTGCTTGGTGGAGCCTTTTAATCTGCCCTCTGTAGCCCTGAAGGTATTTCAACCTTTGTTGTCATGTCAGAGTGAAAGGGTTAAATAACTGAAGGGCGTATTGTTCAGTTTTGAGATGTCACTTGTCAAGCAGGCTGTTTAGAATCTGTAGAGTGAACAGTGAACGTTCATGAATAGACCAGCAGGAAGTATTGATAGGGGAAACAACTCTGGACATACTAATAGTTCCTGATCAGGTACACTTCTTTCCCTTGTGCTTGTTCAGCTGTTGATTAATACTGTTGAAGACAGGACTGGATATGATAATTTGCAGTGAAAGAATGACATCATCTTTTATCATATTTCATCAGGAACTGTTCTACTGCAGTGCTTTTAAGGTAAAGCAAGCTCTGAGCTTGTTCCACTTGCACTGGGCTGCAAACTGCAAATTTAGTTTTGTCCTATAGGTGGACTCCTATGCCAAAAATTGGCCTTTGTGGTGTGTGCTGCATAGTATTAGTACTTACTAAATCTTACACTTTCACTCAGTTTGCATAACTGAATTATAAGATTATGAAGTCTCATTGACACTGTTTCATATGATTAATATTTGATTTCTTCCTCTGCTTCCAGATTAAATTTAATGAATGATCATAAAATATCAAATGAAAGTTAATTTTTTGCAGATATCTGTCGAAAAAAAAAAAGACTAAGAAAAAAAAAGAAAGAAAAGAATAGAAACGGGGTAACAGGGTATAATGGTGAAAATCATAAAAGAAAATTTTCTGTGCACAGAGTGAAAGGAATGAAATGTCTGATTGTATGATTCTAAAGTCAATATTTGCCTCACTTGTCATTTTGCTCTTGATCAGAACTACAATATGATGATGAGAGTGATCCAGTGTGAGATAGCTGAAGATTCACTCTGCTGCCTGTGACTTTCTTTCTTGAAAACCATTATGTAGTGTCTCAAGGTTTGTAGAACAACAAACGATTTTCAGATTTAGTTACTTGCTGCAACACATTGCTATTGTATCCTGTTACATCATACATGGCCATACAAATATAATTTCTTTTCTAAGTTAAATGATTGTTGACACTGGGTGCTGATGTTTAGCATGTTGAGAAAATGCTAACATTAAACAAACGTCTCATGTTGATGATCTAGTTTCTTCTCTCGAGGTTGAGTGTGAGGGTCCTTTTTTTGGCATGCATACATATGGGAAGATGGAATAGTGCATACAAGAGCCTGACCATTTGTCTCACTGAGATGTTACTGTCTTTCCGCTGAAGTTCCATACAGATGTTGCTTTTAGTCTGGGTAGTGCTGATGTTGTCTGTGAATGATGTTCTTGAGAGGATTTCTGGCTGGGGTCCCAGGTAAGTGAACTGCTGAACAGTTTCTAACTTCTGTTTATGGACGGATATTAGTGTTTGTGGTGGTGTTTTGGCTGGTCATTGACTTGGTCTTCTTGACCAGTACAGACTGTTGTGATTTCCATGCCTGTATCTTGTTGATGTTTCATAACATTCATCCACTCTAAAAAGCTTGGCGAGTTCATGTTTACCGTGTGCCATGCCATCAGTGTCATCTGCAAAGTGAAGGTTCATGATACTTCTTCCTCCAGTGCTGACTGTGCGGACATGATATTCAGATACATTAGTCTTGATGCATTCCTAGAATATATGTTTGAAAAATATGGGAAAATACTAGGAAGCCCTGACAAATGGCATCTGGAATATGGAACCACTCTCCAACTGCATCCTGAATGAGCGCTGCACTGGTCACTTTGGTCAGTTTGGAGTACTCTTGTTGGATGATATTGATCAGGTATTGTAAGGTGTTGACTTTCTTCTGCTGTAACCTATAATGTTTCATGCTTCACTCTGTTGAACATGATCTTGAGGTCATTGAAGATGTGGCAGAACTCTGGTGTTGGAGATGCTTTTCACAAAGGTTGGGCAGATCAAACTGGTGGATGGTACTTCTGCATTTGCTGAAGCCAGCCTGGTCTTCTGCACTAATGGTGTTGTTTGTGGCTGAAAACTGTTCAGAATTAGTGTTGCTTTGCTGACATGGTTGATCAGTCTTGATAGTGCAGTAGACCTGGCAGTGCTGGAGATTTCCTCGTCTAGGGAAGGGTGGTGATCACTTATTGAGTCCATGGCATGGGCCACTTGCTTGTGTGCCAGATTTTGTGGCAAATGGCAGTTAGGCTGTTGATTATGCTTGTTCGCTGTATTTTAAGAGTTCTACAAGGATGTTGCCGATGCTTGCAGCCTGTTAGCGATTTCACTGCTGCTACAACTATTTCAGATGATATGTGAGAGTCATGTTCATTTTTAAATTAATCCTGTACTCTTAGCACACGTGGATCTCCTTTGCTCTGTGTTTTGTGAAGTGAAGAACAATATATTCAGTCCATCTTTTTATGATGTCTTCTTCCTGTGTGAGGCAGTAGATGTAGTCCTGAATGATGCTGACTTGGCTTTACTTCTGCAAACTTGGCATTCCAATCACCCAAAATGAAGGTCTTGTCCACCTTCTTGATGACTGCTTGTGTTTGCAGCGTGTAGTAGGATTATTCAGTCTGGTCATTATCGTAGCCTGATGTGGGAGCATATATGCACCTAAGTGATATTCAGTGCTTGTAATTGCTCACAGGGGGATGGTTATAAGCCTGCTGGAAACATCCCAGTGCAGTGTTTCTGATATTTAAGTCAACCAGCTGAAATCTGTCTTCATGTTTGCCTTCTTCTCCACCATAGCGCAGGACATCCTGTTCTTTTGTCCATATTTCTGTTCAGACATGCAAGCAAACAAGTTTGGTTCCCATGAATTGCCTGCTACAATACATGAACTTTCTGTTTAGACAGACATGCAAGCAAACAAGTTTGGTTCCGATGAATTGGCTCCTACAATACATGAATTTTCATTTGTTCCTTCCCCAGTTTCCATCGTGGAAAGAGACATGTAGGAACGTAATTTGCTACTTTTTTTTTTTTTTTTTAACAAGGTTCAGCAGTTTCATAAGTGTGTTCCAGATACATGTTACATTATGGTGATCCTTTGTCATTGATTAAAGCAGAATAGATGGTGCACTCTGTAATTAATTTAAAGCAGAACAGTTGGCGCAGAACTTTAGCTTAACCTCCTGCCTACCAGAATGGTGAAGTTAGAAAATCAGTGTTGTTATAAATTAGGTTTAATCTTTAGTATGTTTTGTGTTTTTTCTGGTTCATGACAACTGTAGTAACTTTCACTTTTCTTGGTGGTGCAGTCGGCAGGCTTTGACAGTTTGTGCAGCTAAACAACAAAAAAAATAAGCAAGTCATTTTTCAGCCCTGGACAGTCGTAAGTCTTTGAGACAATTAAAACAGAAGGTGAATCATGCTTTCCCCAAAGTAGTTTATGGTGAGGCTGTGTGCCTTCACAGACAGTAGCCCTTGCCTGGCTTAGCCAGTTTGAAAACAGTTGGCAGTGCTGGGAAAGAAACAGAAACTTCTTTTAGTATAGGACTCACAAAATACATAATGGTAGCAATAACTAGCATAGGTACATAGAACTTATGTCAGTGTGGAAGGTGATATATTAAATTAATACATTTTTCTATTTCAATTAAAGTTATCCCAGTGCAGAGCCACAGGAAACTACATCAAGTATTATCCTCGATTAACATTCTTATTGTGAAAATCAGTCTGTTATGATCATAATCTCCTCATTGTCTTTGAACTGGAAATCCTGTTTTTGTTTCTTGAATGTGTATTCATATTCAAACATCATGGAGTTGCGGATGTTGTGAAATATTTAAGTGCATACATGTGTGTTTAATAGCCTATACTTAGATCATGAGTTGGGGATTGTGAAATGTTTAAAAGCTTTGCCAGCAGAGCAGTTTCATGTTTGTAAGATTTGACCTGATGATTCAAGTACAGAGAATGTCAAAAGCTGTACAAAGTAATGGTATTGAAAATGGTAGAACAGATAAGTCAAAGGGATTGCAAAACGGCGAAAAGACTGTGAGTGGACCATGTTGATAAAGTCATATGAATGTAAACAACATACATTCTGTAATAAGTTGGGGTTTTTTTTTGACTCACCCATGTTGTGCAAGCACACAAACAGACAATGCAAGTTGGTATAAATTTACTCACATGTATACACTTACGCATGCACATAGGCATGCACCTACGCATGCAAGCACAAATGTACGCATGTGTGCAGACTGACAGACAGACATGCGTGCACACACACACACACACACACACACACACACACACACACACACACACACACACACACACACACACACACACACACACACACACACACACACACACACACACACACACACACACACACACACACACACACACACACACACACACAAGTTTTTTTAAACATAGTGATAAACATGAAGTGTAATTTATATTCAAGACAGATAACCTAGTAGTACATTCATTGTACCATTAATAGTATAGACCATGAGGGCTTCTTTATCATTACTTGTTTTTAAAGTTGTTCTTGAATGCAGATTGACAAGTTCTTGAAGATTGACACTTCCCCCCTCCCTGAATTATATAGCATTCTGTCAGTCAACATGCCAAAGTCTGTTTTTTTGTTTGTTTTCTCTTCTGTGTCATGGTTTAAGTACTACTTCACAACAATCTTTAGAGAAATGTCTAACTGCAGTGCAATGGGGAACAGGAGAGGACTGTCGGGGTTGCAGTGTGTAATTAGACGAGGACTGATGTTTGGTTTAGAACAACAT
>JADBJO010001319.1:120000-122500 GCA_016801955.1 Conus betulinus | reverse complement strand
TCACCCTCTCTCTGTGCCCTCTTGAGCGTTGTGTGAAAGCGCAGTAAGGCATTCAGCCTACTGTGACCAGGGAGGGAGGGGCCTCCGGAGTGATAATGTATGGAAAGCCGTCAGACGGAAGGTTGTGTGGTTCGTCGGCGTCACAGCCACTGGTTTGGCTTGTTACCGGTTAGAGCTGTGATCAGGGAACCGCTGACTGTCAGTTGGGTCTTTGGAGTAGGGGACAGTGCCACGACTGTCCTTGTTTATGTCTGGAACCAAGAGAGAGTCTCTGGTGTGATAGTTGAGTGTTTTGGTGTGTGATTTTAGGAATTAACAAAAACATTATTCTTCAGTGAGAACCTTTTTTTTTTTTTTTTTTTTTTTTTTTTTTTTTTTTTTTTTTTTTTTTACCTTTGTGGTAATCTTCGGTATTATGATTCAAACTTGATTTTCAAGAGAAAATTGGGAGTCCGAGGTCAGTGGCCATGTAGGAACTCGCTGTTTACACCAGTTTACTGTTTCAATTGCATTGAGAAAGAGAATATTGTCGTAGTGTTGGGGGGAAACTTGGGAACGTTTTCTTCACCAGAAGAATGGAAAACAGTTTTCTCTTCTCCATCCTTGGGGTAGTCGCGTAATGACGCATCATTTTAATGTGATTAACGATCTTTCAATTTATTGTGATTAGTGACACATCAGTTTATTGTGATTATGCTCATAATGTTGTGACTTTCTGTGCACGTTGGACCTACTGTAAATGGACTGACAGTTGACGTTGTGGGGGAGTCTTGGATTGAAGCTGACAATCTTGGATTAGAGGTTACGGTCTTGAATTGAAATCGAGATTCCAGGACTTGAGTACACAATCATGTATTAAAGTTGTTGATCCGGGACTGGATTTTACAATCATGGATTGAAATTGACAGTACTGGACTGGATTTGACAATCATGGATTGAGGTTGACAGTCTTGCACTGGAGTTAATACGTCTGCAGTGAAAGCTGACAATCTTGGATTATCATGGGCACCTGGATCAGAAGGCATCGGACCAAATATGTGTTCAAATGTGAGTGAACTTCTAATGGTTGTCACATTGCCAAGTTTATTTCTGGCTGTATAATGGTTGTGTGTGTACATGTATAGTGTGTGTGTGTGTGTGTGTGTGTGTGTGTGAGTGTGTGTGTGGAAGGTGGGGGAGGGGGAGGAAGGGGGCAGAGAACCAGGAAGGCTTGCAAGGGTGGTAGCAGGGACAGTGGTAGGAAGGAGATGGTGGGGGGGGGGGGGGGGGGGGATATGGGGTGGAGATTAGGGTAAGGATGAAAACTAGATAGCTGTTGTAGGGATTCAAGCAGTCTTTTTGTTATTTTAATTTTTAGAATAAAATTTATCAAACAATGCACATTTTGGAAGTTCTATGAGGAATATAAATGAAGAATGCCCTGAAAGTTAATTTTGTGGAATAATTTACACTCACTTATTTACAGAGTTCTGCTTGCATACAATAAGCCAAAAATCAGATCAATGATGAAGGGAGAAACTAAATCTAAAAGTAAATTAAAGAGAGAAAAAAAAATTGAAATGTGGCTGCTAGAACATGAGGCGTAGTGGCTTAAGAAATATTACGAACTGAATCATTATATACTAAACAAATAAAAGTTATATATAAGAACATTATAGTTTTTTTTTTTCATTGGTTCTTTCCATTTTTTTAAACCTTTTTTTTTTAATTGTATTTTGAATAATTGTCATCTGCTACCTCATGACGGTAATGCTGTGATTATATAGCATGAAGCTGGAACTGTGGGAGGAGATGAGTGGGGGGGGAAAGCGATGGTTTGTAGGAGGGGTCGGAGAGGGGGAGAGGGGGGGGGGGGGGGGGGTCATCTGGTTTGGTGCTATCATTTTCTGCTTTGAGCCACACACATTTGCCTTGACACTGATGGCACCTGTGCATGAGTTATAAATCCTCTTAGTGCGGCCTGGGATGGGGACCGACACTTCTTTAAGACGCTGCTGTTTCAGGGCAGCACTCATGTTGCTGAACCACCTGCTCTGTGTGTGTGTGTGTGTGTGTGTGTGTGTGTGTGTGTGTGTGTGTGTGTTGGCAGGGAAGGATTGATGGGGGGGTTTTTGGGGGGGGGAGGAGGAAGGACTGAGGATGTTTTGGAAGACCTAGGGTAGAATCTGCGTGACAGTCATGTGTCAGGGCCTGGAGGATGACACATGAGAGTCCAAGGGCTGTGAAGATGGAAGCAGTCCTGCTGTCTGGGAAAGATGGTGTATGTGTGTGTGTGTGTGTGTGTGTGTGTGTGTGTGTGTGTATGTGTGTGTGTGTGTGTGTGTGTGTGTGTGTGTGTGCGCGCACGCACATGTGGTGTGTGTGTGTGTGTGTGTGTGTGTGTGTGTGTGTGTGTGCGCGCGCACGCACATGTGGTGTGTGTGGTGTGTGTGTGTGTGTGTGTGTGTGTGTGTGTGTGTGCGTGCGTGCGCGCGTACATGTGGTGTGTGTGTGTGTGGTG
>JADBJO010001319.1:115000-117500 GCA_016801955.1 Conus betulinus | reverse complement strand
TAAAGAAAACCTAAATGGTTGAAACGCGCCGTGTTTTGTCTTGTGGTTTGTTTGTCTACGTTCTTTGGTGGCGCTTCATTACTAACTTAACCCAATTTGTTTAGATTTCTGCCTGCAGTCGCCACTTTGTAACTTTCACAAGTAAGATGAACACAGGAACTGTGCTGTGTTACTGTACTTCATCAGTGTATCAAGCAACAGAAATCAGTTTTATTTTGTTTTGTGATGTGGTTCAAAATGTTCATGAATTTATTAAAAAGAGAAAAAAAAACAAGTTTCCACAACATGCGTACTGAGATCTATACATGAGAGAAGTTTTGATCATAAAGGGTGAGAATTTGTCCACAAACAATGGCTGTTGATCTGTTCGTTACTATCCCACCCCTTTAAAAACAACAGCAATAACAGAAACACAACAACAACAACAACAAAAACAACAACAACAACAACAACAACAACAACAAAACCCACCCCTTTGAAAAAAAAAAGGGGAGGGGGGATGAAAGGGACTGAAAAGAGCTTGTTATACCAATGGAGCTAATTTCATTGGCCAGTCTATTGCAGCGCAGAATAAAAAAGAAGTCTTTTGTATTTTTTTTATTTCTTTATCACTGACATTCCCAGTTGGTTAAGCTGAGTCCAATGCTGTCATTCTGGTCAGGCAAACGTTTTGAAACAGTGGACAGTGGACTGAATGGGACTCAACTGATGGTTGACAGTACTGAGGAGGAAGAAGAGAGGAGGAATTTGGAGTGTTCTCACACCAACCATTCATGCCCTAAGCATGTTTCAGCTTGAATTGCAGCATGAAAGGCGGCAGAAGCAGACTTACACACAGACTCTGTATGTTACTGGGTGCATGGACTTAATGTTGGCTTGTTCGGGTTATTTCATAAATTCTGTGCTCCATCAACTTTCATGTTACATGGCATTGTATTGCTGTGTTTCACTTAATGCTGTGTTATATTCACTTTTATCTGGTGGCAGTCAGGCATAAGGTAATATTTTAGATTAGAGCGATGTGGTCACAGAGCAACACAGTTCTGATTATAAAATACTTACTCTTGAATATGAAATGTTCATTCTTAAACAGATGCATGTGGTCAAAAAAAAAAAGAAAAAAAGAAAAATTATCTAGTAGGGAGACATGCATAGTGTATGCAACGTTTGCACATGTTAGTGTGCTTACTCAAATATTTGTGTATGCAACACACACACACACACACACACACACACACACACACACACACACACACACACACACACACACACACACACACACACACACACACACACACACACACACACACACACACACACACTCTCTCTCTCTCTCTCTCTCTCTCTCTCTCTCTCTCTCTCTCTCTCTCTCTCTCTCTCTCTCTCTCTCTCCATGCGCACACACACACTCACACACACATACTCATGCACACACACACACACACACACACACACACACACACACACACACACACACACACACACACACACACACAAACACACACATGCACACACACACACACACACACACATCTTTCTCTCTCTTTCTCTCTCTCACACACACACACACACACACACACACACACACACACACACACACACACACACACACACATGTACACACACACACACACACACACACTTACACACCTGAATTTCTTCTCTCGCTCAGACAGTGTCGCTTATACGTGACAGAACATCAGTTTGACTTTAAGGTGTGTCTTCTTTGAATCCTCCCTTGTTCAGAACAGCTGTAAAACTGTGACAAAAGAACAAAATTGTGAAAGAAAACATAGTGTCGAAATCTGCCCTGTTGAGTGAGTCACCTAGACCATGTGAAAAACATGTTTGTGGATGTAGACTAACAGCTTAGAGCGGTCAGCAGTGGTGAGGTGAGGGTTGACACTTGAAGGATTGTGACAGAAATGATAAAGATGGGGGAAGAGAGAGAGAGAGAGAGAGAGAGAGAGAGAGAGAGAGAGAGAGAGAGAGAGAGATTGAAACAATCCTAAACATGTTGTAAGAGAATATATGCAATGCAGACAAAGATTAAGTGATTCTACCTAAGAAAGTGTGTGTGTGTGTGTGTGTGTGAAAAAGAAAAGCATCAACAGGCATGGCACTTTTCAATGTTGCTTATCACCGTTTCAGAATGAGAAGCTTGCTTCGTGTAAGAGTAAAGGGGGTTGGGGGTGTTGGTGTGAAAGGAATGTGGTGGTGGGAGGCAGCTAGGAAGAGTGGAAGTGGTATGAAGGTGGGGGATTGTGGAGGTGGGGAGAGAGAAGAAGGGAGAGAGAGGAGGGGAGAGGCAAGAGAAAAAAAAAAGGGATGGGGGATGGGAAAAAGGTAACAGTAATAGAGTGAAAGTTTGGGAAAATGTCTCTGAATCAGAGACTGTTACTGTTTTATTGTAAATCAGGATGGCTGTAGTATAATGCAGAAATTAGGCAGAGAGAGAGAGAGAGAGAGAGAGAGAGAGAGAGAGAGAGAGAGAGAGAGA
>JADBJO010001319.1:82500-110000 GCA_016801955.1 Conus betulinus | reverse complement strand
CATCGGTGAAAGGCTTCCAGTCACAGATTTACTGTGTCCTGTGCCCCCCCCCCCCCCCCCCCCCATATGTTCCCGTATATGTTCCCGTCCTCATCACTCTCCCCTTTGTTCACCAGGTACTGCTCACCTATGTTTCCTCCCTATACCCCTCTCAACTCAGTTTATGCAGATCATCTGGGTAGCCTATTCACTTTGTACTGCAATGTGCCTGGCAGAACCCCTCCCCCCTCCCCTTTTCCCCCAGTTTTTCCAGGGGTGGAAGTTTCAAAGCAGTGATGGCAGTCGTTGTATGAAGAAAAGAAGACATGATATCAGTGCAGCTTAGGTTCTGAGATATTGGCAGTCATAATTATCCTGTAGAGGTGTCGCTGACATCAACAAACATATTAGCAATGACGCACATACTTCTATCTTATGATTGTTACAGCTGTTCACAAATCATCGGCGTTTTTGAAAAATTACCGGAAACAGCTAAGAATGCATGTTTTGGATACAGTTCAGAATGTAATAGGGAGATATAATATTCCTTCTCTTGCAAAAATGAGCACATTTTTCACATTCTTTGTTATTTTGGTGTCCATTGCTTGCATGTCAATCCCCCCCCACCCCCCCCCCCCCCCCTTTTTTCCTTTGCTTTCTTTTCTCTTTTTTAAAAATCAGTTTAAAGAAAAAGGCAAACCAGTAATAAGTGTGTTCTGTGTTTATTTCATATTTGATTTCCGTTTTTTGTGTGAAAATCATAGTTTTCTCAGGTACGTATGTTTGAAAACAGCATCAATATGTTGATTATGTTTGGTTGAAGAATGCTGCCTCAAATGCTCATACTAAAGCAGCAGCATGATGAGCTTGCGTGTGGCTGTGTGTGTGTGTGTGTGTGTGTGTGTGTGTGTGTGTGTGTGTGTGTGTGTGTTTGGGGGAGGGAGCGAGGAGACAGAGTAAAGTCACCACAAGGGCACAGAAGATAAGAAAGAAAGGAACACACACACACACACACACACACACACACATACACATACACAAAAATGTAAACAAAAGCAATCCTCAAACCCTAAACATTTTTGTTTGGCAGAGTCAGCAATCAACTTTTCATACTGTCTGTAAAACTTCAACTGTTTCAACCTTATTACAGTCAAAATTCAATTATTTTTAGAAAATCTTGTGTCAAAAATGTTTGATTGGGATGAAAACAAACAAACAAAAATATAAATGTTTGCTTTACTGCAGCGGAATTCTAAAACTCATGAATTATATCTACAGCTTCATAAGGCCTTGCCATCTGAGCCCTATAGGGGGAAGAGGCTGGGGTGGATGGTGGAGGCTAGGTTGGGAGTAGGGCTGTATCTTGACCCTGCTAAGGGGACTGCTTTGAGACCTCTCAGACTCCATAGCATTAAATTTGTCAGCCTTTCTGTTCCTGTCTGTGTCAGGACTTGATGCGAGTCATCTGAACTGTTTGAGGACATTGCTTGATGTGTGGTTTGCTGTGTGGGCAGCACGAGGTGGAGAGCATGGAGCACATCCTGGAGGGGGTGCTGGCCAGCGGTCACCCGGAGGCCATGAAGCGACAGCTGATTGACAAGATCAGCGAGAAGGGGCGGGACCAGCAGCCCACCAGCAGTGTGCAGTCCGTCCTTCACCTGGCCATGAATGGGTGCTGCAAGGAACCTCTGAGCTACAGGTAGAGCTGCCGCTGGGACTCTTGAGATGTAGACTTTGTATTTCCCTGTCGTTAGAACCCTAAAGGGTCAATAGTGTGTAGCAGGATTTTTTTTTTCATTTTAGGTCAACAGTAAGACTGTATGCCGACGTATTGTTAGCTGAACCTACTTAGAATGCATGTGCACACAGATAACTGTATTTATGTAAACACAAACATGCACGCTTACACCACACATGTATGCATGCACACACACAAAAAAAATCCACATTGGTATCAGAGGTTTTATCTTTCATGGAAGCAGGAGAGTAACCATCATGGAACAGGGTGTTTGGAGAGGAAAACGTTACTATTGAGTGTTCATCAGTTAAAATGCTGTAATGAACACCCAGAGCACCACCATTGTCCTGAAACGTCTGTTGAGGAGCCCCTGTAAAGACATTGTGGTCAGGAGATGCTTTGATGTGCCCATGCCCTGCCGTCTGTCCCCAGGTGTCCTCAGGGTTCAAGCTGTTCCGGAGCTGGGCACAGCACCACCTGCCTGCCTTGGAGGCCATGCTGACCCGCGACCTCTTGGTGACCCTCATCAGCAAGCCCAGCCGTAACCATGCCAACCTGCCCCTGCTTCTCACCCAGGCCCTCACGCTGCTGGGTGGCCAAGAGAACACCAAGGTGTTCCTGCAGCACCTCAAGGTCCTGGGGGCCAAGGCGGCCACTTTCTTGCAGGAGAGCCCTGACATTGTCTCCGCCAGGAACTACGTGCAGATGTTGCTGCACTTCAAGGACAGTCTGCCCAAGGTGCTGGTCTTTCCTTTCATTGAAACCGTTTGGGTGGGTAGAGATCCATGGGCTCAGGTAGACAGACAGAGGCAGACGCCCTGTAGAGACTGACAGAGATCACATGCTCTCTCTTTGCTCAGATGGTATTTCTGCCTTTGTCTGCATGCTATTCTTTTTTTTTTTTGTCTTGTTTTTTTTTTTGTTTTTGCTCTTAGTCTTAGTTTGCTTTCCACAATATCTTGAAACTGAACAAGCAGCTGACAACCTCACCTGCAGTATTTGAATAAATTTTAGTAAGTCAGATTTTTTTTAAACTAACACAAGGGCTCCCCCCCCCCCCCCCCCCCCCAGTTTTTCCAGAGTTTTTACCAACAGATATAATTTTAGATTTATTGATCAGGAATATTGTTTAACGAGAGGAGAGTACCATTGGGTTAAGTCACAGCATGAAACTGACGTGTTTTGAATCCAGGGAGACCTGGCAGAGCGTGTGGCCCTCCCCCTCATGCGTATGCTGGCATCCCATCACATCCCGAGCGACGAGCGTCTTGTGTACCACTTCATTGTGGACGTCACATCCCTCACAGACGTCCTTCAGCAGGTGTGGAAAGAGTCCAGCCTGAACCTGCTGCTCAACTGCCTGCAGGAGCTGTTCAACATCATCTCAGCCACCGAGGGCCCTGAACCCTCCGTGGCCCTGGCTCTCTGGTCAGGTCAGTGGGCAAGAAGGCGTTGGGAGGGCGACATGAGATTTTTTGTTTGTGTGTTTTGTTCTGGTTGAGTTTTTTTTTTTTTTTTTTTTTTTTTTTTTGTGGTGTGTGTCTTGAGCTACCATTCAATATCTACATTGTGATGATTCTGATATTTTCTGAGTCTTGAAAGTTGGAGCTTAAGATGTAGACATTAAGTGATTAACAACAGACACACACACACACACACACACACACACACACACACACACACACACACACACACACACATACACGCCTGCATGCATGCACACAAATGCACACAGACACAGACACATACAACCAGGCAGACAGACAGACAGACACACACAACACACACACACACACACACACACACACACACACACACACACACACACACACACACACACACACACACACACACACACACACACACGCACACACACACACACACACACACACACACACACACATCAAACTAGAAAGAGATGGGAGGGTGCCAGCTCTATGAGTCCCTTTCAGTCCTGTCCAGTGGGTATTCAAAGAAGATGAAATGGGAGAAGAATTGGTTTGAAAATGTTTGATTCAATATCCGGTTCTTGAATCGTGGATGCATCTGACCATGTCCAGGGGGGCATTAGCCTGACACAGAGCAGATTTCTTTCTGCAAGACTAGAAGTGGATGTCAGAGTGCAGTTAAGAAAATCCATGGCAGCAAGACGTTGATAGTGTAGGATAAACAAAAAAAGAATGACAGGAGTGAGGCAGAAACATGACACTATGCAATACAGTGTTGCGCAGTTTGGTCATGGAGAACTGGGTCATTGGTGGTGTGCTCTTTGTACAGATTAATTCCCACAGAGGTGATGAAAAGTGCCATCAATGCAGTGGTACTGAACACCAGGATATCGGACAACGCTGTGAACGCAGCTCTTCGCCGCATGATTGACTGGCTGGTGTGGCCGACATGCAAGACTCTGGATGAATGGATCATCTGCTTACTGAACGGACTGGCAGCGGCGAAGAAATTCAGCATTCTGATCAGCGTCACGGAGACAAAAGTGGAACAGGTATGGACATTGTGAACTCCGTGTGTGTGTGTGTGTGTGTGTGTGTGTGTGTGTGCGTGTGTGTGTGTGTGTGTGTGTGTGTTTGATGTATGTGTTTAGTGTCGCAATGTATTAGTGTTTGCTTCTCTAGTGATGCTTGGTTAGAAATGGTGATCATTGGCCCCTTTCTCATAATGGTGGTGTTCTGATGATCTCACTGTAGTGGCAAATCGATTCAAAGAGGTGGAAAGGAAAGGATGAGTATTGTGCCTCGCTTTCCTGCTGTTCGCCTTTGTCAAAATCCCATTTACCCACTCACATCACTAACCTCTTCCAAACCCCACTGTCACAGTGTGCAATGAAGAATTGTTCACTTGGCTGGGCTGCACCCCCCCCCCCCCCCCCCCCCTCTTCAAAAAGGCTGGCCCTGCACCTGCATGTATGTAGCCTTTAGCCGCATGTGAACTACTGGTTGTGTGCTTCCAACGGGACGTGTTGACACTGTCAGCAGCAAGGTGTGGTTAACATCCAGCCAGCCTGTGAGCAGGGGGCAGGCAGAGAGTCGCTCAGATCAACAGGAAGTGGTGAATACCTTCATTATGTGCAGTAGAACTCTTACGAAAGAAAGGTGAAGAGATCTTTTATTCCCCATGTCTCTGATTGTTCCCTCTCACCTGGCTTGTGCCAGTTCATGGGAGTTGGGGGTAAAGAAAATGCAAATGTTTCTAATACATATTTTTCCTTCTCCCCCCCCCCCCCCCCCCCCCCCCCCCCCCCAAAAAAAAAAAAGAAAGGAAAAAGGGGAAAAGAAAACAAAAACAAAACAAAGAAAAGAGAAAGAAAAGAGTTTTGTGTCCACAAAGAAATGTGGCTGTCAGCTTGATTTCCTGATCAATGAAGTATAAAGCATGGTGTTGAGTGCGGGGCAGATGGAAATGGAACTTAGATCTCCTTCTTCATTCATTTTCAGCTGGAAGATAAGAAAAGTTTTGCTTACAGTGTTGCACATACAGATTGTGCAGGTCTGTGAAAAAGTTTGTCAGGGATCTTTATAAAACACACACGCACGCACGCACGCACGCACGCACGCACGCACGCCTGGGCAAAAGTTATACCATGTAAACAGTGAATTTTGTGTAATAAACATTATAATGCATCGTAACTAACGTAATGTAATATGATATGATTTGGTACTGTTTGATATATGATATGTCATTTCATGTTATGCCATATCATGTCATGTCAGGTCATGCATTCTAATGTAACCTGATTTAAACTTGATGGGAATTCATTTTTTTTTCATGGAATCTGTTTATCTTTGATATTTTCAAGGACATATGAAGTGTTTTTTCTTGTGATTGAATCATGGTCCTCATATACATGGCCACTTGGATGAAAGGAGTAACTATTTTCTTTGAACAGGAGACCCCAAATGGAACTGTCTGTCTGTCAGTGCATCACTGAAGATTCAGGGCAAGCCATAACTTTTATTTTCGTAGGGGACTCCGGGCTGGGAGGTCGTGGGTTCGAATCCCATCAGAAGTCATGTGGGTTTTTCTGCCCCGACTGGCTCCTACCCAGAGTTGAGTTGCTGCGGACTTAGTTGGGAAGACTGGGACCACACAGTCAAGTTTCATCCACAAGATGGATGTGTTTCTGAGAGTGTTGCTCAAATTTCCTGACCAACACTGCAGGTGTCTGTATCTCTCAGGCCTGGTTGATGCCAGGATATATTATGAAAGGAAGCGTAGAGTACAGCCCTGTCATGTAGTCTCAGACCGAAATGGAAATCCGTAGCATCATCATAATCATCCTCATTCTCTCATCGATCAGCATAAAAAAAAAAAAAGTCTCAAATTCTGTGGCCCTTCATGCCCTGCTGTCATGGTGACCTCAGTTTCGATGTCCTCTCCACGTCTGTGGCCTTGGTTTGGTTCCGTCGGGGTCACCAGTATCGGCGGGTCCCATGGGGGCTGTCGGACGGACGTGGTGGCGCCCTCCGGAGGGAGAGCTCACTCACGGTGGGCTCCGCGACTAAGCAGTTATTGTCGTCAGTAGGGGGCTTAGTAGGTGGTGTCCTGCGTATGTTAGATCAGAACAGGCGCCATTGAACACCACTGAAGTGACTCGGCAGCAGTGCAGTGTCTCCTCGGTGGGTTGCCTCTTAACGACTTGACTTTGACTGCTCCCTGTGGATTGCCAGTGCCGGGGCTGCAGCGGGGCCGACCAGGCCGTGGCTGTGGACAGGGGGTCGGAATGAGCGGCGTGGGTGCACTGCCTCTGAGGTGGTGCAGAGGTTGGGACAGCAAAAAAAAAAAAAAAAAAAAAAAACCCCAAACTTTTATATTCCGCTGCAGTTAACAAAAGGAGTCCACCCACTGATGGCATTGCCAGCCAATTGTTATCGATCATTGCAAGCACAGGTCTACAGCCCGTTTGTATTGATCAATACCTATCAGCCAATTACTATTGATCACTGCGAGCACAGGTCTACAGCCAGTTTGTATTGATACCTATCAGCTAATTATTACTGATCACTGTGGCCACAGGTCTATAGCCAGTTTGTATTGATACTTATCAGCCACCTGTTATTGATCACTGCGGCCACAGGTCTACAGCCAGGTTGTATTGATGCCTTTGGGCCAATTATTATTAATCATTGCCAGTCTTGATCTACTGCCCATTCCATTGATTCCTATCAGCCAATAATTATTGATCAGCGGCAACATGGGTCTACAGCTAGTTGGTCACTCGCAGTCAAATAGTACTGATCCTTACCTGCCAATTATTATTGATCAGCGTCAGCCTGGTTTTACAGCCAGTTATTATCTATCATTGCCTGCCAGTTACACTTGATCAGTGCCAACCAGTTGTTTTTTTTTCTGCCAGCCAGTTATTGTCAACCACTAGTCAAAAAATGGTCATGAGTAGATGCAGTGTAAGTTGCTTCACAAGCCTGATGATGTGTGTGGACATCGCTGGGATTCAGGTCAATATAGCTGACTCAAGGTGTTTCATTGGATGTATGTTTCCAGATTCTGGACCACCTGACTGTAGGCGTATCCTTGAATGTGTATTTCCATGTTCAGGACAGACTGCAGCACAGGGGGATAAAACGTCAGTGTTGTTGACTATTGGCATGTCCGTTTATGTGCGTTTCCATGTTCCAGACAAACTGCAGTACCCCCCTGCCAGAGTTAAAAGGGCCATTGTAGTGACTGTAGGTATGTCACTGGATATGTGCATTTTTTTTTTTTTATTGCAGGTTCTGGACCTGCAGCAACCCTAGTGAGGGATTAAGTTGGATGTATCTGACTACAGGTGTGTTGCTGGGTGTGTGTGTTTGCAGGTCCTGGACAAACTGCAGTACCCCCCAGTGAGGGAGGCCAGCTTCAACATCCTGTCCCACATGCTGCTAAGCTTCCAGCACTCCCCTCAGCCCTTCCACAAGGTCAGCCTGTAGGGGTTGTTGTTCATCACCATGACCCCCTCCTCATGCAGTGAAGCAGATAGTATGCATTGTTCAGTGAAAAGGAGGAAGAAAAATATTACAGTGTAAAGACCAAAGTAGAGCTGTCCCACTTTTTCCAAGGTCAGAGCCTGTAGGGGTGGTTGTTCATCACCATGGCCCCCTCCTCATGCAGTGAGGCAGATAGTATACATTGTTCAGCGAAAAGGAGGAAGAAAAAATATTACAATGTAAGGACCAAGTTAGAGCTCTCCCGCTTTTTCACCAAAGTCAGTCCGTAGGATCTTTCTCCTTGACCTTGACTTTTCACTTGCAGAGAGGCAGATAGTACACAATGTGTGAAAGGAGGAAGAAAAAAATGTTAGAGTATTAAGACCAGGTTAGAGCTCTTCCACTTTTTCACTGGGTCAGAGCCCATAGGATCTGTCTCCTTGACCATGACTCTTCACCTGCAGAGAGGCAGATAGTACACAATGTTCTGTGAAATGGAGGAAGAAAATATTAATTACAAAGTATAGGCCGTTGTGTCAGGATAAAAGCAAACATGATAAGGAGATTTGCAGTAATGGCTAATTCTATATTTTGTGTGCATTTGATTAAATTTCTTTGACTGAAATGTATTTGTGGTTCTCTTGTTCTCTTTTCAAAGAATGTGATGTGAGATAAATGGAAAAGGCAAGGCTGTAAATTTGTTTTAGGATTATGGTTTGAATTCAGAGTTTGATTGTCTTCATTTAACCTAATAGTTGTTTTTTTTTTCCTGTAATTTCTCTGTACAGATACTACCGGCTGTTCCTGGGATTCTGGCGGTACTGGAGCGGGAAGGGACAGAGGATGGTCAGCGCTATCGTACCAGGCTGGGGGAGCTGCTTCAATGTCTGATCTACGTGCACACTGGCTTTCCTGATCTGTATGACCCTGTTCTGGACCTCATTAAGGTGATACCTCTGTGTGTGTGTGTGTGTGTGTGTGTGTGTGTGTATGCGTGTGTGTGTGTGTGTGTATGTGTGGTGTGTGTGTGTGTGTGTGTGTGTGTGTGTGAAAGAAAAGCACCATATGTAAAATAATACCTTTCAAAGAGTAGACGCTTATGAATGCTAAGCCATATGCTCACATGAGCATTTATGTCACAGGCTCTGCGTGTGTGTGTGTGTGTGTGTGTGTGTGTGTGTGTGTGTGTGTGTGTGTGTGTGTGTGTGCATGCTTTATGTTTGCTTGAATATACTTTTAGGTCATGAATCTCCGCGACTGAATATCTGATTTGTCTTATTCCTAGTCCTGAGTCATGCATTTGCTTAAGGTATGTGTCTTTCTTATTATTTATTATTAGAGTATTTATCTTGCACACATCCTCAGTTACAGACCAATCTCTATAAGTGCTTTACAATCCACTGTTTGTTTTACACAACGGGTTGCCTACCTGGGTAGAGCTGACAGAAGGGCTGCCTGCTGGTGCTACAGTCATTTTTTTCTTGTTTCATTCAGTTTAAAATCAGTCTTTCAGTCATTTCTTAATTTTCCATCCATGGAAGTGCATGATTTGAGTACATGTGTTATCTCTTATCAACAGCTACACTGACCTTCTCTTCCAAAAGTTGATGGGATTTTACGTGTGTGTGTAAGATGTGTTCATACACAGATCCTTGGTTTATAGTTTAATTCAAAATTCTGTGGACTGCATCATCATGGAAGTGTGTATGCGTGGTATTGTGGTTTAAGTTGCGCCAGTGGCCCGATACCTCCGTCTTCAGCTGGAGTTTTCTTTTGGGGTGCCTCACCCTTAGCTCATGGCCCGTACGTCCTGCCCTGTGAGCACAGGGGGATTGTTTTTTTTCCAAGGATCCCACCCTGGGGCTAGAGGTTATACCGCGCCTCTTAACTGCATGATGAGCCCGTCATAAAACACATGGGGTATTTCAGTGAGGACAACAGTGCCACCTGTTGACCCATCCTGTTAGGAACATCGCCAGTTGGCCCGGGACTGCTTTTTCGGTCAGGCAAGCCTGACCTATATCACATCCAACCCCATATCTGAGGGCCGTCCCCTATCCGCCACCCGGGGACCCGCCGGTTTACGAATGGTCGCCCCACTACTGAATTAGAAGCAGCCAGGAACTGCGACGGATGGCAGCTTCCATCGAGGACACTGGGCTGCTCATCTAACGGGATGGCGAACGAGGAAGAAGAAGAATTCAAAGAACTTTTCAGGAAACGTTAAGATTGAGGGAGAATTTACCCGGTACCGGAACAGCCTGGCAGAGATTTAAACCTATAACGCGAGGATCACTAGGATCATGAGTCTGAAGCTTTGCCTGTTGGGTTGTTTCGCCCCTCCTGGCCCCTACTCTCCTCAGCTGGAATGTCTGACCTGTCTTATTCATAGCACTGATCACATCCCTAGTTTAGATTGTTTGTTTATTTCAAATGTGATATGTTCATTTTTTTTTTCTTCAAAGAGGAAAAATTAGAACATAAAATACCCATCAGTGTAGATTTTTCTCTATTGAGACTTCTTGGGCACACATCTCTTACATTTTTCCAGGTTAAAACTCTGGTCCTGCTTTTTCGTTGTTCATATTTTGCATTATTTATTTAAAAGAATTATTTTCAAGATAACAGGTTAAGAACTGACTGTAAAATAGATCTGACTTTTTGTGTTTTCTAGTAAATGGACTGATAAAGTCACGCAAGTACTGAAGTAACTTTGGTAAACAAGCATAGAAGTAAAGACATAGTCAGAAAACAACAAAAAAAAAAGTTTACGTTGCCTTTTTCAACATAAAAAATGTTTTTGAACTGAACAGAATGGGAGACAGGTTGTTGGTTTGTTTTTTAAACAAGACTGTGTGAAGGGAGACAATCAAGACGGCTGAAACATCTAAACAAGTTGTTTAAAGATCACTCTGTTACTACTATTGCAGGTAAAGGGACAGGTTTTTGGCATTCATACATCCTCATATATTTATTAATTACTGCACAGTATATTATGAGAATGGTTTACTGTGGTCAAAAGGACTTGTCCTGTAGTTTGAAATGGCTTGTGTTCAGCTGTCAGTTGTGCTGGAGGAGGACGCAGTGTTCCTGTCCTCCAGTAAGTTTTTGGTGGTGTGGGTATGTCACAGAATAAGGGGTAGGTCAGCAGATAGTGACTCTGTGGTCAGCTAACTCATGACAGACAATTTTACGAGGTAACTCATAAAAAAATAGCTGCTACACCAGCCAACTTAACAAGATAGTGAGTAGGCAGTAGCGGGGTGTGATCCAAATCCTTAGACAAGACTGATTGTTTGCAGATAGGAGGGTGTTTTCATGGCCATTTTCATTGTACAAGTTACACCGATGTGCTGTCACTGCCTGGGATATTTTGGTTTTTTGTTTTATGTATATGGACTGTTTTATAAAGGCAGTGTAGCACAGTAGGGTTGACTTTGTCCTGGCAACCAAGTCGGAAATGGGTTAAAGAAAACAGTATACCGGTGGTTCTGAAGCATTTCCACTGCCAGCTACAGCTTGCCGTGGTGCCTATCCACAGGATGTGGCCTGCCCCAGTGCAGATGAGATCAACAGCAGACTGTCGGAAAGACGGTGGTCAGCACAGCAGTGTCACACCACTCAGGGCCCACAGTTGTCTCCCCTGTTGCTGAAGTCGGAGACGGGCAAGACGGGGCTGTTTAACCTGGGCAACACCTGTTACATGAACAGCATTCTGCAGTCTCTCTTCATGTGTGATGAGTGAGTCGGCTTGGGATGGGATGGTGTGTGTGGGTGTGAGAGTGTGTGTGTGTGTGTGTGCATATGCGTGTGTGTGTGCATGTGTATATGTATGTGTGTGTGTGTGTGTGTATGCATGTGTGTGTGTGTGCACATGTGCATGTGTGTGCACATGTGCATGTGTGTGTGTGTGTGTGATGGTGGATTCATGATAGACAAAACCTAATCATGTTTTTGATTCTTTATGCAAGATCCAAAGTTTTCAAATTCTGTCATTTTCCAAAGTGTTGCTGTTTCACTTGCAACAACGGCATCAGTCTGAAAGGCATGATGATGACCAGGAAATAGCAGCCAGTGTGTCCTTTACATGAATTGTAACACATTTGAGAATGGAGGAATGAGCTCTAAAGTTACCTTGTATGTGAGTGTTTGCTTTAATTGGATATAGTTGTTACAAACTTAAAAAAAATGAAAAAAGGTAGACACAAGTTTGAAGGGGAGGTAGTACATGAAAGCCTTGCTATCAAAATGCACTAGGTTGATCAGTTCTATTTCATTTTTAAATGTTCAAACAGTCTGAAAGTAAAAAATCTTGAAATGTTTTTCTGTAAAATTTTTTTTTTTTCATTGTGCAAACTTGTGAGTGTAAGTGAATTTCTTCTTTTGAGATTAAGTGTGAGACATGAATTTAGGAAACAGTAATAAACGTTCTTCTATGGTTTTGTTTTCTCTACATTATTAGTACCTCTCTTACCAAAAGGCAGATTTATATATAAATTGGGTAAAAAGAATTTGATATCCTCCATGCCCAAACAAGAGGATGAAAGATTGAATATCTTGAATTCTGGGTTTGTTTGTGTGTATGCGTGTGCTTGTAAGCATGCCTGCACGCGTGCATATGTGTGTGTGTGTCTATGTGTGTGTGTTTACCTTGTGCTGCATTACCATTGACAGCTGCGCGCGCGCGCGCGCGCGTGTGTGTGTGTGTGTGTGTGTGTGTGTGTGTGTGTGTGTGTGTGTGTGCAGTTTCAGGCGACAGGCTTTGCAGCGGAGCCCCACCTCAGAGGAAAGTTGCTGGACAAACTGCAGCATGTCTTCGCCTCCCTGCTCTTCTCCCAGGTAGGCCTCCTGATCTGGCGCAAGAGCCGAAGTGGGACATGTCAAAAGGAGAGTGTTTACATGAAGACAAGGTGTCAGTTCTTAGTTTCAAGTTGGTGGTAGTTAGAACCTGCAACTTTTCAGTTTCGGTGTAGAAGAGAAGGTGGAGTCCTGTAGTCTGATGGCTGTAGGGGTGGTTTCAGAGTGTCTAGGGTACAGTATGATGGAAGGCAGAATCTAACCTTCACCGCCTCACCTTACCAGACATGTGTCAGGTAGTTGTCTACTGCTGGTGGACAGTTTTCATGCCATGAAAATCTGGCCCTCCATGAGTGTTTTGAACTCAACACCATCACCTTTGCTGGCAAACACTCAAATGATTTGGGTTAAGGCCTGTCTTGCCTACTGTATGTTTTAAAAACAACGAAAATCCCCCTCTTCTCTTCAGTCCTAGATGAATTGAAAAGAGAGGACAACAGAGAAAGACATTAAATGTATACCTTGGTTGATTGCTGGAAGAGGAAAGACCATAAATGGCTCGGTGCCCTTATATTCACGAGGCTTGGGGAGTTTAATCTTTTATTTTTTGAACCATTGTCTGTCAATGCACACTGACTGATAAAAAATTTACAGACAGAAACTTCAGTCAAACTGGAACTAAGAGTGAATAACTTATCTACTTAAAAACACTTTCCCTCTGATAATTCAAATGTTTATGTGTATCATGTGTGAAGAAAAATCAGCATGCAAAAGCAATCACTTTGTTCATCATGTGGTTGAAACATGGTTCCCAATTGATGTTCATAAAAAAGCCCCACCTGATACGAAAGGGTTCATGAACCGGGCAGTGTTGCTTCTCTGCAAATGGACTTGTCAGCGAGAGAATGAGTTAGGAAAAAAGTGTCATATATTAAACTATGCACAAGTCTTAGGTGAAATGGCGGCAGATTGTTAAGCTCTGTCAAGGTGAGAAGATAACTGTATTTACAATGTATTGACTTCACAAATGATAGCATGTTGACTACTTGGTGTGTTGTCAGAGGGCGGCCCATCGCCCCCATGAAGTTCCTGCCGCTTCCCGACCCCCCTGGTTCACCTCTGGCCAGCAGCAGGACTGCTCCGAGTTCCTCAAGTTCCTCTTGGACCAGGTCCATGAACAGGAGCTGAGAGTCAATGAAAAGCGAGCCAAAGTGACCGCTGCGACGAAGGAGGCAAAAGCTTCTGGGAAGGTGAAAGACTCTAAGGATAAGAAGTCATCTGAGAAGGATCCAGCTGCAGAGAATGTGGAAGGGGCAGCGGCAGGACTGGACGTCAGTGGTGTGGACAGTGAGAAAGATGGCACACTGGTGCGGGAGTGGTTTGGGGGCAAGATGCGGCTGACATCCCGCTGTCTGTCGTGCAAGCAAGAGTCACACCGCGTGGAGGACTTCATCGACATCTCCCTGGCCTTCCCGCAGGAAGGTGCAGACAGTCCTGTCCTGACCTCGCCGCCATCGCTCAAAGCGCTGATCGGGGGAGGGTCACACCTGCCCAACAGTCAGGTGACCAGGCCACAGGACTCCACTGCTGTAAGTCTGGGTTATGGTGTTGGTGGCGGGACTTTACTGGACTAATGCAGGCGGATTCAGAACGTGCGCCTGTCCATCTGCTTGTGTCTCTTTTTTTCTGTTTCTCTTTTTCCATTTGTTAATCTGTCTCTTTTCTAAGTTTTTCTTTGTCTCTGCTCTTCCTTTTTTCCCTTTGTCTTTGTCTTTTTTTTTTTTTTTTGCTAAATGTTTAGTCTTTGTCTGATTTTCTGTCTCTGTGCATGTGTTTGATGGCCCTGAAGTGCCAGCCCTCATCTTTTCACAGTATTTTTTTGCACAGTTGAATCTGCACAGATTTACAACCATTCAGTTTATTTTCTGTTGAAAAAATTCCTGCAGATGTCAGCCAAGTTGAAGTAGCTATCAGCTCGGACTTGCATGATTTTCCATTTCCTTACATTGCCATAACTCTAGAAATGTGCTGGAGAATCAGCTAGTCAGCTGTACTGTTGTGATCAGTGACTAGCAAGAAGGGGTGGCACCCCGATGCTTGCTGTTGATTGTTTTCCTTCACTTCCATTCATTGAACACAATAGCTGGTCAAGGGCAATTTCAGGAAGTTACAATGCCAAAAACTGCTTCCAGTTCTAAGAAAAAATATTTGAACCAAAGTTTTCATTAGTTTATTCTCAATCGTACCCATGCATTCAGCCATTGAAAGTTGAAGCAACATATGCCAGAGGCGCTGCCTGTGAGTTAGATTTCACACATCTCTTGGCAGACTTGATGATGTGTGTGAGTGGGCAAAAGTGGTGGCTTCATGGGTTTTAGTTTGCACATTCAGTAAAGCAACATGCACTGACAAACATGAAGTTGCACTGAAGAATTGCCAATAGTGTACTTTCAAATGAAGGAGATTGGTCACTTTGATGGTCTTGTCTGATTTGTTTGTCCCGATTTCTCTTTTTTCTTTTCATTTTTTAAAATCTCTCTAAAATCTCATGTCTATTTTCTGTTCTATCCTGCATTTGTCTTTAACACAAAAAAAGCACCTTCCTACATGATTCAAACTTAACTGCTGGTTCAGGTTGGAAAATCTTCATTGCCTCACTCTTCCCATTTGTGCTTTTTTCGTATTTCTGTCGTTGAATCATATGTATCAAGGCAGTTATTCCATGAATTTCAGTACAAGGAGCATGTGTGTTTCTAAGATGAAAGAGTAGGCACTGCTGGCTGAAAGGGAATTTGAGATGCTGGTGGAGGGAAAGGTTAGGTGTATTGTGTATAGTGATATACCAAAAGTAATGACATCATTTGTTCGATCATCACGGGTTTACAAATCACAATATGGATTTAAGTATGTTCGCTCATGTCTTTAGGACATTGTGTGTGTGTATGTGTGTGTGTGTGAGAGAGAGAGAGAGAGAGAGAGAACTGTGATACAAAATGTACATACACACACACACACACACACACACACACACACACACACACACACACACACACACACACACACACATATATATGCATATGCATATACACACACACACTCACACACATACTCACTTGACACACACATACACACGCACATCACGCGCACATACGCACACACACACACACACTCACACACACATGCAGAGGCGTATGAACACACACAGAGAAACACGCTCAGATACAAACATACATACACCCCCACACACAGCCCCCCCAAACACACCCTCCCCCTCCACCACACTCAGATACACACACACACACACACACACACACACACACACACACACACACACACACACACACACACACACACTCAGACACACACACACACACACACACACACACACAGTCAGACTCTATGTGCATTGTCGAACAGAGCATGCTAAAGTCTCCCACGGCAGTCAGTCCTCCGTCGAGTGACAGTTGCGCGAACAGAGCGACCCCGATGACGATGCACCTCACTGAACTGCTGAGTCACTACCTGAGCCCCGAGCGCATGGAGGGGGACAACCAGTACTACTGCGAGCGCTGCGGCAAACTGCAGGATGGGGAGAGAATCATCAACGTTGTGCGCTGCCCTCGCTACCTCATCCTCACCCTCCTGCGCTTCAACTATGATGCCAAAACACAGACACGCTCAAAGGTGACGGCTCAGGAGTGAGAGATTGGTGTTTACATGCTGTGATGGTGCTGGGAGGAGAATGAATGGGGATGGCTGCGTGAGGGAGGGTGGGGGAAGGGAGTGTGTGTGTGTGTGTGTGTTATGTGTGTGTGTGTGTGTGTGTGTGTGTGTGTGTGTGTGTGTGTGAGCTACTGTTACCAATTTTAACAATAAACGAAGGAACATATTTTTATAGAATATTGAAGTCTGTTGTTGATATCAACATTGACATTTCACACTCTCCGGGTGTTATGGACAAAATGTCTGTGGGAAGTCAAATTTTTTTTTCATTTTTATTGTTACTTCCCTTGCTGCCAAAAAAAAAAGGTCTGTACTAACTTATGGATTGAAGGGTTGACAGAAGACTAGTTCAACCTTAGTGGAGGTCTGCACTCTCCTGAGTGCTCTTCTGGTTGAAGATGCCAGCTGCTGGTCCTTTCACTACGGAGCTCCTGCTTTCTCCAGCTTTTTATTAAGTTTGTTTTTTTCCAAAATAATCTGTCAGCAAGACGAGATAAAACTGCGGAATTCATTTTTACCAAGACGGATGTGAAAATGAAACAGGCCCATGGATGAACCTGCCAGATGTTTGTTTAAATCTGAATTGGAAGTTGCTACCAGGATCTGTTCCTGTTCGGGGAGATTCTTACAAATGCAGGACGTGAACACTGTGAACATCCTGTCATCAAATTAACTATCGACGAAGTGATATAACTGCAAGGAATATAAAAATCTTCCACTGGTACAAACATTGAACTTTCTTATTTTCCATATCATGTTTAATTTACATGAAGTATTTTTGGGAAAAGTGAAGTTTTGGGTCAGTGTCTGCTAATTACTTCCTCTAGCAGAAAAAGGCAAATTTGTTTTCATTTATAAACTGTTTTGTCACAGATGCTGAAGGAAAAAGAAACCCTACCTATATGCTGACACTCCATTTTCGTTCTTCCTTGTTACAGTAGAGAAATTTTTTTCCCTTGACATTTCAATCTGGATCTACAGGAGAATCCAGGAGGTGTTTGACCACAAAAGAAGTCTGCTGTCCTGAGTTTGCTTCTGGTTTTTTATATATCTACCTTTGTTGTTCCCCTTTTTCTTTTTTCTGAGACTATTTCAGGCTTGTTATTGTCTGTGAAGGCAGTGTAACTCAGAATTAAAGTGTATGAATGTGGAGTAAAGGGAGATGGGGAAACAGTGAGGTGTATGTAAGTAGTTACATATACACATCTCAGGATGCCTGTTATAATGTTTTGGTAAAGAATAGTTTTACACCTTTGTTGATCCTAAGGTCATTCTTACAAAGGAATGGTTGAGACAGAAATTATGTTTTTGTGTCAAATAAAAACAAGACCAAATTAGAAATGTAAGCCATGTCATAACAATTCAGAAAAAAGACCTGATTGAAAATGTATAGCAGGTCAGTAGAAAGTTAGAAGTGTAACAGGAGACAGAACCCCAGTACATTATGACAGTGAACGTTGTACAACCTCCTTTTATTTGTACTGGAGTCAGTCAGTTGGTGAATACTCGAGACTTTTGTCAGTTTTATTTTCAGGCTGAATGCAGTGCTTTTGGTGATTTATTTTATAACCTTTTTGTCAGTAAGTTGACTCACATTCAGCAAACTTATTTTACATTTTTAAAAGATTGAAACACTGACAGGGAAAATTTCAGAAAGTCGTTTGAATTTTTGTTTTCAGATATTCGTGTGAAGTGTCCTGTCCGCGCACCTTGGCGTTGCCAGTCAGAGTGGCCAGAGTGATGGTGCCACCAACAGCTCCACAGCAGCCAAGCGAAGGAAGAAGAAACTGCTGCATCATCTGCAGACAAGACTCCCTTCCCCTGTGTCGGCCTCCCCTGAGAACTGTGAATTGTACGGCCTGTGCTCTGTGGTTGTTCACTCTGGAGCATCGTCAGAGTGTGCGGCCATTACTACTGCTTCTCTCGCCATTCACAGGTGGATGATGTCGATGCTGTCATCTCCAGTCTGGACAAAATGGTCGCTTCCAACTCCTGCTCTGTAGATGCAGGTGCCACAAATGCGTGCTCGATGGACATGGATGCTAACCTGGATGTGCCTACGGAGGAGGAAATGGACGTCGACTTTCTGCAGAACAACTGGTGTCTGTTCAATGACGCGCGTGTGTCCAGCATTAATTTCTCTTCCTTCCGAAACTTGGGGAAGCGCTTCCAGAAAGACACGCCCTACGTGCTGGTGTACCGGAAACTGTCCCTGGACTCGCAGGATGTTCGGCCTGCACCGGAACCCCCACTGAGGCAGTCGCTGCGTGACGCTGTGAACAAAGACAACAGTCAGTACCTGAAGGTGAGGCATCGCTCACAGGTCTTGTGTTGACAGCTCAACCACTGAGATGTGGGATACCGGTTTAGCTCAGTGGTCATTCTCATGTTGGCTGCAGCCTGGGCGGTATTGTCCTGTGCAGTTTTGATGTGATTGTTATGTCTCAGGAAGACATATTTGCTGAAAATTCACTCTGATTACGTAATTGTTACTTTGCACAGTTTTGTGAATTTGTTTCACTTTTTGGCTCAATTTCAGTTCAGAGACATTTAAGTCTATTTGTAATAGCTTTCATCTCCAGTGCTACTTCAGGAAAATAAAGGAATCAAATGATTTTAGAATATTTAAGATATGAAAATGAAATCAGGGGAGCAAATGATACCATGGTCTGATGGACTGATGGATGAAACGATGAAAGTTGCCTTTGAAACTAATGGTTTGTTCAAATAGAAATATTCCAGTATTGAAAACGTGGACACAAGTTGTGGAATATTTAAATAATGAACGTTTTTCGTTATGGAATTGAAAACAAAATAATGAACACTGAACACTTACATCCAGGTTTTTTTTTCTTCAGCTTACAGGTTTTCCAGGAACATTGCACATTGAACTCGTAACCAGTCATCATTATTGGTTTCATTTCATCCAGGAACAAGAACTGGCAGCCAAGGCCAAGGCCAACCGTCAGCGCTGCCTCTGCCCCCACCTCTACCTTCACCCACTGGCGAGACTTCGACTCCGATCAGGGGCCGCCGGGCAGCTGTGGGGGTGGGGGAGGAGGAGGGCTGGATACCACAGGATCAAGATTTGTCTTTTGAGAGGCAGGAGGAGGAGCTGGGCGGGTTGGACAGCTGAAGTGTAAGCAAGTGCAACCATCAGGGAGACTGCAACCAGAATATTTATTGTTTGCTTCATATCCGTTTGACATGGAGTTGGCCATTTATTGGCTGTGTAAAATAAAATCATTGTGGAGTATCTTTATCATATGACATGTTTGCATGGATCTGCCAGTGTTACGATACCCTCAGGTGCAGTGTAGAGTGCGGTCCTAGGAGCTATTGTGACGGTAAGTCTGGAAAACGTTTGTAAAGGGAGGATGGTGGGTGGGGAAGAGGCAGGCGTGGTTTAACTTTAACTTTAAGGGAGAAAGGCAGGGAGGTGAGTTTGGATTCAGGAGAAGTGGGTTATGATTGTCAGTTTTAATTAATCATTTGTCATTGCAGTTTATTTCAGGGTGTATCTTGTGGAACTGACCAGAGAGATGGCTGTCTGACCATGCATGAAGGACTATTTTGATCAACAGTGGAGGAAAGATAGCACACGAGTGGACTAAATGTGGCTATATACCAACCCTATTTCAGGTAATACTGAAGGACAGTCAGGATAGAAGTGAAGTAAATGAAGCGTTATGCACTAAGCCTAATTTACACAACAGTGATAAAGAACTTAAGAAGAATCAGGATAATAGTGAAGTAGGTGGTGCATTGTTCCAGATGCCCTATTGTAGGAAGCAGTATTGAAGAAAAATCAGAATAGAAGCGAAGTATGGGGTGTGCTATGCATCACTCATGTTTTAAACAGCAACATCAAGGATGGAAATATTTTTATTCGTAGTCACTGATTCGTCGACAGTAACTTTACATTGGTTACGGTCTGTGGAAAATTTTTATCAGCTTGCTGAATGGATCTTCAGTTTGATTTGCATCTGCATCAGAAGTTAAATGGGTATGTCGTGCAAGGACCGCACTTCATCTTTCCCTCAAGTTTTGTTACAGTCAGTTCAGTAGTTGTTTTTTTTTTTTGCATACTTTTTTTGTCAGACACACAGACCTGGTACTAAAACATAATTTCCATTACAGAGATACATATGATAGAAAGAAAAGTGTGGTGATTTATACCAGTCACATCACTACCGATTGAATACTAAAAGAAGAAAAAAAAAAAAGGCAGGGGGATATGAGGGAATATAGTTCCATTATCTAAAAGAGCCCTGTTTCTCCATCTGAGGAGATTACCTTAAACCTGGTGGTTGAAAAAATATTCAGTGTAGCATAAAATTCTGCGGAAACGAAAAGGAACTTGAACTTTGAAAAAGAAAATTTCTTTTTGAAGTCTAAAGTCCTGCATGGATGGCAGATGTAGGACTGAGACGGAGAATCCCTCATTTCTGGTCTTGGATTGAGTTTAATTTAATAATTTTAAAAGCAGACTAAGATTAACTTTATATACATTTTTTTTTTTCTCATAATACTCAGTCACTCAGTAGCTTCACCAGTACAATTGAAGGTTGGTGATGTTGGCCGTTTTCTGCACAACGATTTGCTTTATCATAGAGTGATGTCAAGAGCAGACTTTCCGGATCAGTTGGCAAACCCAAGATGCTGATCAGGTTCCATTTTCTGTTATTCTTTATGGCTTCTCCTATTCAGACGGTTGCCTATATGACAGAATGGTCGCCATTTTGGCACCAGTGTAGAAAAAATAGCATGGCAAAGCTGGGCTTCAAATGAAGTGATGCCACTGTAACACTGATAGATCGTGGATTTCTTTCCCCTTTTTCTTTTTTTTTTTTGTTCTTAGCTAGAATTCAAAGCTTACCATTGGTAAATATTTTTGTGCATGGGACTGTTTTTGATCTTAATATTACTGGCCACATCTGATTTTCTGCGATGATGTATAGGCATGAGTCCATTTTTTTGTGGGTTTTGTTTTGTGCCACCCATTCCACCAGCACATGATGATGGCCTGCTTTTCTCTGAATGGTAGAATGAATGGGATTTGAAGTGCCTGCAAGAGTTTTGAAGCATGCTATCATGCATCAGACCTTGGTTTTAAGTCTACACCAAAGAAAGGATTGACGTCTGCGCAAAAGCAAACTCTGAAGAGAACATGTCTTCCAGACTGGCTGTCACTGTCAATGTCACGTGGGAATCAATCAAATCCAGGGTCTTGGAACAAGAGACTGGTGCCCTACCCACAAGGCCGTCCAGGCTTCTGTACACTTTGTAAGATGCTAGACAAAGAAAAAAGCTGTGTAGATTTAAACCACGGGTGTTATTCTTTAATTCTGTCCATATTGTGAAAGATTTGTTTTAAACAAAATAACTAGCATTCACATTTAAGGACAGTTAAAGTCCAACTGAAGGCGAATGAGTAAAGGTTTTTCTGATCCAAAATTTCATTTTCGCATACGGAATTAGGTTTGTTTTCATGGATTATCATATAAAAAAAAAAAAAAGAGCAGTACAGAAAATCAAGAATATGAGCTGTTCCATCGAGACAAAAGCTGTCTATTCATGAAAAAAAGGAAACAATTTTGTAGACATTAATGCTGTAATGAAATGTTCTACATGGTTTCAAGCTTACAATTTCATTGTTACACACATGGTTTCCTGCTTTGTAAATAAACCATTCCTCATCCGATACATTCAGCCTTTTTGTTGTGCGATTCATCATCACATTTGGGTTTTTGAAGATGTGGCAGATATCAGTAAAACTTTTTTGTTTATTCTCTATGCAGTTAGTCATCAGCATTTGTTTTCACATACAACATTGCCAGAGTAAAGCTCCAAAGAAGTTTGTCTCTTTGATGGCAAAGAATGTGAGGTATGCTGTCATGCTGTGGTGTCGTTCGGGTAGTGACCCTGCCTCAGAAACATCACCTGTGCTCATGGGAACCAGATTATTGCACAGAACACTGGGGATGAGTCAGTGAAGTGTGAAAGCCTAGCAAGAAGTGTGGTATAGTTCTTTGATTTCGGTCCCTTTCTTTGTTCAGTCATTTGAGGAGACATGCATGTCATTTTGAAAGACGAGATGGGGTTGAACTGAATTGAGTATAATGCTGTCCAAATGTCTGTAGTTTGAGTTACTCTTGGAGTTTCATACATGGGCATTAGTCATTCAAACACAATTTGTTTTACTGCAAAATATCGCTTGAATAGAACTAGAAGTGGTGATTATTCATCAGATTCTCTTTGAAAACTTTTGGAAAAATCTTTGGATGAAATCTTGTGGTTTGTCGCTTTGTATGGAAAGGTGGGTTTTTTGTTGTTTGAGTTGTTCCGTGTTTGATCAAGTATGTTATATTTAGGTACAACAGGGAACTGCGATCCTCCTGTTAGAAATTATGAACAAACAAACAAAAAAAAAAATAACTCAAGCAGAAATAATTTGCCTTTTCATCCTCAATAGCCTTTTCTGCCCCCCCCCCCCCCCCCCCCTCCCTCACCCCCCACTGTCAACAGATCTTGTGTAGTTCTTTTAGCTCCAGGGTTTTGCATCTCTAAAACTCATGGGTTTTCATCCTCCTCAGTCAAATCCTTAGGGACTTTCGTATCCCCATGATAAATTTCTTGGGGATTTCATGGGCAAAGGATTCTGCCATATCGCACATTGAAATAACAAAACAAAAACAGGAAAAAGGTCCGATCAGAATTTGCTGACAACAAAGTAGATATAAGGCCATTGCCAATTCGCTTGCTTTATGCCTATGAACAAGGATATGTTAATGGAAAGTACTCTTCACACTATAATCACAGTCTACTACATGCATTTTAACCAATTCACAATCACATTTTAGTTCTTCGACTGAAATCATTATATGTAAAATTAGTTTATACGTTTTAAATGATTTTCTTTGCATATTCATGACTTTTCGCTTTTTTTTTTCTGTTGCAAAAATTAAGATATTTCAGTGCATGATTTACCCCCATTTGTAGATGAAGTGAAACCTTGAGTTTGATATTAAGGCAGACAGGCCGTGGAAAAACTGGCACAGCAGCAGTGGCCAGTGAGGATAGTTTGATATTGGTGCTGCTATGGGATTGAATCCCATGTTGTCTGTGATAGGGGTGGTGGTGTGCTTAGTCGACCACTGGTCAGTCTGTCTGGACTTGGTGTGTTTTCACCTTCAGGTTTTACACAGTTTGGACTTTGCTGTCTTTTTGTCGGTCTTCAGTTATTACGGTGACTGGCTTTGGCAATTTTTTCCCCTCCAGTTAGGGGTATTATCCTATCTTGTCCGCAGTGGTCTTAGCCTGCTTTGTGTATATGTCATTCATACCATGGGCCTATGGGGCCTGCCCTTCTGAAGAATGATAATGGGATTTAATGTGTGCACAAGATGTAGTGCACGCGTTTGCACAGGAACTTTGGTTAATAGTCTCATTCAAAGGTTGTTTTAGGGAAAAGAGTCGGAACAGTGTTAAACTCAACTTCAAAAATCCTTCTCAACCGAGGGACTGTACGGAGACTTGAACCCACAACCCCAGCATTACCATGATCATGAGTCTACTGAACTGTTCCTTTGCCACCAGCTTTTGATCATTTTTGATGATTAATTTGTGTGGAGCCTAACATTTTCAGTGTACGGGTTGCTTTTATTTATGCCAGTATAGCTTTTGTCAGTGTCCAGTTACGGCAAGTTTAGGAGTTAGTCTGATTTTTCAGTGCAGAGTTATCTTTATTTCTCTGTTGTAAGAGAAGCAGATGGATTGAGACTTGCATACATGGGGGGAGAGAGAGAGAGAGAGAGAGAGAGAGGAGTACGTACGTGTGTGTGTGTGTGTGTGTGTGTGTGTGTGTGTGTGTGTGTGTGTGTGTGTGTTTCAGTGATTGTGTGTGTGTTCAGTGATTAAATGACATATTTTGTATGGATGTCTGCCACAATTGTGTTTTCCACAGGACGCAGCATGGCTTCAACTAATGAAGTAATTGGAGTTTTTTAGACTTGATACAGAGGTGAACATGAGAGTGATGTTGCAGTTCTCATTTGTGTGGCAAAAACACATATACACACACACTTTTCACACATGAACAAGAAGTGCCCAGCTTCAACTGATTTTAAAAAGTATCTTTGCAGGGTATAGAAGTTACCTATAGACTGGCACCATCAGTAATTTTAGAAATGCACATGTATGCGTCTGTGTCTGTGCATGCATGCATGCTCTGTGTGTGTGTGCATAGAGAGAAAGAGCAGCAGTAAATCACAATTTTTCTTGATAGAAACACATGATTTGCGACTACCACCAACAATTTAAAAGAGATGAAAAATAGATGTGGTCGGCTAGTCATAAAAGTTTTTCCATTAATCAGAGCCTGCAAATAACAACACATCATATATCTTATTACTGTTTATTGAATTTTCTTGAGTAAATTCTGTGCATGCAGCTCAAGTTGTGATGTATTGATATACCTGATTCTGAATGTGTGTGTGTGTGTGTGCGTGTGTGTGTTTAGGTTGGTGAAAAATAGGTAAAGTGTGGAGTTCTCTATTTCTATGTACTTGTTATAGTACTGTCTTAGCTGTTCTGCTCAGTTGTCTGAAAGAATTGCGGTCATCTTTTCATCTCACTGCTTTTCTTTTTTGAAAGTGTGTCCATACATAAATGGCCTTTAATGAATTGCCTTTCTTTCTGTTTGTTCCTGCCTACTCCTTTCTGTTCAGGGATTGTTTTCACCTGTCTTTCAGAAATGAACTGGAACAAACTGTTTCTCATTTCTCTTCATCAGCAACATGCCTAGCATCGCCATTTTTTGTTCGGTTTTAGTTCTGTGTACATAACTACAGAATAATGTTTGCTGCTATGTTTTTGTCCATAAAGCCATTTTGAATATTCTGAGTGTTTGATTTGTTTTAAGGATTTCATTTGAAGCACTGAAATCAATATTGTTCAGGTTGATGATACATTTTGTCCATTGATTTCTCCCTTCCCATCCCAAATAATCAGTTTGTGGAAGGATACGCTTTGACTGGAGGCACACAATTCCGATATGAATGCTTCAGCCTAATTCTTTATTTTGTCTAGCATTGGTCATACAGAACATTAAAAACGCAACAAAAGAAATGCGTGTGGTTTTCTCTGGAATGAGTGGTTTATCATTTCTTTGATTGTTCATGAGAGTGGAAGTGTTCCTGAATATGAAGAGTGTATTACGTGTTAATGTACAAGTCTCTGGGAGTACAAATATTGCGTGTGTGTACATGTACATGCATGCATTTTAGGTGTATATACACGTCTCTGAGAGGACAGATATTGCATGTGTGTACGTGTACATAAGCACATTTGGATATTGCATGTTTTATATGTATGTGTGAGCGAGTGTCTGAACAACAGACAGTTTATTGGAAGAAAGTTTGCAGAACCAAAGCAAGTTTGATAGTGTGATGACAAAGATAATGTCAAAATTTCAGTTTCATTATATCAACATTCAAACTTCACATTTCATTCATAAAACTTTTCATAGTTGGCTTGTTTACAGGAGAATTACCTGAAACAGTTGTCAAGTGATAGCTAGTATTTCACAACACTTGTGTTCCCACTTCTTCCCTTCCAAGGCAGAGTGTGTTTGTCCATGTGTGTGTGTGTGTGTGCGTGCATGTGCATGCATGCGTGTGCGTGTATGTGTGTACTTCTGGAGCCTCTTCCAGTGACAAGAATGTGAACAGCATCTATTGAACAAAGGTTCTTTGCCAGGTTGGGATATAGAAAAAAAAAATCACATTCACACATCTGGTGACTGAAGGCTTCGTCATTGAAAGCAAGCCCCCAAAGCATGCCAAACCTCTTTGCTAAAGCTAGTTTGAATTGTTCAGGGACATTCCACCAGGGTTAATGCTGGAAGCTTTCAGTTTTGCCTCTGTTAAAACTGGTTGAATGGAATGATCTGATGTGCTTTTAACCAGCACCGTTTCATCCACATCTGGGTGTCTGGGTGAACCCACCGTTGTGTTTGGCTCGCACAGAACAGGTCATTCTGTTTCCTTCATTCCTACATTGTGTACCAGCACACCCTTTTCGTTCGCTGGAGGGATCCCAGATGACTTGAGGTGATAGCTGAGACGCCAAGATGTGTTAGATGTCTGTAGACCGGTGGGAGAAAATTGTGAGATTAGTGTCTGCAGCGGACCCCAGGCTGACTCTGGAGTTGCGACGATCTTGCCCGACCTGCCGCTGGTTCTTTCGGATCTTGAAGGTGGCCACCAGAATGAGGGAGATTAACGCCAGAGCGGTGAGGCCGAACGCTGCCAGAGCCAGGTAGAACCAGATGTTTGGGCTGATGGTGGTAGTGATGGTGGTGTCAGTGCTGACTGATGTGGCAGACCTGAAAACGTAAAAGAATACGACGTCATTGTAGTGAAAAGGTTGATAGTTTAGACTGTATGAAAGAATTGTTGCTTTACACATGTGAGTGAGAGGGAGAGGAGGAGAGAGTGGGGGGGGGGGGGGGGGGGGGGGGGGGGGGGGGCGGAGGGGTGCAATAGGATACAATTCGATAATTAACAACTTAATTAAATACGGATTAACAATTTAGAAGGTGTTTGAGGGGCAACATTAGCGATGAGGATGATGAGGAGGGATTCTCATGGCTGGAGGAGGAAAGGAAACAATGTGGGGGGGGGGGGGGTGCTATTCAACTTTTAGGCATGCCTGGTGGGTGATGAAATGTGTTGTGTGTGCGTGTGAGGGCCCCATGTGTGTGTGTGTGAGTGAGAAGAGCCATTGGGTGGGGGGGGGGGGTGGGTGTTGTGTGTGTGCGTGTGAGTGAGAGGTTTGGGGGTGGGGGTGTGGGGGGGGGGGGGGTGCGGGGGGGGGAGGGGGGGGGGGGGTGGGTGGGGGGTTGGGGGGGGGGAGGGGAGGCGGTGGTAGATGCCACTTCCGGAAAGGAAAGGCCAGTGGCGGAGGACCCGTCGAGCAGACGACCAGATCGATACGTAAGTGGGGGGGGGGGGGGTGCCGGGGGGGGGGGGGGGGGGGGGGGGGGGGGTGTGTGGGGGGGGGGGGGTGGGAGGGGGGGAGAATAATATAATACAATTCGATAATTAACACTTAATTAAATAATGATTAACACTTTAGAAGTTGTTTTGAAGGGCGAACATATATCGATGATGATAGAGGTGAATTATCATGGCTGGAGATTAAAGGAAAATGTTTCAAAGCTATGCTATTCAACTCAAACCACCCACAAACGAAAAATAAGTAGTATGTAGGAAGGGAGGCAATTCTAATCTCGAGTTGACAAGTTGTGGTCGATGATGTTT
>JADBJO010001319.1:70000-77500 GCA_016801955.1 Conus betulinus | reverse complement strand
CTCTGCCTCAATAAGCTCATCCACGTCACGCCCTTCATCCGCCCCCTCTGGCCCAATAAGCTCTTCCACGTCACGCCCTTCATCCGCCCCCTTCTGGACCAATAAGCTCTTCCACGTCACGCTCTTCATCCGCCCCCTCTGGC
Source organism: Conus betulinus (assembly GCA_016801955.1). Classification (NCBI taxonomy): domain Eukaryota; kingdom Metazoa; phylum Mollusca; class Gastropoda; order Neogastropoda; family Conidae; genus Conus; species Conus betulinus. The sequence continues at coordinate 77,357 of JADBJO010001319.1, read as the reverse complement.
CCAATAAGCTCTTCCACGTCACGCCCTTCATCCGCCCCCTCTGCCCCATAAGCTCATCCACGTCACGCCCTTCATCCGCCCCCTCTGCCTCAATAAACTCTTCCACGTCACGCCCCCATCATATGCTTCCTCCTCTGCCCAATAAACTCATCCACGTCACGCCCTTCATCAAGGCTTCCTCTGCCCAATAAGCTCTTCCACGTCACGCCCTTCATCCGCCCCCTCTGCCCCAATAAGCTCATCCACGTCACGCCCTTCATCCGCCCCCTCTGCCCCAATAAGCTCTTCCACGTCACGCCCTTCATCCGCCCCCTCTGCCCCAATAAGCTCATCCACGTCACGCCCTTCATCAAGGCCCCCTCTGCCCCAATAAGCTCTTCCACGTCACGCCCTTCATCCGCCCCCTCTGCCCCATAAGCTCATCCACGTCACGCCCTTCATCCGCCCCCTCTGCCCCAATAAGCTCTTCCACGTCACGCCCTTCATCCGCCCCCTGCCCCAATAAGCTCTTCCACGTCACGCCCTTCATCCGCCCCCTCTGAGTAGTAAGGTTAGGGACTTTTCATGCCTCAAAAGGGGATCTCGGAGGGGATCTCCACCGGAAGTGGTGTTGCGCATGCCGGAAGTAGGCAGCGGGTAGGGCGGTAGGTGGGGGGCGGCAGGTGGTGGGCATGGCGGAAGGGGGTGGAAGGGTCAAGGTCACGGTGTGTGGTGAGTCAAGATGGGATTGAAAAACAATATCACTTGGTAAAACAATGGATTTTTTTTTCTTTGTTGTGTGGTGGGGTGGCTGACGTAGGGGGTTAAAAATAGATGGGGGTGTTTGGTGTTGCTGCGCGCGTGTGCGTTTGCGCGGATCGATGTGTGTCGACGCCGTGTTTTGCTGTTGTTTGTTTGGTTGGTTGGGTTTTTTTTTTTTTTTTTTTTTTTTTTTTTTTTTTAATAGATGCGGGTGTTTTGTGTTACCGCGTAATTGTCCGCTGACGTAGGCGTGTTCAAAAAGGGATGGCGGTGATGACAGTGGTGATGATGATGATGATGATGATGATGATGATGATGATGAAGGGAATACGTTTTAAAGTCTGTAGACCAGTAATAAAAAAGAATGTAAATGTAAGACGCTAACACAAGAAGCTATGGACCCAAGGTGGAAACATCCTTTTACCTGTGTGATTGCTGGTCCAACGGGAAGTGGAAAAACTGTTTGGGTCACAAAGTTTATAAATCACATCAATGAAGTAATGACACCCTCTCCCGATGAGATTGTGTGGTGTTACGGAGAGTGGCAGCCTGGATATCAGCTTTTGAAAGGAGTCACGTTTATGGAAGGACTACCCAATAGATGATCGGAAACGACGTTTGGTGATGATTGATGACTTGATGAGTGAAACGGATGACAGAGTGACAAAACTGTTTACAAAAGGGAGTCATCATCGCAACATGAGTGTCATGTACATTGTGCAGAATCTGTTTGGGAAAAACAAAGACAACGTACCATCAGCTTGAACAGTCATTATCTGGTGGTGTTCAAGAACCCAAGAGACGCCTCACAGATCACCCATTTAGCTAAACAGATGTATCCCGGAAGACTGAAGTATGTTCAGGAAGCTTTTAAAGATGCGACATCCAAACCCCACGGTTATTTTTGTGTTTGACCTTCGTCAGGAGACACCCGATCATCTCCGTCTGAGAACAAATATCATACCCCCGACTCACCAAGTCGTGTATGTGCAGAAATGATTTTCGTCTTCCAATTTGCAATGTTTTACCTTCAACACCAGTTTTCTGTTTGGTGGGGAAATGGAGAGAAGGATGCGTGGAGATTATATAGCACTTTGTGAAGTCTTTGATACCATCTACGCTGGAGTAGCCACTCTCCGTGTCGTGGTGGTAGTCCTTCAGTGAGATTGAGACTTTGTGGATCTTTAAAAGCGAGTGCCCATCTACCCACGCGGTTATTTGCGACCGGAACATTGACTCTTCACCATCATGTCAGCACGTATGAGAAGGAATCTACCCATGCTACAATTGTTGTGTGGTGCAAAGCCTGCAGTTATTAAGGCGGTACTGAAAGGGGCCTCGCGCCAGATTTGATCAACGCCCTGAGTGAGTGTTCCCTCAACATCTTAAAAGGCCACGTAAGACTGACTCCTGCCCAGAAGAAACGGTTGTGCAGATACAAGCAGAGCTTACGCTCCCTGGCGAAGAAAGGAACATCCAGAAGAGAAAGAAGCAGATCTTGCAGAAGGGAGGATTTCTCGGTGCCCTCATCAACCTGTCCTGGGGGTGCTCGGAGGATTACTGGGGGGACTGTAACCACATCATGGAGCATACTAAGAAAATGATCTTTAGTGGATCCTCGTGTGCTAGACTCTGTTCGTAGGCCTCCGGTTCCTGATGCAACATCTCGCAGTCTTAGGGACATGGATCAGCAGATGCGTGATATATTAGAGAAGAATGACACAAGCGTTGAAGACAAGGCTAACATGTATCATCAGACGCTTTTGGAAAATATTTGAAACGTTTTGACCAGTTTAAGGAAAAACCACTGGGAGTAGTGACTGTTCAAGGCACAACACCACCTCAACCAACCCAGAAAACAGAGACTGTTGATGACGCGTCAGCTCCTGTGTTGACAAGTGTGGAGAAGGATGTTGTAGAGAGTATACCAAAAACAATGAAAAGCAAAGCGGAGCGACTTTTACACCGCGTTCAGAATCACCCAGATCTGAAATGGAACCAGCGGGTGAAATCATTTGGCGAGGACAGCTGATTAAAAACTCGAACCTTGTTGATTTGGTCAATGATGTGCTAAGAAAACGTCGCCACTTCCAACCCATTGGGTGGAAATCCTTTGCCGCTGCTCTCAGTGATACCAACATTTCCCCAAGATTTAGTTGGAAACCCTGACCGTTGGAAGTTTATGACAACACAAATACCCAGCACCCTGTCCTATTCTTCACAGTCTGTTGAAGGACCTGCCAGTGTGGGTTCCTCTTCCCCTCAAACCCATGTTTTCTACACCACAAATACCAACACCCCCTCATCATCACTGAGAAACGTTGCCTTATCATCTATCAAGAAGGCACGAGGTGCAGAAGACCAGTTGGAGGGAGAGACACCTTTTTCTCGGAGGAGAAAGACACACAGACGGAACCGGAAACAACAGAGATTAAGCAAGACTGCACCTTTGATGGATTGGGAGTCATACTGACTGCACCTGACATGGCTCCGCGGAAAATAAGAAAAAAATCTCGAAACAGAACAGAGTGTTGGGGCAGGCTTACTACACACCACAACACCCTGCAAGAATGTCACGCAAGAAGTGAGCATAGTATGTGGAACGTAAAACGGAGAAACGGTCACGGTCACACACACACACACACTCTCTCTCTCTCTCTCTCTCTGTGGTGTGTGTGTGTGCGTGCGTGCGTGCGTGCGTGCGTGCGTGCGCGCGCGCGCGCGCGCGCGCGCGTGTGTGTATGCGAGCACGCACGCGCACGTCCTAAATATCAGTTTAAGAGAAAGTGTCTTTAGCAAACGTTAAACAACAGCTCCAGAGATCCCTGGATACAATGACGGAAGATCTTGTCAGGCTAGGCTGGTCCGGGAATGTAGTGAGAAACAACAAAGTGTTAGCATACCGGCTTCCCCATCACTGCGGAAAGAACAGTAGTGCTTTAGGGAGAAATACATTAGTCAAAGCTGAAAGCATTATCAGACACAAAAACTGGAATGGCAGTATCGGAGATGGGCACGGACAATGTTTCAGTACTGCTCGAGCACGCCACAGAGAACATTTACAGGGCTGTCAACACTTACCAAAAACAAACAAACAAAATGCAAAGTAAACAAACAAACAATATAATCAAGAAGTCACTCCTCCCGGCAAGGGAAAACTCAAATTTATATACGGTTTACGGGTACATCTATTCATGGCATCTATTTCCATGCTGCAGTCCATCAGTCGGATGAAACTAAGCCATGTTAAGTGCACCAACCACTCAGATCATTTCGCTCATATTTTTCTTTAAAAACGGATAAAAAAAATTCTTTTGAGAAAATTCCAATGCAACAGAGATACAATCAAAATGCCTAATTAGTGAACAGCTCCGCAGAATAGACAGCGAGTGCCTGCTCCAGTGGTTCAACTCTCACTATCTAGTCACCAGATTACAGGAAAGAACTTGCATCTTACAAAGTTAAAATGCATTCCAGACAACGGAAAAATGAACAGACCACACACATACAGAAAAGGGGTTCGCAACGATACTGACAACAAAAAAAAAGTTAAACTCCATTTTCATAAAGAAAACAAAAGTTAAAGAGAGTGATGCAAAGGAAGAAATTACTCGCACCGTATTTCTAAAAGACAGGGGCACAATGTACACGATGGATCGTCACCTCCCCATCTGTCCCCTGAATTCCTATGAGCTAATTTTAAAATAGTATACAGTGTTTACAACACACATTAAAAAATAGACCACAGAGGCAGACAAAAAAAAAACAAAAAAAAAAAAACAAAACAAAACAAAAAAAAGCAAACAAAAAAAACAAAAAAAAAAAAAAAACCAAAAAAACATAACAAAAACCAACTTTGAGACCTGTCAAAAAGCGAAAGAAAAAGAACATAACGAGCACAATCTCGCACCGTTTATACTAACAGAGCCCTATCCCCACCCCACTCCTCCTTTTGGCATGGGGTTTCCTGTGCACGAGGCACGTTCGAGGTGACAGGTGTGCTACAGACTGACTCATTAAAGGGACGGTCAAGCAGGTTTTAGAACCGTATCATTGAGAAAATCCTTCACAGAAGAACACGCTGGCAAGATTGCAAAGTTGTTTCAGGATACTCAGAGAATGTAAGCCAGTGCAGAATGAGTTTCGTGGACCCCACGTAGCCTTTTCTCTAGGATATTGTGAGCTTCCTCTTCACTCATAGGAGGAAAGGAAGTGGGGGTGCTTTAGTGAATAAGGTCTCCGAGGGAAAAAAAAAAGGGGGGGGGGGAGGGGGGGGAGACAGACGTTCGGAAGGGATTACGTGGTTCCTTAGATAATGACAGATAAAGGCTAGTAACACCAGTTAAACAGGCAGGACGAAGACGAAAGCCCAAAGATGTTCGACATGATGGAACAATGTGACCAGGAAGAAATGACCTAAAATGTCGTTTAGAACATATGACGTCGAAGACTTGACAAATACTTCGTTTCATAGAAAAAAAAAAGATATCGACAATTCTATTAATTCGCTTACAGCACCGCCGCTTTCAGATTTGATACTAACCGCCACTGCCCTTTGTGTTGTCAAACAACCGGAGTGCCCACGTGGTCCCTGCATCTGTGTGTGTGTGTGTGTGTGTGTGTGTGTGTGGGTGGTGGTGGTGGTGGTGGTGTGTGTGTGTGTGTGTGTGTGTGTGTGTGTGTGTGTGTGTGTGTGTGTGTGTGTGTGTGTGTGTGTGTGTGTGTGTGTGTGTGTGTGTGTGTGTGTGTGTGTGTGTGTGTGTGTGTGTGTGGTGTGGTGTGGTGTGATGTGGTGTGGTGTGGTGTGGTGTGGAGTGCTGTGTGTGTGTGTGTGTGTGTGTGTGTGTGTGTGTGTGTGTGTGTGTGTGTGTGTGTGGTGTGGTATTGTGTGGACAGTGTGTGTGTGTGTGTGTGTGTGTGTGTGTGTGTGTGTGTGTGTGTCTGTGCGCGTCGTGTGGTGTGGTATATGGTGTGGACAGTGTGTGTGTGTGTGTGTGTGTGTGTGTGTGTGTGTGTGTGTGTGTGTGTGTGTGTGTGTGTGTGTGTGGTGTTGTGTGTGGTGTGGTATGGTGTGGACAGTGTGTGTGTGTGTGTGTGTGTGTGTGTGTGTGTGTGTGTGTGTGTGTGTGTGTGTGTGCGTTGTGTGGTGTGGTATGGTGTGGACAGTGTGTGTGTGTGTGTGTGTGTGTGTGTGTGTGTGTGTGTGTGTGTGTGTGTGTGCGTTGTGTGGTGGGTGGTATGGTGTGGACAGTGTGTGTGTGTGTGTGTGTGTGTGAGGAGTTGGGGGTGGAGATGATGCGGGGGAGCGCGAAAGGGGCAGAAAGCCACGTGAGATCCCATTTCTGAAAAGGCAAGGCGGGTGCAAGGGGAAGAGGGTCGGGTAGAATGTAAGGAAATAGCAGTAAGGTGTGGGAGAGGTGTTGGCAGATGTTTCCGATGAAATATCCTATCAGATGATAAGCGTGGTTCTTGATCACATCGGCTTCCGGCGCTACGGACACATATTAACTCTATCATTACTATTATCGCCATTATGAGAATTACTATTGATATCATCATCATATCATTATCATCATTATCGTCATTACTATTGATATCATCATCATCATTAGTAGCAACAGTAACAATAGCAGTAGTCATATTTTCTTATAGTTATTTTTTAGTCATCCGTCCATTACCCCTCTAACGCCATCCTAGCCTGCTCTTCTTTCTCCATGACTGTGCTGAACAAGAGGGGTATTTCACTTTGCTTTCTTTTTTTTTTTCAGGAAAATACGAACCCGATGATTCAATCAGATGTAGGACACGCAGTTGCGAGATCGTGCTCATGTGGTTTTCGTTGTCTGATGGAAATAATGCACCAACGATCAAGAATTTCTTTTACCATGCGGCCTGCACGCTACACACTTCTACACCTTGAAAGAAACCTCCGAATCAAATTATCTCCCGTCCCACCGAATCAAATTATCTCCCACCCCATCCCAACCCCCCCCCCCCCCCCCCCCCCCCCCCCCCCCCCACACACACACACACACACACACACCCCTTCATCCTCGCCGGACGCGGAAAATCAACTGTCGCCAGTACCGACCTTTTCTTAAGCTATGGACAAGGACTACAGCTGAAAGGAAATGTAAAAACAAATGTTTTGCCCACTCGTGCACAAAGAGTTCATGGTGTTCAAACTTCAGAGAACATCTGAAACAGGGGGACGGGGAAGGGTGGAGGAGCGGAGGTTTCAGAGGGAGTTGCCTTATAGCTGAATTTATCAATAGTATACAGACTAAGTGAAATGGGAAGAGAGTTAGCAAGCTAGCGGAGAACAGAAATGTTTCACCTTGATTCACCGTCGCATATGCAGGTCGTGCATTTTTATCATACCATCACTGTTCCTAATCATTCACTGCAGTAATACACAGGTCTGTGACTTTATATCGTGTTATGCAATCCCCAGCGATTCACAACTGTAACAGAACGCACAGTTTATCCTAATGTATGAGACCTTCGAGTATCAATTACTGTGAAATACACTGGCTTATAGCTTTAATCCCATTGCATGGCTTATAGCTTTAATCCCATTGCATGGCTTATAGCTTTAATCCCATTGTATGGCTTA
>JADBJO010001319.1:62500-65000 GCA_016801955.1 Conus betulinus | reverse complement strand
CAGGCTAAACGTGTTTCCAAATTGGTACGGTTTTATTGAAAAGGAGGAAGAGGGGTAGAAGGAGACAGCAGGGGTGGGGGTGGGGGTGGGAGATGGGTTTCACCGTGACTCATAGCACTGAGTGACATGAATAAAAATAAAACTGAAAATTACAACAGTGGCAGTAATTTCTAGCAACATTACACCTATCACAATTATCAGTATTATTTTTCGCTTACAACAAATCCCGCTATTTCTAGTACCGCTATTCCTGGTAGTGCTACGCCACTACTCTTGCTTCAACAACGACTGCTGTTTCTATTACTACTACTTCTGCCGCCGCCGCCGCTGCTGATGTGTGAAGTACATATGTCCGGTACATTACGACAGTCAGCACAAGACAATCTAACAAAATTTTGTCAACAATGGTGCTGAGCACACGTACATTTCAAATGCACACGCATGCACAAGCGTGCGCGCGCGCGCGCGGGCGCACACACACACACACACACACACACACACACACACGCGCGCGCGCGCGCGCAGGGTCAGAACGCTTCTTCGAAAAAACTATTCGGAAAGCTGTAAAATCTGTGGTCAGGTCCGGTGTTGATTTTTTACGATATCGAATGATATCTGCTTGGCGAAGACAGAAAGGGATCTGGTTACGGATGGAGGGGCCGTAGTATGAAAGGAAAACATTGGCCGTAGGATTTTTTTTTTTCTTTTTTTTTTTTTAATGCTGATCGATGAGAATGAGGATGATTAAGATGATGCTACGGACGGATTTCCATTTCGGTCTGAGACTACATGACAGGGCTGTACTCTACACTTCCTTTCATAATATATATCCCGGCGTCAACCAGGCCCGAGAGATACAGGCACCTGCGAGTTGGTCAGGAAATTTGAGCAACACTCTCAGAAAAACATCCATTAAGTGGATGAAACTCGACTGTGTTGTCCCAGTCTTCCCAACTGAGTCCGCAGCAAACTCAACTCTGGGTAGGAGCCGGTCGGGGCAGAAAAAACCAACATGACTTCTGATGGAATTCGAACCCACGACCTCCCAGCCGGGAGTCCGCGACGCTAACCACTTCGCCACGGCGGCTGGTCGGCCGTAGGATCTATGCGTAAAAAGGAGATCTGTACATGTGGATGTCAGAAAGAAGAACACTGGCCTTGTGGTTTTCTCCGGTTGTTGTTGCTGTGTAGATGTGTCAGGTACAGGGTGTATGGGCACGCTGGGAACATCCTTTTTTTTCTTTTTGTTAAGAGGATGTTTCCTTGTTTGTTCTGTGAACTCTCTCTCCTGTCATTTCTGCCAGACGATTGGGTGTCGTTTCCAGCATTTGTTTGGAGTTATGGGCGTGTATTCATTTCATCAAAGGAGCAAGAGTTAGCCTGCTTGCTCTTTAACGACTAAAAGAACGGAGTCTGTAGATACTGATGTCAACAGCAGAACGAAGATGAAGAAGTGTGGACAGACTGAGGGGTTCAAAGTGACACGCAGAATCTTGGGTCTTCAAACGACTTAAACGAGCGAGAGAAGAGACAGATTGGAATATATCTCTTTTTTTTTTTTTTTTTTCAACGTGCGACCGGCGAAGGGAAACAGCAGAGACAGGTGCACCACAAGCATGTTAAGAGGATCCGAGAACACGACGTGCAGCACTGGTCTGGATTATACTGAGGCTAGATCCTCAGGACCAGAAGAGGTTGCTCGTTATCTGGTGTACACTGACTGAACAAAGGAGCGCATCAAAGTACAGATAGCCTTTTCATTAGGATAGGAACGGAAGGAATCGATTTTTTCCCCCCTCGACGTGGAAGGTGCGACTGATGCAAGTGGAGAGAGCTGTTGAAACGAGAGTGTCGTCAAACCAATAGAGCTAGACTGCTCACCCATTGAGACCATCTCATTTTTGGCTGTGTTGTTAACATGCTAAAGAAGGGACAGATGTATGAAAGGCATGGACCATCTCATTTTTGGCTGTGTTGTTAACATGAAAAGAAAGAAAAAAAAAAGAAAGAAAGAAAAAAAAGAAGGAAAGAAAAAAGAAAAAAGTAAAGGGGGGGGGGGGGGGGGGGGGGGGGGGGAGGAGAGAGAGTTCACAGAGCAGGGAGCTAAACAGACGATCGTTTCACAACAGCTTCTGAAGTCCACGATCATTGCCGACTGTGATAAATATGTGCAACCCATCCCATATTGCAAATCCAATATGGTCATACCGAGACAAGAAGAGCAACTACATGGTTTAACAGTTACACATTTTAGTGCAAAAGGAGCGCTGGGAGAGGGGAGAGGGGGGGGGGGGGGTGGAGTGGGGGACGTGGGGGGAGTGGGGGGGGCGTGGGGAGGATACAAACCAAAGACAGTGACATTCTCACTGAAATGATTGCTGATCGGCTGCAATGAAAAGTGGACAAGCAGCTCCGCTTTCCATCTCCTAATGCCCCCCGTTGACTGCCAAGTTGTTTTTTTTTTTTCAGGAAGAGTGTTCACATCAAATGTATCTTTATT
>JADBJO010001319.1:37500-60000 GCA_016801955.1 Conus betulinus | reverse complement strand
AAATAAAGCTGTGTGAAGGCAAACTGTAGAAGGAAAGATCGATGAAGACATCGTCACAAAGGAAAGACTGCTGATGACACCGACGGATCAAGGGATCAAGGGAACGACAAGATAGCTGCGGACACGGCGAGACAGATAAAATGGGAGAGAGTAAGTATACGACAGAGGAAAGATGAATGAGGGCAGAATGAAAAAACGAATGGTGAACAGAGACATTATGAGAACTGAAAAAAGATGCGTAGAAGATATCATGAGAAAGAAAATAGGCAGAAGGACTCCCAGAGAGGAAAAATGAATGAGGACATCTCTCGTGAGAGAGGAAAGAGAGATGAGGGTAGCATCAGAAAGGAAAGATGATGAGTGAGGACATCATCAGAAAGGAAAGATGGATGAGGACATCATCAGAAAGGAAACGTAGATGAAGACATCATGAGAAAGAAAAAAATAGACGAAGACATTGTCAGAAAGGATAAATGGATGAGGACAATATGAGAAAGAATAGATGGATGATAACGTTATCGGAAAGGAAAGATGGATGAGGACACTGTGAGAAAGGATAGACGGATGAGCTGATTAAGAGAAACGACAGATGGATGATGACATTATCAGAACGGAAAGATGGATGAGGACACCATGAGAAAGGGAAAATGGACGACGCCATTATGAGAAAGGAAAGATGGATCGGGACATAATGAGAAAGGAAAGATGGATGAAGGCTGCATGAGAAAGGAAAGATGGATGAAGGCTGCATGAGAAAGAAAGGAAAGATGAACGAAGGCTGCATGAGAAAGGAAAGATGAACGAAGGCTGCATGAGAAAGAAAAGATGAACGAAGGCTGCATGAGAAAGAAAAGATGGACGAAGGCTGCATGAGAAAGGAAAGATGGATGAAGGTTGCATGAGAAAGGAAAATTTGATGAGGCTGCATGAGAAAGGAAAGATGAACGAAGGCTGCATGAGAGAAAGAAAAGATGGATGAAGGCTGCATGAGAAAGTAAAGATGTATGAAGGCTGCAGAGAAAGAAAAGATGATGAAGGCTGCATGAGAAAGGAAAGATGGATGAAGGCTGCATGAGAAAGGAAAGATGGATCGGGACATAATGAGAAATGAAAGATGGATAAGGCTGCATGAGAAAGGAAAGATGGATGAAGGTTTCATGAGAAAGGAAAGATGTATGAAGGTTTCATGAGAAAGGAAAGATGGATGAAGGCTGCATGAGAAAGGAAAGATGGATGAAGGCTGCATGAGAAAGGAAAGATGGATGAAGGCTGCATGAGAAAGGAAAGATGGATCGGGACATAATGAAAGGAAAGATGGATGAAGGCTGCTTGAGAAAGTAAAGATGGATGAAGGCTGCATGAGAAAGGAAAGATGGATCGGGACATAATGAGAAATGAAAGATGGATTAAGGCTGCATGAGAAAGGAAAGATGGATGAAGGCTGCATGAGAAAGTAAAGATGTATGAAGACTTCATGAGAAAGGAAAGATGGATGAAGACTGCACGAGCAATGAAGATAGATGAAGGCTGCATGAGAAAGGAAAAATTGATGAAGGCTGCGTGAGAAAGGAAAGATGGATGAAGGTTTCATGAGAAAGGAAAGATGTATGAAGGTTTCATGATGAGAAAGGAAAAAGATGGATGAAGGCTGCATGAGAAAAAGGAAAGATGGATGAAGGCTGCATGAGAAAGGAAAGATGGATCGGGACATAATGAGAAAGGAAAAATGGATGAAGGCTGCATGAGAAGGGAAAGATGGATGAACTTTGCATAAGAAAGGAAAGACGCATGAAGGCTGCATGAGAAAGGAAAGGTGGATCGGGACATAATGAGAAAGGAAAGATGGATGAAGGCTGCATGAGAAAGGAAATATGAAGGTTGCATGAGAAAGGCAAGATGGATGGAGGCTGCATGAGAAAGGAAAGATGGATGAAGGCTGCATGAGAAAGGAAAGATGGATCGGGGCATAATGAGAAAGGAATAGTTATTGAAGGTTGCATGAGAAAGGAAAGATGGATGGAGGCTGCATGAGAAAGGAAAGATGGATGAAGGCTGCATGAGAAAGGAAAGATGGATCGGGGCATAATGAGAAAGGAATAGTTATTGAAGGTTGCATGAGAAAGGAAAGATGGATGAAGGCGTGTTTTTTTTTGACGGAAAGAGACTAACACTTTTACGAAAAAGAATAGACAGGTGAAGATGTTGTTAAAAGAAAGAAAGAAAGACGAACGACGAGGATATCATGACACTGGAAAGATGAATGAGGACATCATGAGCTGGTATCTGAGCCCATTGTGCGACAGGAAAGAACGGTGTCAGGACGTTGTGAAGGAAGAAAGATGGGCGAGCAAAAGTTCGAAAGAAAAAACTGGAGGAGGACATGCCAGTAAAATATGGAAGGGAAAATCACGAGAACAAAAGGACGGAGAAGCAAAATGGTGACAAAGAAAACGACGAATGGAAACAAAAATGGTGAGAGAAAAAAAAAAGGTAAAAAACATGGTGATGTAGGAAAGCACATGAGGACATGGTGAGAAAGGGAAGGCATATGAGAACGCTATGTGTGAGAAGGGACATACTGGTTGAGGACATGATAGGGAAGGACGGAACGGAGGAGACATGGCGTGGAATGAAAGGTGGATAAGAGATGGTGAGGAAAAAAAGGGCAGGTTAAAAACCAAGGAAAGGTTAAATGGTATGAAAAAGAAAAGATGGGATGAAGACATGGTGAGAAAAGGAAGGATGGGGACATGGGTAATCAAGGATGCCAGAAAGGCCAGTGATAAAATTTTCTGAAATTAAAGTACGAAGGTCGGAAAACGTAAGGCATGAACAAAGGGGAAGATTTTTCTTCGCACCCCTCTGCTGTCTACAGTAAACAGTTTCGTGGAGTCAAAGATCCATGGAGCATATACAGATGCAGGAAATATTGACAACGTTCTTAAATGCCACGGGAGATACAATGCCATGAGAAATTCAAATCGACAGCTTTAACATGTAACAGGAAGAAGCTCTTGCGCAGATGAGGATGGTACAAAATGAGTTATTTCCAACATATATTTCTTTTCTCTTCCCGATTAAATTTCGTTTTCCTGCCTTTGGAGACACTAAGTCAGACAGAGGGGAAGGGGCGGAAATCTTGCCAAAAGGGACCTTAACAGTTTGCGATCCGTTTTGTTCGTTGCAAGTGGCTGCTCATAAATGAAGTGCCATGGTTTGACTTTTTTTAGCCGGTACGGACAATATGAACTGTTTGAAGGCGCTACAAGAGAGAAAGTACGGACAGATTTTGTACTTCATTAAAGGGTGAATGAACGAAGAATCAGATGACTGATTAACAAACTGCTCGACTGACTGATCGACTGACTTTTTCTATTTACCTTTTTGTCATCTAGAAACCTGGACTATTTCTTTATTTGATTGATGAATAGTTTTTTTTTTTCCTAAATCAAGGAAAAAATCGATTACTAATCTTGTACTGAAATCGGCAAAGTGATTTCCGTGGAACCGCTGTTCACAAGCACATACGTGTGTGCATGCTACACACACACTGATACCTGACACACACAACAAAAAAACAACAGGACAAACAAAAAAAACAACAAAAAAAACCCAGTGTATTATAACATAGCACACATACACGAACATACGCGTGCGTGCAAACACACACACACACACACACACACACACACACACACACACACACACCCTGCCATTGTTTGATATCACTCATGTCGACAAACGTTAAATTGAATAAGAAACAACATGACCGTAAGTATCCCCTCCACACACACACACACACAACGCGCGCGCGTGCGCGCGCACGCGCGCGCGCGCGCGCGCACGCCACACATACCTGCACGTGCGCGCACACACACACACTGCCCCCGTGCATGCCCCCGTGCGCGCGCGCGCAAACACACACACACACACACACACACACACACACACACACACAAAATGCGCGAGCGCGCATGTCTATCTTATGTAAGTTAATGTGGATTGATGTTAATTGAAGACGAAATAACAACGGCAAATAAAACACAGTACACACACGGACACGCGCGCGCGTGCGCGCGCGCGCACACATACACCCATACGCGCGCACACGCACGCCCACATAGTCAGTCTGGTCTTTAAGCAATGTTTCATGGATGTATGCGAAATTCAAGAAATAACAACTCACGCACATAACTCACGGCAGGTACTTCAGGAATTCCTTTCTGATCCTCCCTCCAACTTCCCCCTCCACACTCTCCAACAGCCCCTTTCTCTCCAGCCTAATCTCCACTTCAACCTCGTCCCCTTTGGTGTGTGTGTGTGTGTGCGCGCGCGCGCGCGCGCGCGTGTGTGTATGTGTGTGTGGGGGAAGGGGGAGGGGAGAGGCTGTCTTTCGATTCAGCGCCATCCCTTTGTTTTTTTGTTGTTTAAAAAAAAAATTCTTTTTTCTCTCGATTGAACACTCGCTGACAAAAATCAAACCGTTAAACAAAGAAGAAAACAAAAGAACAGTCAGTGGGATGGTGCTCGACCGATAGATAACAACTCTCCCCTGTCGCTACGCGCGCGCGTGCGCGTGTGTGTGTGTGTGTGTGTGTATGTGTGTGTGTGTGTGTGTGTGTGTGTGTGCACGCGCGCGCGCGCACGCGCAAGGACGCGTGCGCGCGCACTTGATAGCTACGTACTGACAACATCGTGAAAATTATCTTAATTAGTTCTCTACAAAGTATGTATAACAGGGCATTAAACACTAACACACACACACACACACACACACACACACACACACACACACACACACACACACACACACACACACACACACACACACACACACACACACACACACACACACACACACGAATAACCTACCCACTGAGGTAGCTGTCAATCACTGTCAACACAGGCGTGAGCCGACACCAAGCGATATTCACACTGGCCCTGGTGTTGTAAGTTCGCCATTGTGTTTGGAAGTTCAGACCTGCCGCATTCTCCAGACAGTTGACCTACCTCTTCAAGTTCCAGAAAGTTCATTCTCCGCATTTAAAGCAGAAAAAACACACGTGGATGAACGCAGTTAGTGCCCAACATCGATGTCCCCACAATTAGAAACTTCTGCGAAGACCACTGATGAGAAACTTCTTCGGTTTTGGAGCCGAAGTGATTCTTCTCCTCCATGTTGTTCCGACCCAGGTAGGCCCACGCCCACAGGTGTGTGCACAGACTGGTTGCTCATACAGCAGGCAGGAGATGGAGGCACGTGCAACACGGACACACGACTATGATTGCACCAAATCCTCCACTTCGCTCATGAGGTGTTTGATAAAGGTCTGTTGCAGATGAGAGAGAGAGAGAGAGAGAGAGAGAGAGAGAGAGAGAGAGAAGTGCGCGTGCGCGTCCGCGCGCTCCTGCGTGCGTGTACAAATAGAGAGAGAGAGAGAGAGTTTGCTGTGTGCATTTGCATGTGTGTGTGTGTGTGTGTGTGTGCGTGCGCGCGTTCGTGCGTGCGTGCGTGTGTGTGTGTGTGTGTATGTGTGTGTGTGTGTGTGTGTTCCAAGGGAGACGATATGTATGCACTGCTGGGCAGAACAGAACTGACTGTCAGACGAAAATTACAGGAGTAGGCAGCCACGCTGTCTTCTGCCCTCCCACCCACACCCCCGATATTTGAAGCCAAAAATTTGAACAAAAATCATTTCTTGGTGAAAGAGAGTCTCTCACTTCCCAACCCTCGGTTTTACAGGAATTTGGATACCCTCCCCCCCCCCCCCCCTCCCCTACCCCGCTACTTTTCGCTTTTATAAAAAAAAAAAAAATCAGACGATAAGTCCCTCTTCACCCCCCCCCCCCCCCCCCCCCCGCTTTTATGACACTTTAGAAGATGAGACCCTCTTCACTCTACCCTTCCCCTTTTCCCAGTTTTTTTTTTTTAAATGAAAATTTGGAGAAAATGTGTCCCTCTTCCCCTCACTCACCCCCCCCCCCCCCCCCCCCCCCTTAAAAAAAAAAAAAAAATTGAAAGATGAACCACCTCCACACCCTCCTCCCGCTTTCATTCAAACTTGGAGGACTCCCGTAATGTTGTTGTCGGTTTCAGTTAAACCATTTACGCGGAGAAAGATCTTAACGTTAATCACTTTCAGAAATAGTTTGTGTTGCATGATCCATGCATTGTTGATATTGCAGCGGTGGTTGCTTAAACTGAAGCTGCTACATTTTCCTATAAAGTTTTCCACTGATGTTAGTATTCAGAGATCTGTTTTGCTGGGTTGTAGAGTCATGTGAGAATCACTTCATGTAAATTGCAGAGCTGCTTATTGTCTAACATTATCTGTGATGGACAGACGTAAAACAAACCACTCTACTGAATATATATATATATATATATATATATATATATATATATATATAATTTCAGTATAGCACAGAGATATTTTGTGTGTTACTTTAGATTGTATTGTAGCTTATTGTCTAATGTCTGTGATGGACAGACGTCAAAAAACCACTGATCTGAACTTTCCTGATTTCTGTAAATCACCGAGATATTCTGAGAGAGAGAGAGAGAGAGAGAGAGAGAGAGAGAGAGAGAGAGAGAGAGAGAGAGAGATTTTTTGTTGGCATTAGCTTTCGCAGCCCTAGTGCCTACAATTTACGAACCAGCAGATAACTATTTGCGATTAGTAAAGGGGTTAATACTCGATTCACACACACACACACACACACACACACACACACACACACACACACACACACACACACACACACAGAGTGTACAGTGGGAAAGTACACGTATATGCGTGCTACCCATCCCCCCCCCCCTCCCCTCCCAGCTGGACATGCCACTTGATACATGAAAAAATGTGCTGATGCCATTTTCTCGAAATCAACAATAAAACAAAAATCGCACGATGAACTCTAAAGAACATTTTTTTCCCACCATACATGGAAACTAAATTCATGCTGGTTATTTTCGCCCAGAAGTGCTCATAATGCAGATGCACACACACACACACACACACACACACACACACACACACACACACGCGTGCGTACGTGCGCGCGAGCGCGCGCGCACACGCACACACACACACACACACACACGCACGCACGCACGCACGCACGCACACACACACACACACACACACACACACACACACACACACACACACACACACATTCACACGTCGTCAACACGGAGAGGGCAGATGAGAAGACAAACGTGTTAATGGGCAGGCTATTTCATTACATGATTATTGCACTGTCTTTCGAGCAACAGTCAGAAAGAATACCCATCGTTTTCTGCACCAACCAGAAGACATGATTATGTATAATGCTTGTGTGTGTGTGTGTGTGTGTGTGTGTGTGTGTGTGTGTGTGTGTGTGTGTGTGTGTAGAGAGAGAGAGAGAGAGAGGGAGGGGTAAAGGGTAATAATGACGGTACATATGTTAGAAAAGATGTCCTTTCTCTTCGCTAACGCCACACAACATGAGGTGGCAGAATGAAATGCACACCACCTCTCATGAGTTCGGTATGACGTAGTGATTCATTGTCAGAATGCTCCAAAGAGGTAAGTAGTCACACTGAAAAACGGACAAGGGATAATAAGCACAGACCAGGGGTTTGTTTTTTTTTTTTTTTTTTCCCCCCTTTTTTAAAAAAAAAAAAGATCTTTGTTGTTGACATTTTCATATCCTTCAGAACAATAGAGAAAGTCATGTTTTGCACCTGTGTTCTTTTTGCTGAGTCTTTCCTTTCATTAAAAAAAACAAAAAAAAAAACTTTTCTCTTTCTTTCTTACTTCCTTTGTCTTCCTGTCTGAGTACTTCTTTCTGTGCTATGAATACAAACGTTCCCACTTCCAGACAAAACGATAAATGCAGCTAGTTAACGAAAGAGTCGACTTGTATAGACGCATTGATCGATCAGTCTCCCCCTCCCCCCCCCCCCCCCCCCCCAAATCCCGGTCTTCATTAACCCCCTCTCCCCCATCCCTACACCCGTGTGTTTCTAAGCTACCCAGACAACCATGCAACGATGTTAACGACCACATACCTTGACACGGAACAATCCTTGAACAAAATCCGACTCCAATGCTTCGATCCGGTTACCGTGCAGATCGAGACTCTCCAGATCAGGCATGGATTTGAACCAGCGGGACGGGACCCTCCCTCAGACCCATGCCGCCCAGTACAACGTCCTCATCGACTTCAGCTGCCCAAAGACGTCACCCTGAACGACGCATCCCTCGTTGTTGGTGAGGTCAAGGACATCCAGCTTGTCCAGACGGGAGAACGTCCGAGGCGTCAGGATTTTCAACTGGTTGTCGTGGAGACTGAGCCTCTTCAGCTCCCCGAGAGAGCTCAGAGCGTCCTCCTGCAGATCCTCCAAATGAGCGAAGGTCAGGGTCAGTTCTCTTCCAGCACGGGAAGTGACGTCAGATCGGAGTGACGTAAGATGGGGATGTTGTTGCCGCCTTGAGGCCCAGGCCTTCCGGACAAGATCAAAGCTTTGGTGTTGGGGTCCAGACCTGTGGGCAGGGCAGTCTGCCCCGGGGGGCACAGCACGCGTGCCCCCGGGCACTGACAGGTCACCGGGCAGCCGTGAGACACAGGGAAGGCGGAGAGAAGAAGGCCGAACAATTGAGAAACAACTCCGATTCTTCCGATCATGGCGAGACGGCAGAATGGGATGCTACACAACCTCCCGCGAGTTCGGTATGACGTGGTGGCTCATTTTCAGAATGCTCGAAAGAGGTCAAAGGTCACATTTCAAACAAAACTTTGACGGCAATACAAAGCACAATGGCACTCCTGCAGGTAATCAGTGATGCTTTAGTCAAACGAAAGTGAAGAATTTACCACCGGCCCCCCTCCTTCCCCCAAATCTATTTCGGCTGTGTGTACACTATTCCACTGTCCTCTCAGTATGTCGTTATTTGCCACCGCTGCAGATGCTTTATACCAGTGGCTACATGCAACCTTTGTTTAACGTGTGTCCGTGTGTGTGTCCACAGTCAGTTAAAGACAAACACCATGGTCGGTCATCACAGCGTTTTTATATCAACTCTTCGAGCTTCCTCAGGAGCTAGCGTTCCAATCATTTGGACCCCACGGAGAGACGGTTCAGATCATTTCAATATTCAGAGAGAGAGAGAGAGAGAGAGAGAGAGAGAGAGAGAGAGAGAGATTGTGTGGGGTGTATAGCTAAGAAGGAGAAAGGAGTGGAGGGGAGGGGGAGGGTAACGGGTAAGGAAGATGATGAAGGGAAGGGTGGAGGTGGGGGATTAAAAGGTTGGGTAGACGTTAATAGCTATATTGACCCCACGCTGAGACGACGATCCCTTCTCCAGAACAATCCACTCTCTAAATTTCCTAAAGTGAATGGGAAGTGTACTACACACACGCTCACGCATACACACACACACACACACACACACACACACACACACACACACACACACACACGCGGAGAGAGAGAGAGAGAGAGAGAGAGAGAGAGAGAGAGAGGGGGGGGGGGGGGACACCCCTTGATGACAACCAGCCCCAGAGACTAAATTTTGTTTGACAAATTGCCATCCCCCAGTCAGGGAATATCGCGGTCAGCCATTACCGAAATTCGGCCCACGGTGGATAGAGATCCGTGCGCTATCGGGAACAGCGCAAATCTTGGCGTTGATTGGTGAGGTTTTAATTTAAATCACGTGATGAAAGTGGTGATCGGAAGGCATGGTACAGGTCTTGATTCTGGCTGCACACAAAAAAAATTCATGCGCCAAGGCCTTGCTTAAGGAGTAGGGTATTTGTAGACTGGCGCAGTCAGCTTGTTTTGAGAATTTGTATTTTTGTGTCCAGAAGTTGATCTCTTCCCATTTTCGTTCATATGGCCATCAAGGTACAAGCCAGGTGGTTTCAAGCAGGCAGATTAAAAAAAGAAGAAAAGGGACTATTTTGGGGAAAACACCGGGCGCAAAGATAGGGTCACGGGTGAGTGCAAAGGCCCGAAATGTGCGTCAACTAAGGGGAAAGTCATGTATTTGAAGATTGTTTGCGATCTCATCAGTGAAAATCCCCCCAAAACAGGGCGAAATAGTAGGTGGGGAGTTGTTTTCTTTTGATCAATCATCTCTTTAACATTAAATGCTGGCTCAAATTTATGGTAGGCCTCTAAACGCTTACGTGGATCATACATTGTTTTAGTGCAAAATCCTGATTGCGGTGAGTGGTCTGTCCCTCGCCCTTTATCAGCTCTCTCTCTTGGGAGCGCCGGGTTAAGCCTTAAGTCGCCAGGTCGAACCGAACACGCTGGCTCCTACCATGACGTTGCCGTTTTTGCTACCCCATCTTAATGTGTTGTCGTTCTGCTTGTGCGTTGTAATAATCATAGGACCCCTTCTCCCCCCTCCTTTTACTGTGACCGTTATCTTCGTCAGCTTTCTCATCCTAGATGAGTCGGTGTTGGCGTTAAACCAGAATGTTGAAACCTACTTCCCTCCCCCCCCCCCCCCCCCCCCTCACCCTTCTCTCTCCTCGCCTCGAGTTAGTTGTGATGGGACTTCCGCAAACCTACACTGTCAAATACTTGGTTGTTAACGGACATTTCTACATGGAGCAGCTTTTTTTTCCTCCATTTATTTATGTTTATTTAACATTGAAAGCCTGCTGTAGCAGATTCTCTCCTTGATTATATGCACGCTGATTATCTTTTAAAAATAAAAAAAAAACTTCGATTCTTATACATTTTAAATCACAAATACAAAACAGGGAGGCGCGAATCGGGAGAACCAGTTAACAAACAAACCTCCCCCACCCCCCAACAAAACAAAACAAAAAAAAAAAACACACACACACACCAAACAAACAAACAAACAAAATCCAAAAACAATTCCCTTTCCCAACAAATCATCTATGACACACATCTTAAAGGCCATGCAGGCAAACAGACGCTACAAAAAAGAGAGGTTGTGTCCATATTAGTATCATTATCTGGTAAGCTATCGAAAATTAGAGCACACACACACACACACACACACACACACACACACACACACACACACACACACACACACACACACACACACACACACACACGCGCACGCACGCACACACGCGTATACATACAAGCAGATACACGGAGACACGGACAAAGACACATACACACTTGATTTAGGTTCACATTAGACAGACAAAACATAAGTCAGCGATGCACAGATAACCTTTTTCAAGGACCGTCAGGAGTGTAAAAAAAGTAAACAAACTAACGAACAAACAAAACGCCAAAGTGGACTAGTTCCTGTCATGCCCAAGGTTTTTTTTTAAGTCCACAAAACGTCCACTGTGCAGAGAGATGCAACATTGTTCAGTTACAATACACTGTTAAGTGATCAACTGAACGTGTCATAAAAAAATGGACACACTTCACCTTGCTGCAGACTAATCAATCTATTTTTGAATATCTTCCCCTTCTTTGAACAGCTATTCTCAAACTGGGCCGGACAAACAGCTTTCACACCGTGCTGAAGTCGGCCATTTACCTGTGTTCTCACTCCCTCTCTCCGTACCCCCAGCGCCCTACTCTCATTCTGTTTTCATCTTCTTTTATTTTATTCTAGTTTTGATTCTGTTGACATCGGCTCCATGACGATACAATAATGTTCGAATTCATTTAAATCATCAGCATAGACGGACCCATAAATAAATGTCACCAACCGACCATCCTTATCATGTTTTCTCTCTCTCTCTCTCTCTCTCTCTCTTTAACTGTACAATTCTAACTCACTGCTATCAGTTTAATAAGAAAACAAATCACCAGACTTCTTGAGGTACAGGTCTCCTGGCATTTTCATTCACGTAGCAACTTTTTTTTCGGCGAAGACTCTGTATAAAAGGCAAAAAATAGCCTAAATGTGTTTCATGCAGTCTCTGTATACAACATGCTCAATCTGTCCAGGACAGCCAAAGTGTGTTCACTGTTGATCTGGCAACACGGTCAATGTGTGAGATGGAACCGAAATGTGTCAAGCACAGTGTCTGTGTATATCAGACACAGCCAAAACATTTTGCAGTGTTGAGCATACATAAAAGATGGACACAGTAAAAATCTAAATGTTCATCTTTCTTTGGTTAAAAAAAGTAAACATCTTGCAAATGAAACAAAACTCGATGATGCATATTCTTTAACAAAACAACCATATGAGGGAAATAGTACGAAATTGCACACACACACACACACGCGCGCGCGCGCGCACACACACACACACACACACACACACACACACACACACACACACACACACACCACACACACACGAACACACACACACACACACACACACACACACGAACACACACACACACACACACACACACACACACACACACACAGAGAGAGGCAGAGAGAGAGAGAGAGAGAGAGAGAGAGAGAGAGAGAGAGAGGAGAGGAGAGAGAGAGAGAGAGAAAACACTGACGTACAAAAAAATATATACACACGCACGCACAGACAGAGAGAGAGAGAGAGAGAGAGAGGAGAGAGAGAGAGAGAGAGAGAGAGAACACTGACGCACAAAAAGTAGTTCTTGTTTATTAGCATCACTGTATGCCATGTTGTTGTGAGAAATGGTGAAACTAGGCTGAAAAACAGGATGTGCGAACGATACAAGAACTCGAAGAAGATCAGTCAGGTGTAGGAAGTATTTTTCACAATGCAAACCAGAAACAAAAGTTAGTTTTGTGCTAAACATTCGGAACAAGATCAATACAAACGAATAATTATCATTCATTATGTAAGAAGCCTTTCAAACACAATTTGGGCACACAAATTCATAAGAACTAACTATGCTTTAATACACACCTCAAACAATATGAGTACACAACAAAGAAACATTAACTGTGTATGTCCGAAGCATTTGGAACAATAGC
This sequence comes from Conus betulinus, assembly GCA_016801955.1. NCBI lineage: Eukaryota > Metazoa > Mollusca > Gastropoda > Neogastropoda > Conidae > Conus > Conus betulinus. The sequence goes on along the minus strand of JADBJO010001319.1, from coordinate 47,084 downwards.
AGCACGCAACAAAGAAGTATTAGAGATGTAAGAAGTTTTTCAAACAGAATGAGTACACAAAAAAGTATTAGTTTAATGTTTAAGAAGTATTTCAAGCAGTGTGCGCATACACACACGAAGTATTAGTCATATGTGTGATATAAATATTTCGATCAGTGTAATGCCCAATAAAGAAGCATTGAAGAAGAAAAAAAGAATGATTAATACGACGAATGAAACATCATTATGTGGCAGACATGGCCTGCCGCTGGTTAAACATGAACCTTCTCATTTCTCTGCCTTTCAATACTGGCTCTTGTCTTGAGGACACACACACACACACACACACACACACACACACACACACACACACACACACACACACACACACACACACACACACTTTTCGTCTAAAATCACCTTCTCGGGATGCACATGAATGGAAGCCGATGAAAGAACAAGGTGAAATATCATACGTTTCCTGTCTCACACTATCGTAAGCAGTTTAAGTCACTGTATGTTGTGGCACGATCATCTGTCTGACTTCTCTAAGGCAGTCAATCACACTGTCTCGATTCTGAGGCAGTCAAATTCCTTTGACACTGATTCACACAGCCGATGGGTATGAAGGAGAGGGGAGGAGTGCTGGGGGGGAGGGTGGAAGAGAATGGGACAGGGTGGAAGGGGAGTGGCGAAGGTAGAGACAGGCATCTGTCAGCTTCACAGACAAAACTCTGGTGCTTTTTTTCACAGACAAAACTCTGGTGCTTTCTTAACAGACAAAACTCTGGTGCTTTCTTCACAGACAAAACTCTGGTGCTTTCTTAACAGACAAAAAACTCTGGTGCTTTCTTCACAGACAAAAGTCTGGTGTTTTCTTCACAGACAAAAAACTCTGGTGCTTTCTTCACAGACAAAACTCTGGTGCTTTCTTCTTCACAGACAAAAGTCTGGTGTTTTCTTCACAGACAAAACTCTGGTGCTTTCTTCACAGACAAAACTCTGGTGCTTTCTTCACAGACAAAAGTCTGGTGTTTTCTTCACAGACAAAACTCTGGTGCTTTCTTTCTAACTATATTGGAATCCCTGATGCTTCAACGGTTTTTCTTTTTTTTTTTTTTTTTTTTAGGGTGGGGAGGGGGGGTGGGTGGAAGGAAAACGGGGGAACACAGGATAGGTTGGGGGCTGGGGGGAGGGGAGCGAGAGCTGAATGTCTACCCAGTCCCTGTTGTACGCGTCTGAGTGAGTGAATAACAGAGAGAAGAGAAAGAGGGGGGAAGAGAGAGAGAGAGAGACGGACACAGAGAGAGAGAGAGAGAGAGAGAGAGAGAGAGAGAGAGAGAGAGAGAGAGAGGGGAGAGAAAGAGAGAGAGAGAGAGGGGAGAAGAGGGGGGAGAGAGAGGGAGGGAGAAGGAGAGAGAGAGAGAGGGGGGAGAGAGAGAGAGGGGAGAGAGAGAGAGGGGGAGAGAGAGAGAGAGGGGAAGAGAGAGAGAGGGGGGACAGAGAGAGAGGGGGGACAGACAGAGAGGGAGAGAGCGAAGAAGGGGAGGGGAGAGAGAGAGAGAGAGAGAGAGAGAGAGAGAGAGAGAGAGAGAGAGGCAGCGACAGCGAGAGAGAGAGCGACAGTGACAGAGAGAGTATGTGAGGAGTGGGTTAGTAGTAGTAAGGCAAAGGGGGCGGGGTGGACGTGGAAGGCAGGATGGATAACAGGCCAGAAGGTGTCAGAAAAATGAAATGAATGGGGTGACAAAAGGAAAGATCATAATCATGTGATGGACATACACGTACAACCAACAAAGAATTCAAAGAAGCTTTTTTTTTGTAGTGTGAAGCATAACACTGAATGAAAACACACCAACGAATATTCAGTCAGTAAGCACTGAACAATCGATAAATTATTTACAGTCGGATTAACTGTACAGTGCTTAAATATCTCAAGTGAACTGCTAAAGTCGGTAAAGTGTACTCACGGATGTCGAATACTATGAGTTAATTTAAAAAGAAAGTGTAAAGTTATCAATGTCAAACAGCATAGGTACGATTATGCCAGTCGAAGTGATGAACGAAAAACAGACTCTAAACACAGACTCTAGTACGGGGACAACTTGTCCTTAAGGATCCCACCCCCTAACCCCTTCCGCTCCCTGTCAAAGAACAGACCCTTGCAAATACATAGAACACAACGGAACACATTCGAGAAAATATGCGAAATTTGGCCATGAAATACATGAACAACAGAAAGGCACAAAAATATTGGTCAACCGCTCTTTTGCTTACAGCAAGTGATGAGTATTGAACAGCCTGAAACAAACACCATTCTTTCGATTACTGTTTTGAGTAACAAATAGTCCTGACGACACGAAGACAAAATGAAACCACCACCACGATCATTCAGTGTGAACGTTCTGGTACGAAGCCATTTTACCAACACACTGTACGAACGATTTTTCAGCTTCTGTCTGAATTAAATGTCATAATAAAAGACTAAACTGGGCAATGCAACATGTGTAAGGTGTACATCAATCAAGGTGTAATCTGAAAGAGAGAAATATGCAGCATTGATCATCTATGCTTCCGTCGTGCAAAAATCTGCTGTTGTGTAAGAATAGCTTTATATCAATATTTATCAGACAATTGAAAGAAAAACAAAACAAGCAGGATCATAGTTAAAAATAGAGTAGATGATAATTGAAAGAAAAAACAAACAGGATCATATTTAAATAGAGTAGATGACAATGTGAGCACAGAAACAAACGAAAAGAAACACAAGTTGATAATGGGTCGGGGGGGAAATACTAACACAGCCACAGCAATGCTCAGTGGCTCGTTGATCCAACGACAACAGACACATTTCATGCGAAGCAGATTTTCAAACGTGCTAGGTTTGATTTATCCCCCCCTACACACACACACACACACACACACACACACACAGAAAGACGGACAAGGGCGCGCGCGCGCGCGCGCGCACACACACACACACTGGGCAGGAGACACAGCCGAGAGGGTCGAACCCAAGGGAATCCCGGGGGTTCCACCTGTACAGTCATCACTCCCACATCTGGAGGTCCTGTGCCAAAACTTCCTCTTGTCTGCTACTCTCTTGTTTTTGTGCCCCCGTTTATTTTTAGTAACATGTAACGCGCGCGCGAGCGTGGTGTGTGTGTGTGTGTGTGTGTGTGTGTGTGTGTGTGTGTAGACATTAAACCTCAATGTAACCCGTCTTCCCTATTTTCTTCTTACGGATTGATTACCGACCTCCCCCTGCCAAGACTCGTCCTCTTTCTTCCCCAAAGAGATCGATACAACAGACAAAGACAGAAGGGAGATCACTGACCACTCACTCACTTCCATCCAAGGGGACTCGCTCTCACGTTGCGCACAGGTGATGTCAAGAAAAGATTCTGACAACACTCAGCAAGCAGCAAAAACGCCGAACACACTGGACAGCCACACTGACAATGCCATGTTGAAGACAGCAGTACTCACTGTGGGTCGCATCTTCATCGTTGACTGATGTGGCGATGCGGACAATGAGATGGACAGCGGGCATCGCAAGGACTTCAGGCATTGTCCGTCAAATGTTTAGGACAGCGGAAAGAATATCAAGTAGAGTTCGTCAGACGATGAGGGGAGCAGAAAGATCAAACGATTTTTGCTGGGACGTCGTATTTCGTACATTTTCTGTTTTCCAATCAGTTACTCGTATATAGAAGAACCGAATGATTTGTGCTTGAATAGTAGATCCACAGGGGGTTACGTATTACCAATTCTAGTGATGTTAACGACACATAAATGGATGACATGATTTCTGGCTGGGACAATGTTTTTCGTGTCTGTGCTGTATTTCACCAAGTTTATTGATATAGAAAAGGACTGAAAGAATCATGCATGCTATGTCAAAGAGACTAAAAGTGATAGGCTTGGCTTTGCGATTTGAACAAAAGCAGGCCCCTTTGCAAGCAATGTGTTGGTTGACGTACAAAACTATGTTCAATACAAACGGTATATGAACGATCGCAGATCTGGAAGCTTGGCGTTGTAAATGACGAACTACATATTCACACCTTAGTTGTTTATTTCACTCCGTGAACGTATGTCTAGTCTTGTCCTGTTACTGCTGTGATTTAGCCGCTGGTGCGCGGTGGCTTTTCTTTCCCTTGTTTTTCTTTTCTTTCTTTTTTTTGTGTGTAACAAAAATGTTCTTGAGTTCTCGTAACGTCGACTAAATGCTCCGACAAAATTTGGATCATTTAAGTACCTGGATGTAATGGACAGATACTGAGGACAGAAGATGAGAGGACGATCATCATAAGATTCGCAGGCGACGTCGAAGTTCGTGTCGATCCAATTCTTCCCCCCCCCCCCCCCCCCCCCCCCCCCCAAAAAAAAAAAAATGTCAATAAGGAACATTTTTTTTTTTAATCTGGATATGGTTTCATTTTGACAAGTGGATAATTTGGTCACTGTTTGACAAAGGTAATTTTGGTCATATTCTACAAGAACAGTTCGGTTCTGGAGTAATTTGGTCTCGATTTGACATAAGTAATTCGATGTTGGGGGCAATTCGGTCATACCTTACAGAGGAAATTGATTTCTGGGGTAACATGGTTTGGTTCTGACACAGGGACATGCAACCATCAGTCGCCGAGAGGGCAACCCACAAAAAGAGACCCCGTTCTCCTGTAGAGTCACGCTAGCAGTGAACAACAGCATCTGTTCTGATCCACCATATGTACGCCACTACCCGGGACAATCTTTGGCTCGTCATAGAACCGCGTAAACGAGCGTCCCCCCTTCAGGCTGACCCCGACACGTCCACCCCAAAACAGCTGTAATGAAGCTGCCAACATCCGCGCCTTTGACAGCAACTGGTGATGGTCATGAATGACATGGTCACTGTGGTCACCAGCAACTGGTGATGGTCATGAATGACATGGTCACTGTGGTCACCAGCAACTGGTGATGGTCATGAATGACATGGTCACTGTAGTCACCAGCATCTGGTGATGGTCATGAATGACATGGTCACTGTGGTCACCAGCATCTGGTGATGGTCATGAATGACATGGTCACTGTGGTCACCAGCATCTGGTGATGGTCATGAATGACATGGTCACTGTGGTCACCAGCAACTGGTGATGGTCATGAATGACATGGTCACTGTAGTCAACAGCATCTGGTGATGGTCATGAATGACATGGTCACTGTGGTCACCAGCAACTGGTGATGGTCATGAATGACATCGTCACTGTGGTCACCAGCAACTGGTGATGGTCATAAATGACATCGTCACTGTGGTCACCAGAACGGCACGGCATGAAGGACCATAGAACTGGAGACTTGTGCCGTCTAATAATGCTCGATGACGATGACGATGATGATGGAATGGGGTTTCGTTCAGACTTGGATTACCTGGGCAACTGCCACACACAGACAGAGGCATTCGTCAAGTGAGATGGGGGAGAGTCAACCATGTGGTTCCAGTCTTCCCGCGGCAGCCCACCGCACATCAGCAACCCAGGCTTTGGCCCGTCAGGGGTCCCGATGGTACTCCGTCCCGTGACTGTCCGGCCCAGTGCTTGTGACGTCAACCACAGCGCACCAGTGGCTCTCACGATGCCAGAACAGTTAACAGACGATGCTGGGAACTGCTGCATGGTCTGTGTCTCCCTCCCATCTGAACTGCTGTGCAGCGGAAGGGAATGAAAAGCGAGATAGATAGATAGATAGATAGAGAGAGAGAGAGAGAGAGAGAGAGAGAGAGAGAGAGAGAGAGAGAGCTACAGCGGTCCAGTGGAGCGGGTTAGAGAGAGAGAGAGAGAGAGAGAGAGAGAGAGAGAGAGAGAGAGAGTGTACAGCGGTCCAGTGGAGCGGGTTGAAGAGAGAGAGAGAGAGAGAGAGAGAGAGAGAGAGAGAGAGAGAGAGCTACAGCGGTCCAGTGAAGCGGGTTGAAGAGAGAGAGAGAGAGAGAGAGAGAGAGAGAGAGAGAGAGAGAGAGAGAGAGATCTACAGCGGTCCAGGGGAGCGGGTTGAAGACAGACAGAGAGAGAGAGAGAGAGAGAGAGAGAGAGAGAGAGAGAGAGAGAGAGAGAGAGAGAGAGATCTACAGCGGTCCAGGGGGAGCGGGTTGAAGACAGACAGAGAGAGAGAGAGAGAGAGAGAGAGAGAGAGAGAGCAGAGGATGAAGGCGCCAGTGTTACAAAAACAGTACACGAAGATTAATAACAATCGACGTCACGAGGAGGGATGACGACTTGAAATGGGGCAGCCCTGACGTCATGACCACGTGCCATGCATTAAGAGAGAGGCAGCCCTGACGTCATGATCACGTGCCATACATTGAAGAGGGGCAGCCCTGACGTCATGACCACGTGCCATACATTGAAGAAGAGGGGGCAGCCCTGACGTCATGACCACGTGCCAGGCACTGAAGAGGGACAGCCCTGACGTCATGACCACGTGCCATACATTGAAGAGGGGCAGCCCTGACGTCATGACCACGTGCCAGGCACTGAAGAGGGACAGCCCTGACGTCATGACCACGTGCCATGCATTGAAGAGGGGCAGCCCTGACGTCTTGACCACGTGCCATGCACTGAAGAGGGACAGCCCTGACGTCATGACCACGTGCCATGCATTGAAGAGGGGCAGACCTGACGTCATGACCACGTGCTATCAATGGAAGACAGACACCTAGAAAGAGACAATGGGGCTGAGGTGCACACATACACACAGCTTCTACTCTTCACTGTCTACTCTACGGTCTGCGGTGTTTGTCTTCAACCAAACTTCAGCAGTCGTCTCCCAGGCTGCACACATGATAATTATAAAGTCTGAACAAAAGTCACGAGAAGCAGATGAAATCGATGTGGAGAGAGAGAGAGAGAGAGAGAGAGAGAGAGAGAGAGAGAGAGAGAGAGAGAGAGAGAGAGAGAGAGACAGGTGACCTCAGCATGAGCAGTGTTGACCTCTCAGACAGACAAGAACTTAGTGCTGACCTTCACCCGACATTCAAGACCCAGAAGCACACACGGCACAAGCACTCAAGACGTCGAGAGGAGACAGAGGCAAATGTCTTGAAGAACACGTGCATTTTCGACGATGACACACACCCCCCCCCCCCCCCCCCCCCCCGTCTTCTCTTCCATACCCACGTCCGTGGCACTGCTCCTACGCCGCTCCTCTTGGCTCCCCATCCACAGCCACACCCAGGAGGTTATCCCAACACAGTCCCAGCACCGACAATCCACAGGGAGCAGCAGCCCTATCCGATTCACACAGACAGCACTTTATCAGAGCGTTAAAATAACAACAACACAGAAGACGTCCAAGGTGACAGGTGCCCTGTTGACAGGCAGTGTCGATGCCGGAAAGAACTGGCTGATGACAGGCTGAAGACAGTGAAGCCAATGGGGAGCACGCCACAGGACGATGGCAGAGAGGATGGCGGGTGTCTTGGAGACGGAGGGGGGAGGGGCGGGGAGAAAGGTTGTCGATGAGAGCGTCGTTGATCAGAGGCTGAAGACTGGGGGGGGGGGGGGCGCAGGTGACGGCACTGCCATGCGGGTGTTGATGAGGAAGAAGGGGTGGGGGTAGGGGGGGGGGGTGGTGGTAGGCGGTCTGGTGAGGAGAGTCTCCAGGTCGGTGCAGGAACGATCAGAGGAGGAAGATGGTGAAGTAGAGGAGGCAGAAGAAGACGTAGACGGCGGGGAAGGCACAGCGGGACACGTTGTCCACGGTCTGCGCCCGCTTCTCCCCGTACGACCTGGACATGCCGCCGTTCACTCCGGGCCCCTTCTGACAGGCAGACGGACAGACAGTCAGACAGACAGACAGACAGACACAGTCAGAGAGACAGACAGACAGTCAGAGAGACAGACAGACAGGCAGAGACAGACAGACAGACAGAGACAGACAGGCAAACAGTCAGACAGACAGACAGACAGTCCGACAGACAGTCTATGGACAGTCAGACAAACAGACAGTCTGACAGACAGACAGACAGAAAGACACTCAGACTGACAGATAGTCAAACAAAGCAGGTAGACACTCAGGTAGACAGACAGGAAGACAGACACTCAGACAGAAAGACAGACAAGCAGACACAGACAGGCAGACAAACAGACAATCAGTAAGGCATACAAACAGACAGACAGACAGACAGTTGGGCAAACTTAAAAGAAAACGTACTGTGCCGCCGAACGAAAGAAGCAAACAAATTACATAGACAAACACGACGCGTTTCGACCTCTTTGGTCTCCTTCATACAAGGCAAACAACATTCAAGACGACGAACACACACACACACACACACACACACACACACACACACACACACACACACAGAGACTTACATCCTTTCTCTCTCTCTCTCTCTCTCTCTCTCACACACACACACACACACACACACACACACACACACACACACACACACACACACACACACACCACATCCCTCACTACACACACACGCACAGACAGACTTAATCATTTCTCTCTCTGATACACACACCACACACACACACACACACACACACACACACACACACACACCACACACGCACACAAACAAGCTCTCTCTCTCTCTCCCACCCCATATCATCCCGTCCCACCCACCCACACAAACAGAGAGCCCCCCCCCCCCCCCCCCCCCGCCCTCTCCCCAAAACCTTGCACTGACCGATTTGACGTAGAGCGGCTCCTGTTGGGGGGTGGCCGCCTCCCCGCCGACCATGGAGGGCCGCCTCTTGCGGGCCTTGCGCTCCAGCACGTTGACCAGGGCGTACTCCAGCAGCGAGGAGAAGACGAAGCACAGGCAGGTGGCCATCCAGATGTCGATGGCCTTCACGTAGGACACCTGACCCACACAGCCACACACTGGTTACCACCCGAATTCCAACCAGCCTGACTGCTACTACCACCTGAGCAGAGAAGCTACTGTCCAGACTAGGACTGGGACACAACAGACTGAATGCACAACATGTACAAAAAGTACAAGATTGGCGAGTCTGCGATGTGCCCATGCAGAGAGGCCGACATGGACACCGAGCACATACTACAGGACTGCTACCTCCATGCTACTGCCAGGCAGGATACATGGCCGGAGCCAGTGGCTCTGAGGGCCAAGCTCTACGGGGACTTGGCGGACCTTCGGAGGACAGCGACCTTCGTGCGGGCAACTGGCATCACCGTCTGAGTGTTCGAGAAGAAGGTTACTGCCAGGTCGAGCGCGAAGGTCCCCTCGGAGCAGAACGCGCCGTCAGAAGCAATGCCAGAAGCAAGTTCCAGACTAAGTACTCAGAATGTCAACGACAGAAATCATGGATTCCCAACACCCAAACGCAGCAGAGGCTCATGAAAGGATGAGATCATTCACCAGTAGATACAATCCTTGGATTACCAAAACAAAGGGATAATTGATAATGACGACACAATCCTGAGACCGACAACACTGGGAGAAATGAACGACCTCTTGGTGCTACTCCGGTGACCACTAAAACCAGGAAGGTGATTCGCGACACTGATACACGCTAAGACTGTAAATCTTTGGAGACAATGCACGACAATACCCTCCAAAGACGAGTAAAACTAGGAAAATGATT
>JADBJO010001319.1:22500-27500 GCA_016801955.1 Conus betulinus | reverse complement strand
GCAGGGCAGGTCTCTGCACCTAGCTTTTTATGTCTTGGGGCTGTACCGCACGGACAACATGAAGACTTGCCCATATAGGAATTTTGGATAAGTGATTAAGTTTCATGGCGCGGGGTCATTCCTCAGTGTGCTAGATTTTCTTTATTATCTTTTTCAATTTGTAGATGGCATTAAGCATATCACATTCCCGCCTCTTGGCCGTGTTCAAGAATTCTGCACGGATGTCGTCGATGTCTGCAGCCTTCCCACAATTCAGCGGCTCCGCTGCAATTTTTGACCTCTCACGGAATGTCGGGTCGTCATTCTCATTTGATGACCCCCGTCCTCTTGGGATCTCCGTTGCTGTGTGTAGCAAAGTTTGAAAGCAACATCCAGAGCACCTGTTTAGTGACGTCTTCTTCCTATGTTGGGCAGTAGCCGTCTGTGTCCTGCGTGGTGCTGACTTCACGTCCCTTCACTTGGTCAAGTCTTTTACAGTCTTTCAGCTTTCTAGGTGTCGTTTTCGGTTTTGTTTGGTTTTGTTCTCCGTGTCCTCACGCTTTTTTTTCGATCCAGCTTTACTCTGCTTAAAAAAAAATCACAGATCCTGTTGTTTGCATCAGTTTATACCCCCCCCCCCCCCCCCCCGGCCGTTTTTTGAGTGATTTTCAGCTCCTGTTTGTTACTATGTTTTAAAACAAGCGTTACTCAGCACTCTGGTTTGTCTGTTTATCTGCGTTCGGGCCTGTTTTTAGTAACGTCGCAGTCTGTTTCAATACTTTATGAAAATCGAGTCTAATATCTTCAGAGCTGTGTCCACAGGACAGGATGACCCAAACTTCTCGGCCTGTGCGAACTTGCCTTCGCAGGGGAGATCACCCACTCATCTCTAATGACGAGGCTACACACCACAATTACACGGTAGCACTCAAACATACAACTGCTGACAATGTGATGGAGAAAGACAACAGACGCTGAACTTCAAACTAAGAATACCTGTGAGTGGACTGCGCTTTGAACACAAACCGGCATGGATGACACGTTCATCTGCCCTGCATCCTCTAATCATCTCCCCTTCCTGCTCTCACGTCTCTTCATAGCATTCGAGATACGCGTATTCCTCCGTGTCTATAAATAACATCCGGGCACTAGGGAAGTTACACTGGTTTTTTTTTTTTTTTTTTTTTTTAATTGAATGAAAATATACATCATTAAAAGCCTACAACTTTGTCTACACTTCTCTCTTCCCACCCAGAAATATATCTAAAAAAAAAAAAAAAGGAAAACCCGCGCGCTGATTACACCCCCCCCCCCCCCCCCCTCCCCCCGGAACGAAATGGATAACGTGTTACATATCACACCTCGCCTCATATCTCCGAACCCCCCCCCCCCCCCCCCCCCCCTCTCTCTCCCTCTCTCTCTCTCTCTCTCTCTCTGACGTCATATTCCAGGCATTCTGCTGATCTGCTTCCATCACGTCGTTGGAGTCATTCACGTCAACGGCTCTCAACGGCAGCTGCCGTCAACTGCCCCCCCACCCCCCCCCCCCCCCCCCCCCCACCCCACCGCCTCCCTTCCCAATTCATCTTCATTCAGTCATAGTCATCAATGAGGCCAGCTGCTGAAGATGTCGCCGAAGACCGAGATTAACGTCCTGTGAGCCTTATCAGCACGCACTGACAGATGGAGCGTGGCACCGGAGTGGTGGGCAAACTGCTGCCTCTGCTGCCTGGAGGCACAGACACAAAGACCAGCAGCGGCGATCAGTCACGGTTGGAGGGTCAGTTTGACACGCTCCACTGCTTCCAATCACGTGGACAGCCTCGTGACGTCATTCTGGCAAAGACGCAGGGTCCGCAAGATGAATGTCGTTCGTATTATTCGCTCCCGGCAGGATTTTTAACGTGACGACATTTTTCTTTTTACAAAGTGTCGGTGTGTACGTGAACAACTTTCGGGAATGATTTTGACTTGAAACATTGTAAAGCAAAATAGTACCTTCACTGTAATAGGGAGACAATGCCATGAACAAAAATTTCTACCGCAGTCGGTAGGACCCCTGTAGTATCTCCTCGCACTCCTCCCCATCGCCCCCCCCCCCCCCCCCCCCCCCCACACACACAAAAAAAAGCTGTCTATGAAACATCTGTAGCAAAAGGTGTCCATTTACATATGCTATATAAACAAATCACATAAACAAAACTTACATAAGCTGTATTTTCCTTACTGAAATGAATTTCGCAAATGACTTTTTGTTCATTAGTTCATATGTCAAAGAACACAGGCCAGCCATAATCAAGTTATGATGATGGATCAATCTGACAAGAGTAAACAGAGCCTGAAACAAACAGACTGAGAGTTAGATAATGAACTTTTATAAACACACACACACACACACACACACACACTCTCTCTCTCTCTCTCTCTCTCTCTCTCTCTCTCTCTCTCTCTCTCTCTCTCTCTCACACACACACACACACACACACAAATAAACAAAAACTAGAATTGCACACGTTTTATTCCTCTTGGGCTCCCGCCCGTTTTCTTTCCGACACCGGCACTGTTCAGTTCTCGGCACCTCGTGCGTGGCCCTTCCAAGCCTGCCACAGGAAAGGGAGAGAACTTGATCACTGACAAAATGTTAGATTTCCGACTGGACAAGTCTAAAGTTCTGTATTCCCAGTCTGCTCTTTCTCTAATTTGTATGGCATCAACGTAAAGGAAAGGGGAATTAGACCAGAAAAAACGGCTGCTGCAACTGCTGCTGCTGCCATGAATATTAAAAGCCTTTCAAAATGGAAAGCACGTCGGATTGAGTGTACAACCAGCAATCTATTACTGTTGTCAGTCTGACAATGGAACAAGCCAACACAGCATGGCTATACTGGCTAGCGAAGGAAACGTCTTTTCACATGGAAATCAATTCCCATGCCACTCGTGACTGGCAGTCCACAGAGCGCGTCAGTGTGACGTCGTCAGGGGTAGCTGAGCCTGATGGGAAATCAAGCGAAAGTTTTCGTGCAAAACAAAAACAAAGGCGCACAAGTTCTAAAACTTTTTCTCGCTTGCAAGAGGTCGAAAAGTTAAAAAGTTTGGGGAGTTGAAGGTGAGAAACTGTAAACACTGGCGTCGTCACCTCCAGGACAACTCAAGACAGGGTAAACACCCACTCCCTTCAGACAAGTTCACACACACACACACACACACACACACACACCACACACACACACACACACAGACAGAGAGAGAGAGAGAGAGAGAGAGAGAGAGAGAGAGAGAGAGAGAGAGAGAGAGAGAGAGAGAGAGAGAGAGAGAGAGAGAACCGCCTCGAACAGCAGGGCGGGGTGTACTCTGGTTTAGACTTGGGATGCAGGCTCAAAGCTGTGTTCAGAGAAGATGACGTCAGTCCACCCGTTCAACGTGCTTCTTTCCAGTGACAACACAACACACAATCTCAGCACGCTCGCTCCAGCGCTCACCATCGCTTGTCAAAAGTTTCATTTTATTACTGTCATTTCCGACAGAATTATTCACCTTCGCCACTGTCAAACTTTTCGTCTCATGACTGTCATTTTTAAGACACATTCACAATCGCCACCGACAAACTTTTAATCTTTTCATTACCATTTCCAGCTAGACGTTTATCAGTGCTGCTTTTGAAACGCTTTGTTTTTACTGTCATTTCCAACAAGACATACACTATCACCGCTGACAAACGTTTCTTTTGAATACTTCATTTTCATTCACTATCTCGCCAAGAGAAATTTCCTTTTAATCTTGTCATTTCCAATCAGACATTCATCTTCACCCATTTCAATGTGACATTCATTGTCACTACTGACAAACCATTATCTAACTATACTCTTATTTCCACTGTCACAGTTTTATCGTCGCGAACAAACCTTTCACGTTAATTCTGTTATTTCTAACAAGACACTAATTATTACCGAAAACAATCTAAATATTGTAATTTCCAGCAAGACGTTCATCATTACTGAAAACAATATAACAATTGTAATTTCCAACAAAATATTCATTACACCCGAAAACAATCGAAATGCTGTCATTTCCAACAAGACATTCATCATTATCGAAAACATTCTAAATGTTGCTATTTCCAAGACACTCATCATCATCAAAAACATCCTAACTGCTGTAATTTAAAACGGGATAATCATTATTACCAAAAAGAATCCTAATGTTGTAGTTTACAAAAAGGACAGTCATAATTAATATAAACAATCTAAATGTTGTCATTTACGACAAGCTATTCATCATTACCAAAAACAATCTAAATGTTGTAATTTACAAAAAGACGATCATAATTGACGAAAACAATCTAAATATCATAATTTACAACAGGATATTAACCATTACCGAAAACATGTTATCATTTACAACAAGAATTCATTACCGAAAACAATCTTAATATCATCATTTATAACAAAATATTCATCATTACTGAAAATAATCTAAATATTACCATTTATAATGAGGCATTCATCATCACTATCATCAGAGTTTTAGTCTTAATATCGTTATTTTTAACAAGACATTCACCGTAAGCACTTCAGAACTGTTTGTGTCTTGATATTGTCATTTCCGACGAGATATTCGTTATCACCACATATATCATCGCCACTAACGAACCTTTCATCTTATTACTGTCATTTCCAATGAGACATTCATCACTGCCAATGACAAACATGTCATCTTATCAATAAGATATCAAACGGGGTATTTTTAAATGACCTTAGTTCAATTTTTGCATGAGACATTCAGAGCAGTCCACATATGTTCAAATCCTGATGCTCGAAAACGTCAAAATAAGCCGAATCTAAAGCAAACAGACCAACAGATGTCCAAAAGAATGATCAGTTCAACAAGACAAAAGAAAACACACAAAGGTGAAAAGAAAACCATTGGACAATGATATTGAAAGTGAGCTATGAACCATTCCATATGTAGGAATATATACTGGTTCATACTCAATTTCAATTTCATTGTGTAATGTTTAGAAC
>JADBJO010001319.1:12500-17500 GCA_016801955.1 Conus betulinus | reverse complement strand
AGAGAGGAGGAAGGGAGGGGAGAGAGAGTCAGAAGCAAACGAGAGAGAGACAGATGGAGAGAGAAAAAGAGAGAGAGAGAAAGAGAGAGAAAAAGGATGAGAGAGAGAGAGAGAGAGAGAGAGAGAGAGAGAGAGGAGAGAGAGAGAGAGAGAGGGACAGAGAGACAGAGAGCAGAGAGAGAAGCAAACAAGAAGAGAGAGAGAGAGAGAGAGAGAGAGAGAGAGAGAGAGAGAGAGAGAGAGGTTTTTATCAGTTGTGAAGACCATATACCTTACGACAGGGGAGTTGTCGGCTCGTTTTCAAGAAGTTTGATATTTGCAGCATGGAACGAAAATTAGCAACGCGCGAGTAAACTGTCCAACACACACACACACACACACACACACACACACACACACACACACACACACACACACACACACACTCACTCTCTCTCTCTCTCTCTTTCACACACACACACACACACACACACACACACACACACACACACACACACACACACACACCATACACGATGTAACAGACCGACAGACAGACGAACGGATATGGCGGACAGACGGATGGACAGACAGACAAGACTAGACTTACAGCTGCGCAGATACAGGGTACAGATCTGTTCATCCATGGGGTACTTCTGCAGTCGCATGGGACAGGTGGCAGTCACGGAAATCCTGCACGCAACAAACAAAACATGGGACACGGTCCTGCACGCAACAAAACATGGGGCAGGTGGCAGTCACGGAAATCCTGCACGCAACAAAACAGGTGGCAGTCAAGGGCACGCAGGTGGTGGCAGTCACGGAAATCCTGCACGCAACAAAACATGGGGCAGGTGGCAGTCACGGAAATCCTGCACGCAACAAAACCACGCAGGTGTTAACGCCAAGCTGACCTCCAAGGTCAGACGAAGGCTTCCGGGGAGAAGTTTACAATAATAATTATCTTCACAGCAAGCAGCTGGACGTCTCGATCCTGATAGCCAAACACAGAAAACAAGACAGGCGCACCAGCCCAACGTGTTGTTTTCATGTTAGAATACGACCGGGTGCGGGCAAGTAAAACAGATTCTGAAAAAAAAAGACATTAAACTTCAGACATAAACCATGTGTGCGTGCGCGTGTTTCTTTTAATCAGCTGTCTAAATAGATGTACTGTGGCCTGACATTTAGAAACACAATGAAACAGGAGGTAGACTGTCACAATGCCACTATACGGTGAGATACTGATCCTGCACTTCTGCTATTCAACATGGACAACGATCACAGGATACTGGACTATAGGTCACACACGCACACACCTCCTGAAATAAGAGCCTGCGTACTGGAAACATGACTCAAGAGTCGCCAGACTGCACTTCCAGCGAAAAGCTGACAAGAAACAAAAAGTCGGTGCACGGTTGCTGATACTTTACGTCTAAGGAGACGGCACTCACGAGACACTGATTAATAACATTGGCAGATAAATTACGATTGTTAGTGTCATATGTCAGTTTACACCATGAAATTAAGTTAGATGCTCCATCACAGTTAGATTACCGCAGACATCAAAATGCATTTGTTTATTGAAATTTTCATCGCTGCCTTAAAAGAAATGTCAGAAATGCACGGGTTGAGGAAGAATTAGTGCAGGGGTGGGTAGGGGTACGGATGGAAATCATGTTTTTTTCCTCATCCCATGCGCTGTAATCGGGCCACAAATTTGGAAATCAAATCAGCTCAGAAGCTATCTGATTGGCACTATGAAATAACGCAGTGTGTGTGTGTGTGTGTGTGTGTGTGTGTGTGTGTGTGTGTGTGTGTGTGTGTGTGTGTGTGTGTGCGTGCGTGCGTGCGTGTGTGTGTGCGTTGCGTGTGTGTGTTAGTCAGTGTGTGTGTGTGTGTGTGTGTGTGTGTGTGTGTGTGTGGTGTGAGTGTGTGTGTGTGTGTGTGTGTGTGTGTGTGTGTGTGTGTGTCAGTGTGTGTGGTGTGTGTGTGTGTGTGTGTGTGTGTGGTGTGTGTGTGTGTGTGGAGAGAGAGAGAGAGAGAGAGAGAGAGAGAGAGAGAGAGAGAGAGAGACAGACAGACAGACAAACAGACAGACAGGTAGAGAAGGTAAAACGCGTCACGACTGGCTTTTTTTCTCGCCTAAAAGGCAATTATTCCCGAAAGGGCATGCTGATGCTCACATATAGCGGAGGCTTCAACTCTAACTCCTCCATCATCTAGAACGACCAGGTCGGTAAGTGGCTGCATGCACAAACGCTGAAAACGGCATAACGAATACAAAACTGGAGAGAGAGAGAGAGAGAGGAGAGAGAGAGAGAGAGAGAGAGAGAGAGAGAGAGAGAGAGAGAGAGAGAGAGAAGCAAACGAGAGAGAGAGAGAGAGAGAAAGCAAACGAGAGAAAGAGAGAGAGAGGGGGGGGGGAGGGAGAGAGAGAGAGGGGGTGGGAGAGAATGATGAAAAAAGAGAGAGAGGGGGGGGGGGGGGTATTGAGTGTCAATGAAGAGGAAGGTGACAGGAGGGGTGTGGGGGGAGGAGGGGGGGGGGTGCTGGGAAGCCAAATGTTGGCAGAAATTGGATAGACCCCGCTCTCATCCAGGGCCGCAATTCACCAAGAGGAAAACATTCAACGCATGCACACAGACGCTCGAGTACACACAAGATGACCAGAGATTGTCCACAAGCGCCAGCCCCCCCGCAAAGAATGACAACCCGACATCATCGTTACCGGGAATAGGCCCACAGAGTGTACAACGTGTGTGTTTATGGCAAGAATTTCAAAATACAGTAAACAAGAAAATCCAAAGCCACGCGAATCTACTGCTGAATGAAAATACTGTCGTGTTTGGTTGTGACAATAATTACAGATCAGAGAGAATCATTGATTTAATTCTGTTACATACCAATTTCTATATATATATAGGAATGTTATTATGACAAGGATTCACAATTACTTCACGTTTTCATCGTGTATTTGAAAGCTTACGAAACAGAAAAGTAATGCTGCTTAATGCGCTTGTCTTCACATGTCACTCGCAAAGTTTTGTTACCCAGTAGCTCTCTTTCTCAACTTTAGTGCTGCCTTCATTTTTCAGGGCTTCCAAATGATATGGCAACGGCCAGTTACTTGGTTATCTCGGTTTAGTGAATTTATTTGCTTGTTTCTGTCATTTTGATTTTGTTCCCTTTATTAATTATTTTGTATTGTCCGTCGTTTGTGGTAATAATTATTATTGTGTATGTCTGTGATTAGACAAAGAAGCTAGTACGATGCTCTTTAAGGGACTGAAATTGTTATAAATTTTATTAGTATAATTAGTAGTAATAGCAGTAGTAGCAGTCGTAATAGTACTAGTGATAGTAGTAGCGGTAAAAGTAGTGTTGATGATAATCACAGTAGTAACATGGTGATGATGTTGATAATGATGATGATAACGATGGTGATCATAATGATTATATTTAGCTGCTGTTATCATTGTCTTATTGCTTTATCTCTGCGTTTTGTAGTCCTTATTTGTAATTTGTGATTTTGTTTTTTTGAAACAAAATATGATTCATTTAAAAAATATGTGGGTGCTTATGGGTGCTCCTTCTGTGTGTGTGTGTGTGTGTGTGTGTGTGTGTGTGTTGTTTGACTCAGAGAGAGAGAGAGAGAGAGAGAGAGAGAGAGAGAGACAGACAGACAGACAGACAGACAGAAATTAGCATTCGAACGCTCTCTCTCTCTCTCTCTCTCTCTCTCTCTCTCCCCCCCCCCCCCCCCCCCCCCCCCCCCCCCCCCCCCCCCCCCCCCCCCCCCCCCCCCCCCCGCATTTATACTTCCACCGTCACTCTAATTTTCGATTTTTATGTGTGTGTGAAAAAAAAAAATCGAGCAATCTTCGAGAAATTCTGATCCATGAATCTCTCATCCACTGCGCTCCCATTATGCCGACACCCGTCTGGCACTCGTTTCTGACGCAAATTCTGGTCTGTGGCAGCCCCCTTTCGTCAAGTGGTTGCCCCTGTCCGACTCCCCTGCCGTCTCGATGTCTCACCCCTGCCGCCAAACCCTTGGCTCTTGGGCACACGTCAACACATGACCCTTGCCCCTCCCCCCCCCCCCCCCCCCCCCCCCCCCCCCCCCCCCCCGCCCCTCCGAAACCCTCACCCAGTCTTCTTCAGCTCTGAAGTGTCTGGCTCAGTCTTCGCCTCTTCTACACAAACTGCAGCTTTTCTGTTCAGATAATCGAGGCACAGCATGTCAATAATATACGTAGCTGAAAAACCCTGAACTGATAACTTCGAAACTGTTCTAACTCACGGCAGAGCGTTTAGGAAGTTTCTGTCTCTCTCTCCCTTTCTTAAGGATCATGAAAAGGTAGCCTTGCTTTTTTCTTTTCAAGGCAGTATGTTAAAAGCTCCTTTGAGGCACATACACACATACATCAGCACTGCTCGTAACACCTTGGATAGTCAGGAGATGACGCAAAATGGCTATTATTTAGACTTGTAATTTGGGTTTCCTTCCGCAGAGTCCTTGGAACACAGCATGAATCTTACTTAAAAAAAAAAAAAAAAAAAAAAAAGAAAACCATGAAGATAATGTACATTTGTTGTAAATGTGACGATTGCTGTATGTGTCCCTCCCTGCATCTGTCGTATATCTGAAGATTTAATAACATATTGATCCATGATAGATATTTTCTTATGTGTCTGTTAGTCATGCTTTTACAGTTTGTTTTCAATGAACAGGCGATAGTGAGTGTGTGAGTGAGTGAGTGAGTGTGTGTGTGTTGTGAGTGTGTGTGTGTGTGAGTGCGCGCGCGCGCGCGCGCGCGTGTGTGTGTGTGTGTGTGTGTGTGTGTGTGCGTGTGTGTGTGTGTGTGTGTGTGTGTGTGTGTGTGTGTGTGTGTGTGTGTGTGTGTGTGTGTGGCTTTTTGGTTTGATTCTAAAGTTACAAATCCATCAATAGTGCACGAAGTTTACATAAAGCACAACCGAAGCAAGGAAAGGGGCGTAATTAGAACGACCTTAAT
>JADBJO010001319.1:0-2500 GCA_016801955.1 Conus betulinus | reverse complement strand
GTCCGTGGAACTGCAGGCGGGAGTCGTTTCCACTCCTGGGTCACGAAGGCGTTCACCGAGAAGTCCTGCCAGCAGGATGAGTAAAAGAAGAAGATGAAAAAAAAAAAGTGTTAGTAGTTTTTGGTCGTCGTCGTCATCGGCGTCGTCATCGTCGTCGTCGTCGTCCTCTTCCTTCTCCTCTCCTCCCCTCACCGTAAGCGGCAGCAGAAGCATTATCTCATCACCGTCCATATCCTCCTCATCATTGTCATCACCATCACCATCATCATCATCATCATCATCAGCAGCAGCAGCAGCAGCAGCAGCAGTAGTAGTAGCAGTGGTAGTGGTAGTGGTACTAGTGGTGTAATGTTGTGGTAGTGGTGGTGGTAAGAATAGTACTGGTGGTGGTGGTGTAGCGGTACTGGTGGTGGTAGTGGTCGTTGTAGCAATAATAGTAGTAATGGTGGTGGTGGTAATGGTAGTGGTGCTAATAGTAGGGTGGTTGTGGTGGTAATAGTAGCAGTAGTAGTAGTAGTAGTAGTAAAAGAAGAGGTAGTAGTAGTAGTAGTTGTAGAAGCAGTATAGTAGTAGAAATGATAGTAATAGCTAAACCAGCCGCAGTGATCGTAATCATGATAGTAGCAGAAGCAACAGTAGTAGTGATAGCACTACTAGAAATAACAGCAGCAGTAGTGGCAGCAGCAGCAGCAGTAATTGTAGTAGAAATAGCGGCAGCAGCAGCAGCATGCAACAATAGTAGTAGTGACAGCAGCAGCCGTGGCATAACAGTAGTAGTAGTAATAGCAGCAGTAATAGTAGCAGTAGTAGTAGTAATAATAACAGTAGTAGTAATAGTCGTCGTCGTCGTCGTCGTAGTAACAGTAACACTTTGAGCATCCCCTCCTCGCAGGGAAAGTTCCAAACGAAAAGTATACATCGCTATCAACCGTTGGAAAGCGAAATCGGTCATCTATAGGAGAACAGGGGAGGGGAGGGGTGGCGGTAGTGGTGGTGGTGGTAGTGGTGGTGGTGGTGGTGGTAGGGGGATGAGAGGAAGACTGACTCTCCTTTCTGACACGGTGACGAGGGGTGGAGGTAGTCAGCTCACGCAGCAACTTCTCATCGAATGGAAATGGCTGTTTACACACCTCATAGAGAAGACTGTAATCACATCACAATACATGAATTTGCAACGCACCGTGCGGTTTCTTTTTTTTTTTCGGTTCCGTTTCAGCGTCCCCTCCCCCCCCCCCCCCCCCCCCCCCCACCCCCCCCCCCCCCCCCCCCCACACCCCCCCCCCCCCCCCCCCCCCCCCCCCCCCCCCCGTCATCCCCCCCCCCCCCCCCCCCCCCCCCAGCGTTATTGAAATAATTAAGAGAAACAAATCAGCCCTCCCCCGGCGTTATTGAAATAATTAATAAAAACAACAGCATTTCTACAGTTAGTTAAAAAAAAAAGTTACGATACGAAAAAGCCATTATGCGCAGCAGTCTTGATAATATTCAAATTTATGCAAATGGACGATCAAAACGTACGTAGGACAGTTTCACGAACTGCATCGAGAAAAAAGCAACGACAAACACACACAAGGAACATCCGGCATTTAAGATTCCAACACAACGGGAACAGGGTAAAAGTGACACCACGTATGGGCGAAATATTGCCAAGATGTGGCAATTTATTCCACCGCAGTAGCTCAGTGTCCCTAGAGTGCCTAGCGGTGCCTATGTCCTCTCCGTGTGTCTTGCGGCATGCTGGGTATTTCTGTGTTTCCGTAAGCCACCAAACAGTGACGTGTAGGGCGGAACCTTAAACGTGTGTGCGTGGCCGGTCCTCGACACATGCGTGGCCACAGAGGATCCCGTCTCGGGGAGGTCGGCGCATCACTGAATTGACATGAGATCAGCACACACACACAAAAAAAAAAAAAAAAAAAAAAAAAAATCACGTTTTTACCCACCAGCTGCTTTTGGGACTCGAACCCAATACTCCACCACCACTGAGAAACAATGTTCGGACCACCTGACAAATCGCGCTGATCAGCATAAAACACAAACAAACAAACTTTTTCCAGCGACTTATTTCCTTTCCGCGCTTTCTTTCGTTTTACTTTTCTACCCTTCACCGACTGCTTTGGAGTGCCGTTGGATCGTGTGTGTGTGTGTGTGTGTGTGTGTGTGTGTGTGTGTGTGTGTGTGTGCGTGCGTGCGTGCGTGCGTGCGTGCGTGCGTGTGTGTATTTCTTTCAGCAACCCTTGGTGATGAGAATAAAACAATTACTGGTTGCAGTATATCTCCGTTTTGTCGCCGAGGGAAGACCGACCCAATCAGCCCCCGTCTCACTGGAGTCCGAATCACAGCGGAAGAAAAAAGCCTCCCTGAAGGCGATGTAAATGGATCTGTGTTCCAGAGGGGCCACCATGGTTCCCGTAGGCTGTCAGTGAAGGATGCTACCTTTATAATCTAACGCCCTGATTTTCAGACCCATTTTCATTTCTCTAAACAGAAGCCCCCCCCC
>JADBJO010001318.1:430000-448019 GCA_016801955.1 Conus betulinus | reverse complement strand
GTCCTCCCGATCCTCACTCGTAACACTCAAATCGCTACGCGGCATTACCTCGGGACCCATAATGAACACACACCGACTGCCAATTTCCAGACCCCCAATGCCTACTCCCTTCGGCCGCACCACTACTTCCCCTAACCCGCAAGAACCCACAGAAACACCTGATTCCCGCCAACGGCCCTTCGCAGGCGCCCCTCCCCCCCCCTATAGTATCGTCCCAGCTCTTCTACCGTTCTTCACTTTCCACCTCGGGCATCAGCCAGAACCAATCTAATACATTACGTCCCGCGCTCCATTTTGTTTCCCCCACGGGCTCTGCCAAACCAGACATATAAGGGCCATAGTGGACAGAGTCGGTGGATCAATGACAAAGAGAGAGAACGGCCTGGTTTGTTGTTGTCTCCAATCAACAACCCATCCCATTGCGCGATGGTCAGCCACGCACCGCACATGAGGTTCTATAAGTCCACGGCGTTGTCAGCTTTGTGTACTTCTTGAGTGTGTCTTGATTGTCGACTTGACTGTTCCAGTCGCCATGTGTAGATATGCCCGTTACTATTACGCATTCCTTCTATCCCTGTCCTCTCGTTTCTTGGGCTTACAACTCCTTTCTCTATTACGTCTTGTGCTCCTCGATGTTTGTACTAGCCGTCTGTCTTACCTTTGTCCCAACCCCCATCGTATCGACCCACTCCGGTTTCTTATACTTCCCATCAACCTGCCCAACTAACTTCCCTCCCTCCTGCTTCTTGTCACTCTTCCCCCTTGTGCCTTAGTCTCCTAAGCCCCTTATGTCATCTCTATCCCTCCTTACCTCTCCCTACCCTCCCCCACGACCCCTAGCTGACATTCCTTCGCAGCCTCTGTACTCCTCTTCATTTTCCGATTTTCGCCCTGCACCTGAACCGCTCTATTCCCATACAACATTTCACTACGATGGTCCGGTTGTCCTGCCGACTCGTGCGGTCATATCTTATTCCAACTAACGCCATTTACAGCTAAAAGGTATGTTTCGCAGCCTACATAAATCGCGGTCAACCCATTTGTTATTGATGCCCCAGATCAGCATTGTGACGTCTATTTTTTACAGTCACGATTAGGCTAAGCGCACGACACTTCCTTGCGATGAAATGTAACATGCAAGCAGCTCTTGCTATGAACCCGCTTTCAGAAAATGACCGTCACACGCATGGTGAAACACCCACTCAATGACAGGACATGATTTTGACATTGGAAAACCCCCAATTCTTTTGAGTTTTAATAGTCGAGGGACCTGAAGGCGGGAATGAAACAATATTTAAGACTAATCTCAGGAGCCGCACAAAACACCAGGCATTACATAAATTACCAAGACATTAACCACGTCGCGTTTCGACCTCTTTTGTCATGTCTCCCGGCAAGATAATTCAATAACCATTCCCCCGAAAAATGACAACGAAGAAGAGCAATCATTGGCTAACCTCGTCAACTGGAACCGCAACTTTGCGGTTTCGCAATTTTATTGGAAGATAATACCCGTGATTGCCCTCGTCCTTCATGCACTTCCACTTGTCGGAAATGCGTATTATATTTTACTTTAACCTGAAAGACCCTCTGGATTCGCGCGTTAATCACAACCCGCGTCCCGTGGTTTGTGTCCTGTATCATTGTTGGGTCGCTATCTGTTGCCGGGCCCCCTTCTCCTCTCACCTAGCCAATCTCATTTTGAAGCTGTGTATTTCTGTTTAATTTACTTAAATACTCGACACCACTTTCCGAACACTACACTTGCCGAACTATTTACAGTGATGTGTGATCTTACCCCAGGATCGGCACACAAGCTGGCGATTTAATGGCGACCCACTTCCGCGGTGAAGCCGATCGCAAGGGTGCTTTCATAGGACGACCTAAACGTGAATCAGCCTGGGATCCGATTCGATTGGTGATGGTACCAGCCGCAACGTTATACCCTAGACCAGCGGCTCACAGGAAGGATTACACCTGTGTTGGTTCACCAAGAAAAGAATTTCCAGTTCCGTGCTTCATAGGACCGATTCCACTCCGGGCGCAAGGCGAGTCCAGTTGCTGCAATCTTAAGGAGGATCCAGTGGTGTGCTCAAGAAAGATTCCAGTTGTGCTTCAAGGAAGATTCAAATCGTGACTTCAAGGACATATGCCAAATGGGCTGCCAAGACACGATTCCAGTTCTTTGAGTCCAAGGGGCGACTTCTAGGCTCCCCACTGCTTCAAGCGGGGGACCCGACCTTCCATAAACAGCACGCTTCAAGGACCCCCACACCCCCTTGTCCAACGTGGTGCTCTCAAGGACGTTGCAATCGTGCTTTCAAGGGCCCGATTCCCAACTTGCTCGTCACTGTCCAAAGGACGCTCGTCGCATTGTGCCATTATGGGACGATTCTCAGCCTGGTTCCATAAGCTATCGATTCCCGATTCTGTGCTGCAGGGATCTTCGATGTTCCTTAACCACCTTGTTTGATTTCACAACAGACGATTCAATTGTGCTCAGGGACGCATTCCACGCCTGCGTGCTCAAAAGACCGACTTAGTAATATTGTGACTCAGGGACAGTAGCTCCAAACGAGCTTGCGTACAAATGCACGCATTACACAATTTGTAACAAGGAGCCTGTATCCGCCAGTGCTATCAACCAAGAGCGAGCCCGATTGGGCCTAATGAGGACAGATTCAGCTGTGCTTCACCCAGAAACACGATCTCAAACGGTTCTTCCCCTCCCCCTTCCTTGTACCTTTCCCCCTTCTTCTTTCCTCTCCCCTCCTTCTCCCTTCCTCTTCCTTGTCTCTCCTGTGAGTGCCTCCTCTTTCCCTTAACTATCAAAATAGACCCCTTTCCCCCCCCTCATTGATCACAATGTGCCTTGCACACCGGACCCGATTCCTTTAGTATTCGTGCCTTCACCAGGACGATTGTCTAATCTGTACACTTTCAGGCACTGATTCACAACTTCGTGCTTCACATATGGCGTATTTCAATTCCCAGCTGCGTTCACCTAACGAACAATTCCACAGTACCCGTGCCCAGACAAGGACGATTTCAGGTTGTGCTTCAAAGCGATTCCATTGTACTTGTCAAAGCCGACAGATTCCTAGTGTGCCGTCAAGTGCCACTTGATTATCAGTTGCCATGATACAACATGACGATGAACTCATGGTACTTCACACGGACACGTTTTATTTCCAAGCCTGTGCAACAGCGCGGCATTCCATTTGTGCGTCAAATGGACGATTCCAATACGTGCTTTATACGGATCGTATTCCACGGCGTGGCCCCGTAAAGGCGCTTCCAAATTGTGCTTCAAGGGCTGATTCCATGTGCTACACGGACGATTCGGCCATCGTCGTCATCAGATTTAGTGATTTCCTCAGTGCGGTCTAAGGATAACCTTGACGATTTGCGGGGTGCTTGTGCGAAGACCTCGAATTGCTGTCCTTCAAAGACCGGACTCCATGTTGTTGTATTTCACACGAACGTCTTTTTGTAGTGGCTTTTCCCTTTACTCCTGTAGGAGTAGATTTTATGCAGAATTCCTGTTTCTCACAAGGTTCGCTTGCCTTGTATGACACCATACAGATGTGAATAAATAGTACTTTTCTATTAGCTGCGTGAAAGACCATAACGTATTCACTAGCATATTAGATACCGTGCGATGAAAATCACTATCAATCATCATCGCAGCTATGAGTGTTTATCACAGCCGCAGTTGGTTGTCAGAGAGATGATGTAGCCAAGGCATAATTGATGATATACCTGTCAAGAAACACTCAGACGAAAATATGATGATTTGGAGACTGATTATATATGGAGTCGGTTACATGCTACAAATCAGGATCAAAAGGAGGGTCCTAGGATCACCGTACGACCCGTGAACGTAGAGGAGTCTTTGCCTTCCCCGGTGCTTTATGATTAATATAATGCCGGATATATTGATACCACTAGACCTCTTATATACACTCTAGATATGTCTACTATATGAGAGCAGACGAGCGAGACTTTGAGCACTGCGATGAGAGACGAGAGGAGCTAGTGATAGGGTTTTCTCATATTGTCCATAAATTAATGGTCCCAGTCTCTTCCATGTCTCATTTTTGCTTTTCTCTAAACTAGCTTCAAATCTTTGGAAGCTCCACTTATTATAAGACCCCTGAAGACATTATGTGATGTTCCTGCACTGCTTCCTCCCCCATCGGATTATATGTCATTCAGCTTAGATTGTCTGGTACCACTTCAGTGGGAGATTGCACTCTCTTAGGCCAGATCTTATAGTACCCAGGCGCCCTGACAATTTTAGCCATTACCCGACCATTGTTTGATTGATTGATTCAGCACCGAGTCTGACCCACACAGGCACCCTGCACACGTATCTTCCCCGGACTCCTTGCCTCTCCTTGAATGGATTCAGCTGAACGCAATAAGATCGTTCACCTATATATTTTATATACTGTTTCGCCTAATGCTTTATGTTGTTTTTCTTAGCCCTATCCCCCACTTCTTCTTCCTATTTAACTCCACATGTTCGCCTTTTTTCTATGCTACATACTGTATTTGTTATGTGGGCTTTGGGGGTGTGTTGGATTGCCCTTTTGATGAACCCTGGTGGTGGAGACACCGCGCAATTAGGGATTGGTGTGCTCTGGCTCACCTATTGCGACATCCAGGCGAGCCGTTATTGTGACAATCAGCCGTTGTCTCTCTGATAAGTCACGATAAAGCGAACAATAACGACATAGGAGCACGCAATATCTAAATGTGCCCTAATGAGCACGCATGACAATAGCGCATAGAAGCACCAATACAAATATTTTTCACTCCTGCTTTCAGAAAGGATCACGCATAGATTCTCCAGACAGATAGTGAAGGGTCTCTTATATTTATCCCACCCACTTTCCCGTTTCTGTATATGTTTGTTTTCGCTGAAAGTTGTACCAATACTTTCGCGACAGTCATTGTTATAATGACCCTGAGAATTGTTACGACGGCATTGTTGCCCCATGTAATTACCCTGCGTTTTATATATTTCCTATTATTTACTGTCAAGCTAGAATACCTAAACCACCCCACAACTGTATATTCATTGAATACAACGTGTAGTATAGTTCCCAGATTTTCTTACTATTCCCCTTTCACGTTTTTCTCATTCCGGGGTCATGAAAGGGGCTGATGCTCAGTCCGGTTCCAAGGCACCTTTTGGAAACTTCACATATGCCGTTTTCTACTCTCTATCTGACCAGCCCTGCTGTTTTAAATATTGTGCCTTTACTTAACTGTCCCATCTCTTTTTACCTTTTGAGGACCTCACTTACTGCGTCTGTCATGTCATTAATATTGCACACTGCTGCCTGCTCACGGTGTTAGCGGTGCTCGGTTGTTTCGTTTACCACACATAGTGATGAGTAGGTAATTTGGCGTACGAAACTGTCCCAGGTGGACTCTAGGTGTCGATTTTCTGCACACCTTGTTGTTTTGTTGTTGTCATATTTTAACATAATGTTTTTTTTGTTTTTTACTTGTTTTTACCAGTTTGAAAATTGTGGCAACAATTAATTGTTAATAGCCCTAGACCCGCTCATCATCTAGCCTAGTTATACTAACTAGCTTGAGAAGTCAATTATTTCAGCTGCCGTGCTCATTCAGCATTCATCTTATAGTTTTGCTTTGTTTAGCTGCCGTGTCGTGAAATGTTGTGCTTTTGCTTCCGTAGCTGCCCATTATCCATGGATATCCACTGGCTCTTATGTCGTTGTTTAGTGCCATATCAGGAACGTTGTGTTGTTTGTCTAGCACCACATGTCATTTGAATTATATCGGGTGTTTGCTTTAGCTGCCATACTCATGAAATATTTGTGACGCTTTGGCTTCTTGTTCGTTCCTGTTCGTGTGTGGTGTCGTGTGCGTGTTTTCTGTTGAATCCCAGCAATCTCGCGATCCTCTTTACGGCAACTGATTTTTTGTCTCCACGGTAAACTTTTTATCAGGCCGTTGAAAAGGCCCATTTCGTGATCGGTTACAAGGCTGTATCTATATGCTTTCTTCATAGCAGTAAGGAACTGAATGCATTTCATAAATCTGGATCTAGAGCAACAAATGTCAAGGGGACGGGTACGGCTTCCCAATACGTCGTTTTGATTCTAGTCTGCCGAGTGCCCGTTGAAACTTGAACCGATTACAAAACCCGATTTATCCCTGTTTAAACCCTGAAACCTTCACCCGATAACTCGGAGAAGCCCCAGTACTTTTCGACGCCTAGTCTTAGGGAAACGTTCGCCTCCCCTTGATCCTTAGCGAACGGCGCTAGTGCTAGTCGCCCTATACGGTGTATACGGGCAAACGTTAAAATCCATTGGGATCCCCACTCCCCGTGATTTACTCAGCACTGACCCCATACATACAACTTTCAGTATAATAGTCCGCGCCAAGTAATTGTTTGTAGAACTTCCTAAAAGAAAACCGTTCGATGGGCGGTCTAGACAACAGCCAACACAGTAAATTAACAACGTCGGGCACAATCATGCCTCGACCACCCTATGTAAATATACTACAAATTTTCACAAAGCACTCACGCAAACGCGTTTACTTGGCTGAGGCCAATTCATAAAAACAATGAAAACACCGGTATCGGCGACGTTTCAATAGTACCGCGTGGAACGTCTATAATCGGTAACACCGAAAATCACCCCATTCCGGTAGCATGCAATCCGCAAACACATAGTGCCATACATACATGCTATATTTTTGCACAAAGATTCGGAAACAGTACTTGCTGAGATATCCAATAAGGAGAAATAATTAGACCGTCTAAGCGTTCACAGCCTGTTTTTTTTTAACTACACTGCCACTCCAAACTGGTAAACTCAAATCACGCGGTGTATCACCCGTACCAAACCATACTGAAAATCTATGACGATAGACTCTATTCCAACCGGCAACTGTTAGTTGTAGTCGATTATGCTTTGTTATGTCCGTTCCGCCAAACGTGACACAATCTGTGAATGTTATAACTCGACTTAATTGAGACCTCTGAAAAAAAGTGTGCGATGCCCTTTCTTTAAGATTTTATTTTATTTTTTTTTTTAACTAATAGTGGATTTCGTTAAACAGGAAGTACCCGTGTGTGTTGTATGGTGTGTGTGCGGTCTTGTGTGTGGTCTGCTTGACGTGTAGTATGTGGCCTGCGTTTGTGACCCAGCCGCCGCAAGCCTGTGTGTTCCATGGTCCCAGTTACTTCTTGTATTCGCTGCTGTAGCACTAGTTTTCGCTTTACGCACGAGCCCATGCAAGCACCTTCTCTAATTCCAGACCCTGCTGCACCCCACGTTTTTTTGTGTTTTTTTTTACCGTAGCTGCCTCATTAATTCACAGAGTGCTAGACCCCCCTACTATTTTAGACATTAGCGCGCACGTATAAACGTATTCATCGTTTAGCCATCTCGTTGGCTTGACTTCAGATGTCCTATTATTGCTATCCGTTAGCCTTGTTTGGGCTCGGTTTATTTCTTCTTTCCCTTCATTCGAAGTTAAGTCACTAACATTATTAATTACACAAGCGCATTTTTTTGTCCTTGTCCTTATCCACCTCTGTCGTTATCGACTCTGAGGAGCAAATTAGTTTGTGAAGGGACCTTGTAGAATTTTATGAATTGTTGGACGCCTCGGCTTTAGCGAAGGATTGTCTGTTTCAACGAGCGTCATGTTCTGTGTGCCCACTAGAAGGTAGGTAAGTCCCATTTCGTCACCATGTTGCCTGAGCCCATCTTAGACTTTCAGTTGTATGTGTCTATGATGCCACCACAGGGTGCTATCGTATAGGGTCTGGATTGGATTTAGGAATTAGATCGCCTGAATGGAGTTCAGGGTTTGCCGAGTTGTGGTATGTTGTATTCACAGCAATCTGGCAATTTAAGTCGGTAAGGGTTTGTTAAGTTAAGGTTAGGCGCTTTGTGGCGCTGTTGCGGGTGTAGCGGTTGGTGTAGTCTTAAGAGTTGATGAATTAGAGTTGGAGTTATTCAGGTTTTTATGGTTCAGGGTACCGGGTGAAGGCGATTTAGGAGTGTAAGATAGGGTGCCGAAGAGTGTACAGAAAAGTCGCACACACTTGACGCTTAGACACGCACGAATGCAGGGGACATGTAGACTATGTCCCCTATCAAGCCCCACCCCCACCCCCCCTCACATCCGCCCCCCCCCCCCCTCACCCCCCCCCCCCCCCCGCCCCCCCCGCCCGCCAGTACACCCTTTTTCGATACAGTACGATCACGGGCGTGACTCGACTCACTTTATTGGCTGTACTCCTGTACGACGGTTCTCAGCAGTGGCTGACCCACAACATGGAAAGTATGCATTCGGTTGAACCTAGGTCTATTACTGAAAACTCAGTCTTGAGAGGCGTGACAGATGGCAGATGACTAAAATGAGAGCGATAATACTTCAAGGGAGAGAGCAAGGAGACCCGATGAGGCATGCGTTTTTTGTTTTTGGGGGGTGGTTGATGCGTAGGGAGGGAGGGAGAAGGGGAGGGAGAGACGGATCGGGGATGTGGACGGGAAGGCCTGTGTTTGCGACATGTCATTTGTGTCAATTATCTGTTCGTCGGGGCATGCGATATGATTGTGGGGGTGGATACAAATTGGATGCGATACACTGTTTGTTTTTTTTCATTTTTTTTTTTTTTTGTTTTTGTTTTGGTGAACCGTAACAACTCTCTTCCCTCGCTATGTAAAGAATGTCACGTTTGTAGCCTAGCCAACAGTCAGAGAGAACTACAAAAACTTAATCACACATTCTGATGCGCGAAGGACAGCGCGAGATGACCTGTGTGGTAATACATACCCAACCACCCCCCCCATCCTCAACCTCCTCACCTCACCCTGCAAGGGCGTAGTCTTAGTTCCGGCTAGACTGTGGATGGTTTGTCTGGGGTCACCCTCGTCAAGAGCGGATCTCTGTGATATTCCATAATACTACCAAAAGTATTCCTTTTCAAAGTGTATTAAGGGATTTTTTTTTCTATAGGTACTGTTATCTGGCGTTGCGTGCCGTGATTTAAGTTCTGATCGGCACACTTCCACACACCCAGCTGCGCGCCGCTGCAGCGCACTCACACACCCACCCACACACACAGCACATCACACGCCACACACACACGTCACACACACAACACACACACACACCATCACACAATTTAATGCCATACACTGAGAGCACGGAGACCTGAGGAGAGAGAGAGCAGGATGAGATGAGAGAGAGAGAGAAATTGGAAGAGAGGCGAGAGAAAGGTGAGAGGATGACGGATCCTCAGATGATTTTTTTTAGATATTCCCCCCCTTTCCTCGAGGCCCCACTTGACAGAGGAGAGAAGCAACCGCACTCAAGACTCAAATGGCCTTCTTATTCATTAGGACACGAGCCCCCACTTCGATTATGAATGGCCGGATGTACGTTGGCATGCCTGATATAGTACACATGTGAAGTTCTTAGTCGAAATTGAATATGTCATATTTTGACCTACCTATACAAAACACTGCCGCTTTTTGAACAGCCTTATATATATAGATAATATAGCTTATCTGTTTAACCAGTGTGTGTCAGTGTTTCTATTGATGACCGACATAATTACTCATTAAGGGCTTACCACCCTGATTACAAGTCTAAGGACCATATTGTTGACACATACTTAGGTGAGAGTGTGGTGAGATGATGAAATTGACCTCTAAGCATCTTTGTAATACTGCCCCGAAAACCCAATATTCAAATATGACACTTCATCACTCCTCTTGATTTATTTTGACCTTAGATGGATCAGATTTTTCAGCTCTCTTCTGTCGTAACCCACTGCGGTCTATAACGGAAATAATGCACGTAAAAAGATCATCCAGGCAATCGAAACTGACCAAATTATGCTTATAGTCATACCTGTTGTTTTACCCCTGTCTGGTCTATTTTCATTGGACATCGTAGACAGCGGTAAACATTCTGTAAATTGGCTCCTATATCGTTATTCTGTATGAATTCACCCAATCTGTCACACTGTCCTGCGTACCCCCCAGAGAATTCCTAATGTTTGGCCAGCTGCCAAAGTCACACCAACTAACTTGCTCGGAATACCTTGATTAAATTAATTACATCCACATCTATCTTTACGTCTATTGCGTCTCATCCATCATACAACATCCGAAAACCATATTCACACCATTTTCATTATCTCGCATTATGTAACCCCAGTTCTATTCTTTTTCCTCCTTTTTTCCTCTCGTCATCTAAGTGTACATCATTCGATTCGATATAGCGTTATTAGGTAATCTGTAATCATAGCACTCTGAATAATTTTAAGCCAGTAATCGAACACATTTAACGCGGAGTTCAAATATATTAGGGCAATCTAGCTTTGTTTCACGTCCTATATACCAAAATCATTTGTGTATGTGCAATGATACCCTCCAAGAAATTTTCTTCAAAGCAAAAAAAAGATGGATCCTTGCTCACCATGTCTACAATAGCAGCCCAGCAGCCATTCAAGGCCACTCATACTTCAGCCCATACGCCTACCATAGTTTTGAACTTGGGCATCAATAACCTTCAAAAACAAAGTAAAGGGAGTCTTATATTAGCAACGACAATTTCTTAATATGGCACAGTAATACAGTGTTTGCATCTACGTGCTAAATCCTTTAAGCAGGCAAAGACAAAGCTCAAGCGCGTTGAGAACATATATACATAAGTATTATATTAATTTACAACAGGCATTATATAAAACCATTGATATGTCATCTCTTCTATCGCTTCGCAAGGATATATAGCCCACGATTTTCTGAAAACAATCATATTGCCTTTTCATGTATATACCTTTTAATTCTAATGGCCAGCAACTCTAATGTAAAGTATTTTAACATATTTTAACAATGTGTAAAGTATTTAACTAGGAGTTTGTAGACCAAAACTTTTAACTGTTTGATTACCCAACGGCTAACCATCGTCAGACCAGAAGAAGCGAATGAAACTATTTTTAAACCATCATTTATAAAATTTGCCCACCGTGACTTACCACAACCGGCGTACTAAACTTCCTGGGGTTAAGCACATAAGTGAATAAAGAGAAACAGAATGAAGATCGGCCTAAGACATCTGCTCCTGTCTTCAATCCAGAAGTACAATTTATCGTATTAGTCTGCCTATAAAGGATGGCCACCCAACACATTCGCACTCTGTGCCTCTCCCGACACAACTCACTACCATACCTTATAACACATGTTATAAAGAAGTTCCCATGAATCACCATTTTTAAGCCAGGATAGGCCACAGCAAATTCTGATTTACTGAAATCAAACGCCACTCCTTCTCAAATCAAACGAAATCCGAAAGCAACATACAATCAATTGCGATTTGAAACGAAACTGTTTTTGTACAAATTGCATTCAGTCAGACGTGAACCATGGGGACGTCAACAGTAGAATAGTTTTTTCTATTAGAATAGTTTTTGTTCAAACCAGCTTGATAATTTTCCAGGCTAATGTTAGGTAACCGGGTAAATGCCTTACTTTCTAATCAACCCCTCTTCTGTAATCTCCTCGTTTGATTATAGACAATGCAGATACAGTTTACTGCCCAAATTTTTTATTACACAAACGAGATTCCTCGAATGATTATTTGAAGACTTGACTTGCCCATCTCGTGTTTTTATACAATGGGGTATCAATAGACTCGCGACAACATCTGGGAAGCTCTTTAGACAAAAAATGGGGGGCAGTTAGAGTGGTTAAATATTGTTAACTAAAAAATCTAGAAAGAGACACAAGTTGTGGACTGAGACAAGCCCACGTTTTTATTCATTAGTTCACATAATAAGTTACCGTCTGATCCTGCATGCACTTGCGGAGCGATTTGGAATTCGTTACTTAGGAGCAATTAGAAACTTTCTCTTTCGAAAAAATGGGACGATTTAGATTGTCGATCCGTCGCTCATAATCGCGCTTCCATCACGATGCTCATTTTCACTTTACCATGATCATTATTGAGAGCTACGCATTTCCTTCAAAGCAGATCCTGCTTGAAATGATGAAATGAACTCATGTTTCTATATGACTTATATCGTTATTACAGGTTGTTCTCCGTCTTTTTTTCTCAGTCGACAAATTTTCTGGCTGAAACACAATCCAAAAATCTATTTGCATTTATTTACTAGAATATGAACTAACTTCTGTCAATATGACAAGCATTATTATATTGTTATTTCCTTTCTTTTTAATAAAACTGTTTTGTATTCTCTCTTAGCATTTGCAAAATAGCGCCACACAGCAGACGGGTTATTATGACGACAAACAACACGGTCGAAAGCTGTTCAGATAAATTACTGAGCATTTCTTTTGTTAAATCTGACATTTCTATATCAAACCAGTCGTCTTCTTTTTGATATATGTTCCTACAATATAAACCGTTTACTCCTGCCTCGCATTCCGCTGCCTCTATTTATACAAGAGTTAAACACGATTTCAAGGCATCTTCAATATTACATCAATCAACCAGAGTCGTGCTCGCTAACGGCCACCCTCCTTGCATCGGTACACGATTGTGTGTCTAGCATTTCATCCGAGAAAAGAAAAAATAACATTTTAACAACAAATCCAGCTATTTTTTCGAGCTTCGCTCCAGACAATTTTTTTCCAATTGCACTCACAGAGCGAGTTGTGTTGACCGTGCTGAGGATTCATAGTTATGATAAGGGGAACGCTGGGAACAGTTGGAAAATCTTTAGTTATAAAGCGCATGTGAGTCGATCGATTCGATCTCGCTGATTACAACACATATCTTACACCACATTGAAATCTAAAGGATAAACAAATATCATGTTGCAATCAAAAATAGTCACATTGACACTATCGCGCAACCTATCCGATATGTATGTGGTAGCGACCTTTGAAGGATAGTGCCCGTACACATGCCTATTTCAAAATAAACAGTTTGAAAGACAGTAAGGAACGTAGTAAGCAATAGTGAATAGTAGTTTTCCATAATTATTTGCAGGGTACAACAGTCTTATGAAATGTTCAGAACCTAATACGGCGCCCCACACTTTTATGTATGCTTGATCATCTGTATATAGACAGTTTTGTTTGATCCTCAATTTAGTCACTAGCTCGTGAAATTTGTTGAAAACCCCTATACTAGTCAAATCACCGCACACATTTCATTTTTCACTATACACTTATATTTTCTTACAAAATAAAGGTAAACAGTCGCACAGAAATTTTGCTTCTAATAAAGAAACTCCTGTTTTACTTATTAGCAAAATATATGAGATAGTATGGCCGATGCCTTCGGGAGGTATACATGTCACACACATAATCTATGACATGTTTTATGACGTGCCACAAGGCAAAGAGTTTTGTCAACAATAAAAGAACACGGACGCCGGCGGGAAACGAATCGGACACAAATCACTGGTGAAAATAGGGACAGATTCTCATTCTTCACAGCAACACACAGAACACCAGAGCGCCTTCACGTGGCGTAAACTTGTAAGCACGCTGTGCATAAACTGTGGACTCAGAGAACAACAGGCGACCTGAAATACGCATATACCAAATTGTCTCACCAAAAGAGATGATAATCAAAACCAGACACGTAAGAAAAAAATCGTTTCATTGTCTTTTAGAGAGTAAACATTCACATTCCAGGAAGAAACGAAAATTTTTATTTCCTTTACATAGGGTCAGAGTGATATGCTTCTATACAGTTCCATGACGACAAGGATTATACAATGACAGATATTCAGTAAGACACACATTATCTGTGTTACTACATTTTAAACCGGCACTCGATCGTAATCAGTTTGCTCTAACTGACCCGCTCTTACGGCCGTTTCACGTGCACAGGCCCCTGGATACGAAACAACTGGTGTCCACCATCGTTGATATCACTTTACAGCTGAGGGACACGTAACCACCGAGTTTTTATATTTTGGACCGCCGAGTCTTCCTGTCTTGATTCCACAAGTCTTGTCAGAACTAGGGGTATCGCTTGACATCGATTCGAGGAGGTAATTAATAAATAACGTTGCAACGGTTACCTTCACTCCTGGCTTCTCTTAAGAGGGTCTTATTAGCTCTGTCCAATCTAGGTCGAAATGTACTCGACATGAAAAATGTTGGTCCTCCTCGTAGGGTGCGTCTAGCTGAGGATGTCCATTTTGCCTGTAAAAAAAAAACACGTGCACTCACATTTGGAGGTCCGGCCTGGTTGTGCAATCGGTGTAACCTATAGAAAGCCAAATCCCGAGACAAGTCTAACTTATCAGTAAGAGGTCCTTCAACCACAGTGTGGAATTCATCAGGAAGTCTCTGTTTTCCCGACGTGTAGCCCATAGGATGATGAGGGTGTTCCGCTTTGATCTTCCATACAAGATAGTCAGCAAGTATGTCTTCGCGTCAAGTCTCTTCTTCCTTTATTATCGTTCCTGGTTCAGTCCTGGTTCTGCTGGACCTTGTAGAACTAGGCGAGCCGTCATACACCGAAGCCCGCCTCATTCCGGAGCTCCTCCATGCCCATGGACAGCGTACATACTCACACAGAACAGGGCACCAGGTCCGTCTTCACGGGACGTCGCAGCAGCCTTAGCGTAGATATTTACCCCACCCCACCCACATTGGCAGTTCAGCTGTCGCCCATGATGTCAGCAGGGCAGCGCAAGGTTCCGTGACACGCAACGTCGTGATCGAGGATGGCGACCAGGTTTATGCGATGCAACTGGCCCACTGCTCGCCGGACGATCACTGTGCACCTGTTCAATGCCGAGCTCAGCGTTCGAGTCTGTGTCGTGACGCAAGTGCGCTGTTCTGATTAGTCTACTGGCTATGACGCAGAGAGCAATCAGCGACCTGGGTCTGTCCTAAGCCCCACACTACTGATCACGCATACAAGCGTGATTGTATAGTAACTCTCGCCTCCAGACACCGAAAGTAGGACCGACGGAGAGAATTTCTACTAGATCTTCACCATCTGACACGTCGATTGTGCGACCTACCTACGTGGCTCGCTACAACGATATGGCGACGTGCATCGCAACTCGGCTGACTTCTGTCTCTAGCACGCGTCCTACTACCCACCCCCCCCCACATGAGAACCTGTCTGGCAGGGACAGTGCCAAAACCAAGAACCAAGAACGTGCGAAATGCTAGCCGCTGAATCGATCCAATAGAGCGTCTCTACGATGCATGCCGCTTTACAAAGCGGCATGACACCGCAGACTCTGCCAGAACACTGAGAAGTATGAATACTTTATGTATTATATGTTAATATAATCACACAGTTAGATTGTAGAAGACACTCGACGCTGTGATCGCTGAACGAGTGTTATTAACTAGCCCCGACTCAGAATAGTCCCACCTGAGAGAGACCGATCGAGTCAGAGCGCTACGAGACCGAGCGAGACGCTACGCAGATCGCATGAGCAGAGTTGATGCGATGCGCGCACGGCTGGGTCCGTCTGTGGGTATATTTCCTTTTGTGGTGATGTGGTCCGCACTACAAACACCAGCACGCCGCGGAACCCAGAGTATACACGCACGTACGCGTCGACACAGCTGACACAAGATTCGGTACAAGCACGCACCCCATCCACGCATTGTCCCCTCTGCATTTCCTTTGCCACTTTCTGTGAATCTTACTCACCCTCTTCCTAGTCCCCTCATCCACTATCAGAACCTGCCCACTAGATTATAGCATATCTTCTCTTCCACCACTTCCATGACAGAATTCCGCACATGTCGAACTAAGCATCAGCACGTGTTCCTATCTAGCATCATCAGCCACTAGTCCCAAGCAATGCGCAACAGATCAGGTCTGGATGTCCTCCTGAGGCAGCGCTGCGCGGTGGGTACTCTCCACACTCCGAGGAGCATCCCAGGAAACATGAGTACAAGAGTGAAAGGTTATAGAAAAACCGTAGCGTTAATGCCGACGTGTGATGCAGACGCATCCAGGAACCGGCATACCACATGACTACAGATGGGATATAGGAACGCCCACGCCCACCTCCTACCAATCCTTTGTTGTTGTCAAACCGCTCTGTTAACTGCCCTGACACCTGAATCAGCACATCCCAGCTGTCCAGCCACGTATGAGACGGGCTAGAAGCATGAAAAGAGAATGTCAAGGCTTGAGTAGCGCCCACAAATAGGCAAGTAACAACGGTTCACGGATCGCACACGCGCCGCAACGGCATGTCAAACTCTCCCACCACGCGTACGTCCACCACTTGGCTCCATTTGTTTACATTAGCGGTTGACACCACCCGACATATTTGATGCTGCGTACAGGGCGGTTAATTGCGAATATCTTGACAGTGTGCGCACTGGTAAGATTACCTTTGCGCTACGGGCGTAACGGAGGCGTGGTCGGGGGGCGGATGCGGTGGGGGTTGGGGGTTGTTGGTGGGACACAGGGGGGGGAAGGGAGGAAGGGGGAGGCAGCTTCAACTCATCTAACTAACTGCAATCAAGTTGTTCACGCAAAATTTTTGGCATTAAAACAAGGGATAGGGGGGGGTGACGAGGGAAGGCGCTCGTCTTCCAGGCATATCAAAAAATTAATATGAAGCAGAGGCGGGAGTATGGAAGAGAGAACTGGAATGGGGGAGTGGTTAAAGGTAATGAAAGGGGGGGGGGGGGAGAAGAAGCAGGGCGGCGGAGGAAAACGAGGACAAAGGAGGTCCCTCCTACTTCTTCCCCTATCACAAATCGATTCAATATTTGAAGCACGCACAAGTGTTACACGGATCCCCTCTATAGAATTATATCTAAAGTTCTCAGTAAAGGCTGTATGCACGGGGTAAGGCTTGGAGTAACTTCAAAAAGAAACATTAGCTAGCTGAGAGTGTCTCGTATCTATTTTCAGAAAAAAAAAACGCTAGTGTAAAATAGCCACGCTCGGTAAAAGCCGCATAAAAGCTCTTTTTTTACGGGAGCTCTAAAAGGTTGGGGTTAAACGGGATAGGGGTAAGAGTGCGTTTATGTAGGTTCTAGGATCAAAGGGTGTTAGTGGCGAATTATGGAGAGTTGTCGTGGCAAGAGGGCTGGAGGTGGAGAAGGTTGGATCAGACTGGGTGGGGGGTACGCCGGGTTTCGCGGCCGGGAAATTTCCCTCCTTCCTGTTCATCCCCTCGAGGAAGAGGGGGGGGAAGGGGGGATGAAGAGGGATCTGCAGGGGAGTTTCAAGGGGGTTTACCAAGAGCGGGGGGGTATGGCGGGGGGGGGGCCGGGGGCGGGGGCGGGGCCTTAATAGTTAAAGGTTCGTGGATGTGAATGCCAAAGGATTGGGGTGGGGGATTTGGTGTTAGGGGGGGGTCTGGGGGGTGGTCCACTCGGAGTGGGGGGGGGGGGGGGTTTCCTTCGGAATATTGGGGGGAGAGTATAGGGAGACTGGCTGTAGGGGGGGGGTGGGAGGTGGGCTGGCATCAGCAGTGATGGCGCGTCCGGGTACTCTTTTGGCATGTCAATGGTTGCGTCAAGAGGGCGTTAGGGCGGGATGGGGTGAGGTAGCGGAGAGAATGGTTTCATCTGGTTCCCCTCCCCTCCCACCCCCAACATTTTCGGGAGTAATGGGGGGACTGGGGTGAGGGGGGGGGGAGGGGGGTGGGGGTGGGGGTGGGGGTGGGGGTAGGAGAGGAGGGGGTGCTCAGCCGATCCAGATGCCACTGGTAGTACTGTAACCTTAATTTTTCCCTGTAATCTCAAACCACCTGTAAGTGGTGGAACTGAATCCTTCGTCGCCTGTGTTTGAGGTCAAGAAAAAAAAAGAAACTGGTTTCAGTCATCCTACCGACCTTAATTTTTGCCGCCGATCTGAAAGGAGGTCGTGGGTTCGAATCCCATCAGAGTCATGTGGGTTTTTCTGCCCCGACCGGCTCCTACCCAGAGTTGAGTTTGCTGCGGACTCAGTTGGGAAGACTGGGACCACACAGTCGAGTTTCATCCACTTAAGGATGCGTTTCTGAGAGTGTTGCTCAAATTTCCTGACC
>JADBJO010001318.1:342500-425000 GCA_016801955.1 Conus betulinus | reverse complement strand
CGTTATAGCTGTTAGTGACAGGTATAACGGCCTGCAACGGTTTTATTTTTTAAGTAATATCTCCGAAAGTATATGGCTGATCTTTGTGAAAATTAGCAGTTATGTTCATTATGGGTCACGGATGATGCCCGATGTTTTAGATTACCCCGTAATAGGTCTTACTAACGGCTGTAACGGCATGTAAGCGTTTTC
The DNA here is from genome assembly GCA_016801955.1 of Conus betulinus. NCBI lineage: Eukaryota > Metazoa > Mollusca > Gastropoda > Neogastropoda > Conidae > Conus > Conus betulinus. The sequence goes on along the minus strand of JADBJO010001318.1, from coordinate 424,808 downwards.
CTTCTTTATGGAAGATCTCAAGGTACCTGGCCGACCTTTCTGAAAATTTGTAGGTATGTTAATTATGGGTCACGAATAATGACCGATGTTTTAGTTTACCGATATATCCGTCACTAACGGCTGTAACGGCCTGCAACGGTTTTTCTTCTTTATGGAATATCTCCGAAAGTACGTGGCGGATCTTTGTGAAAATTAGCAGGTATGTTCATTATGTGTCACGGATGATGCCCGATGTTTAAGTTTACCCCCTTATAGACGTAACTAACGGCAGTAACGGCCTGTAACGATTTTTCTTTTTGATGGAATATCTCTGAAAGTACTTGGCCGTTCTTTCTGAAAATTTGTAGCTATGTTGATTATGGGTCACGAATAATGCCCGATGTTTTAGTTTACCGTTATAGCTGTAACTAACGGCTGTAACGATTTTTTCTTCCTTATGGAATATCTCCAAAAGAACGTGGCCGATCTTTGTGAAAATTAGTACGTTCATTTTGGGTCACAGATGATGCCCGATGTTTTAGTTTACCCTGTTACAGCCGTTACTAACGGATGTAACGGTTTTTCTTTTTTTTTTTTGGAATGTCTTAGGAAGTACTTAGCCGATCTTTCTGAAAGTTTGTAGCTATAATGCCCGATGTTTTAGTTTACCAGTTATAGCTGTAACTAACGGCTGTAACGGCCTGTAACGATTTTTCTTCCTTATGGAATATCTCTGAAAGAACGTGGCCGATCTTTGTGAAAATTAGCAGGTATGTTCATTATGGTCACGGATGATGCCCGATGCTTTAGTTTACCCTGTTATAGCCGTTACTAACGGCTGCAACGGCTTTTCTTCTTTCTGGAATCTCAGAAAGTACTCGGCTGACCTTTCTGAAACTTTGTAGGTATGTTCATTAAGGGTAATGAATAATGACTGATGTTTTATTTTACCGTTTATAGCCGTTACCGACTGTATCGGCCTAAAATGGTTATTCTCCTTTAAGGAATATCTCCGAAAGTACTTGGCCGATCTTTGTGAAAATTAGCAGGTATGTTCATTATGGGTCACGGATGATGCCCGATGTTTTAGTTTACCCCGTTATATCCGTTACTAACGGCTGTAACGGCCTGTAACGCTTCTTCTTCTTAATGGAATATCTCCGAAAATACTTGGCAGATGTTTGTGAAAATTACCAGGTATGTGTTCATTATGGTTCACGGATGATGCCAATGTTTTAGTTTACCGTTATAGACGTTACTAACGGCTATAACGGCCTGTAATGGTTTTTCTTCTTTATGAAATATCTCAGAAAGTACATGGTTGATCTTTCTGAGAGTTTGTAGGTATGTTCATTATGGGTCACGAATAATTCCCCGATGTTTTAGTTTACCGTTTATAGCCATTACTAACGACTGTAACGGCCTGTAACAGTTTTTCTTTGTGGAATATCTCGGAAAGTACTTGGCTGATCTTTGTGAAGCTCAGCAGGTATGTTCATTATGTGTCATGGATGATGACTGATGTTTTAGTTTTGCCCCGTTATAGGTGTTACTAACGGCTGTAACGGCCTGTAACGGTTTTTTCTCAAAAAGACCTCGGCCGATCTTTCTGAAAATGTGTAGGTATGTTCATTATGGGTCACGAATAATGCCCAATGGTTTAGTTTACTAACGGCTGTAATGGCCTGTAAGGGTTTTTCATATTTATGGAATATCTCAGAAAGTATTTGTCGATCTTTGTGAAGATTAGCAAGTATGTTCATTATGGGTTACGCATAATGCCCGATGTTTAGCATACCGTTATAGCCGTTACTTACGGCTGTAACGGCCTGTAACGGTTTTTTTGTTCTATATGAGTATCTCCAAAAGTCCTTGGCCGATCTTTGTGAAAATTAGCAGGTATGTTCATTATGGGTCATGGATGATGCCCGATGTTTTGAATTTACGCCGTTATAGCTGTTACTAAGGGCTGTAACGGCCTGTAACGGTTTTTCTTCTTTATGGAATATCTCCGAAAGTACTTAGCAGATCTTTCTGAAAATTTGCAGTTGTGTTCATTATGGGTCAAGGATAATGCCCGACGTTTTAGTTTTACTATTGTAGCCGTTAGTAATGGCTGTAACGGCCTGTAAGGGTTTTCTTCTCTATATGAATATCTCCGAAAGTACTTGGCTGATCTTTGTGAAAATTAGCAGTTATGTTCGCTAAAGGTCACGGATGATGCCCGATTTTTTGGTTTAAACAGTTATAGCCGTTACTAACGGCTGTAACGGCCTGTAACGGTTTTTCTTCTTTATGGAATATCTCAAAGTTCTTGGTCGATCTTTCTGAAAATTTGTAGCTATAATGCCCGATGTTTTAGTTTACTGTTATAGCTGTTACTAACGGCTGTAACGGGTTATAACAGTTTTTTTTCTTTTTATGGAATATCTCCAAAAGTACTTGGCGATCTTTGTGAAAATTAGCAGGTATGTTCATTATGGGTCACGGGTGATGCCCGATGTTTTAGTTTAACCCCGTTATAGCCGTCACTAACGGCTGTAACGGCCTGTAACGGTTTTTTTTTTTTTTTTTTTTTTTTTTTTTTTAGAGAATATTTGAGAAATTACTTGGCCGACCTTTCTGAAAATTTGTAGCTATGTTGATTATGGGTCACGAATAATGCCGATGTTCTAGTTTACCGTTATAGCCGAAAGTAGTTGGCTGATCTTTGTGAAAATTACCAGGTATGCTCATTATGGGTCACAGATGATGCCCGATGTTTTAGTTTACCCTGTTACAGCCGTTACTAACGGCTGTAACGGTATGTAATTTTTTTCTTCTTTATAGAATATCTCAGAAAGTACTTGGCCAATCTTTCTGAAAATTGTAGGTATGTTTATTATGGTCACAAATAACGCCCGGTGGTTTAGGTTACTGTTATAGCCGTTACTAATGGCTGTAAACGGCCTATTACGGTTTTTCTTCTTTATGGAATATTTAGAAAGTACGCAGCCGATCTTTGTGAAAATTAGCAGGTATGTTCACTATGGGTTACGGATGATGCCCGATGTTTCAGTTTACCGTTATAGCCGTTACTAACGGCTATAACGGGCCATAACAGTTTTTTCTTCTTTATGGAATATCTCAGAAAGCACTTTGTCGATCTTTCTGAAAATTTATAGGTTATGTTCAGTATGGGTTACGGATGATATCCGATGTTTGAGTTTACCGCTATAGCTGTTAGTAACGGCTATAACAGCCTGTAACGGTTTTTCTCCTTTATGGAATATCTCAGAAAGTACTTGGCTGATCTTTGTGAAAATTAGCAGGTATGTCACTATGGGTTACGGGTAATGCCCGATGTTTCAGTTTACCGTTGTAACCGTTACTAACGGCTATAATGGCCCATACCGGTTTTACTTTTTTTATGGAATGTCTCAGAAAGTACTTGGCTGATCTTTGTGAAAATTTGTAGGCATGTTCATTATGGGTCATGGATGATGCCCGACGTTTTAGTTTACTGCTATAGCTGTTACTAACGGCTATAACAGCCCATAACGGGTTTATTTTTATGGAATATCTCGGAAAGTACGTGGCCGATCTTTCTGAAAATTTGTAGGTATGTTCATTATGGGTCACGGATGATGCCCGATGTTTTAGTTTGCCCTTATAGCCGTTACTAACGGCTGTAACGGCCCCTAACGGTTTTTCTTCTTTATGGAATAGCTGAGAAAGTACTTGACTGATCTTTCTGAAAATTTGTAGATATGTTCATTATGGGTCCCGGATGATGCCCAATGCTTTAGTTTACAGTTACAGCCGTTGCTAATGGCTATAACCGCCCATAACGCTTCTTCTTTTTATGGAATATGTTAGTATGTGGCCGATATTTCTGAAAATTTGTAGGTATGTTCATTATGGGTCACGGATGATGCCCGATGTTTAATTTACCGTAATAGCCGTTACTAACGGACCATAGTGGTTTTCTTTTTTTATGGAAAATATCAAGAAGTACTGGGCCGATCTTTCTGAGAAATTTTAAATATGTTCTTTATAGCTCACAGATGATGGCCGGTGTTTTACCAGAATAGCCATTACTAACGGTTACAACAGCCCAAGACAGTTTTTTCCTCTACATGGAATATCTCGCGTGTATTCAGGATAAACTGGGAGTACGCTTACATGCTTTGCATCATCTTGTTTGTTTGCTTCGTTGTCAGTTTTTGTTTGTTTGCTTCGTTGTCAGTTTTTGTTTGTTTGCTTTGTTGTCAGTTTTTGTTGTTTGTTTGTTTGCGTTGTCGTGTCTGTCTGTCGCGAGATTTTAATGGGTCTTGATGAAAAGATGCATAGTAGCCCGAATATGTACCCATTGACGTTTGATGCAAATCCGTGGTGGAGATCGTCCATGTCAATGGGTGAATTGTACGTCTTATTGGCTGGAGGCCCTCAAGGACAAGGTACACTCGCAGACTAAAGTTTGCATACTTTGGTGGCAGTTCTTGCGGGCAATACTGTCTCTCGTTCCGTGGGGAGGGAGGGATGGGGGTGGGCGCTCTCTCAGCTCTGGTTCCAGGTGAACACCGTTCACTTCGTGGTGTTGGTCGGCCGACGGTGGGCGATGGTTTCCTTCGCCTCTTTCCCCCTCAAGAGGCTTGTCTTCAGGGCCACTAGGCGGCATTCTTCGCGCTCCTGTGGCGATGGTCCTGTGCCTCGTGAGGCCCTCTCAAAGAGGGAGCAGGGCGAAAGTCGCTGGAGCGCTGCACGAGTCCCGTCTATGGTCTACACAGACTGCAACCGAGAGGGCAATTTTTTAACCCAATTCCGAAATGGTGTCCCAATACCCAACCAACAAAAACATGGTATCCCACGCCACAGTAATTGTAGTCAGGCAGCGCTCCATCGCCCATCGCTCTACATCTTTAGGAGCCGTCACCCGGCGACACAGGCAAGACCTGGCGTCACCCATACGGCTGGAAGGTTCGCTGCACCGCCTGACACTGACTTCTCACACATCAGTGTCCCTCAAAGGGGAGCTGTCACCTCTTCCTTGCTGTTCACTGCTATGCCACCTAGCAGTGAACTGTGGCGAAGAATGGTGGTCTGTAACAGACAGATGCAGGATTAGTTGAGCAGTATTTTTCCGTATTTTTCACTTATCTTGGACAATGAATTAATTATTGCCTGTGGAGTGGATATGTTTTGGGGGAACATTAAAACATTTCAGTGATATAAACGTTGACATTTTTTTTTTTTAATAATTAATTATATCCTATTGTTTCTTCAAGTACATGGGCTTCAGTCAGTACCCGCTGTTACTTCTCTTGACAAGGAAAGGATTTTCCAGGATCCGTATGACCTAGGCGATCTGCCCTTTCTCAGATGCTTTCTAATTTTGAATGGATTCACTCGAAGAAAATACATGTAAGTGATAACTACTATTTTCATGTGAAATTAACTGTTAATGGTCGCTAATCTTATGTGAAAATGATTACTTGTACGTGAATATAATGATTCTTTATTTTACGGTTAGCTTGATTTAAAAAAAAATCGAATTTTATTTACTTGTTTATTCTATGTGGAAAAGTTGTTTACGCATGATGACATACCCCTTTTTCCCCTGTCAAATCAATACCACGGTGAAAAAACTGTTAGATCTTTTAAAACTATATATACTGCCATGGAAACATACTACATTCATGGAGCCATTCCAGCTGTTCGCCATGTTTTTCCCCCGAGAAATGCTTCATCCTTACAAACAAACAAACGGTGATTGTACAAGTAACTCTATCAAAGCACTTATTTTCGCCGTTGTTAAAGACAAACAAACAAAAACAAAACAAAAGAAAACAGTAACAAGAGACGGTAATAAAAAATCATTCCATGTCATCACTGTTTTCTTCAAAGGCAATAATCGTTTTTTTTGCGAGGGAAAAAACAGCAGTAATAAATGCTTTTCCTGCATCATTTTTCCCGTTTAGGATGATAACTGTTGTCCCTGTTCGGTAGAAAGAAACTCGTGGAGAGCGTGGCAGCAGAGAGTCCTCAGAAGAGAAGCCCCCTTCAAACAAGTGTTTCAGCCCTTGACTCCTGACACTCTAAGGGGGTTGGGCCACACCCGGTTCATGACTCCGGATGTCCCTCTGCTGCCCCCCCCCCCCCCCCCCCCCCCCCCCCCCCCCCCCCCCCCCCCCCCTTTTTTTTTCCCATCTCGGGACGAGCCATGGCTGGGATTCGAACCCATGCCCTTCTGGACATGCTCATTTTCCACTTAATGACTCGCGCACTAACCACTGAGCCACAGGGACACCTGATATTTGTAGGAAATTTAAGCCTTATGAAGTTCACTTTTGTTCCTCCTTGACCAGATCCAGCTTGAACACCTCTCTGCTGCTTCTGCCATTGCTTTCAGGGCTCTGGTTTTTTCCCTCCCTGCAACTGAGAGCTGTCTCATGAGGCTGTATGCAGACGTTCCTACAAACCCCCCTAGCTCCAATTTCTGCTGTGAGGACTTTGACCTGATAGCCTTCTCTCCTCAGGCTGTTTGCCAGATCAGCATACTTTTCAGTCTTGTAGATTTGAGCTGCCTCCATTCTGTTCTCATATGGCACCGTGAGCTCGATCATGATCAGCTGCTTGGTTGACTGAGAGTGGACTACTATGTCTGGTCTCATGCCACTCTTGCTGATGATCTCTGGGTGACTCTTCCATTCTGGGAGGTCTGCAGTGCACTCCCAGTCATCTGCCCCGTCCAGCAGACTCTGCCTGCATGTTCCGAGTGGCACTGTTGTTCTTGGCCATGATTCGCTGCCTCCTGCCGTGAAGAATGTTGCCGGTGCTTTTGGAGTCCTGGTTTTCCCTTTTGTGGTGTTGGTACTACTAGCCAGACTACTTGTACAATCTCTTTGAGCACTTGGTTGTGCCTCCATGTGTACCTTCCTTGAGCCAGGCTACTTTACATGAGCTAAGGACATGCTCCACTGTTTGTTTTCATGGCAGAGGGGGCATGAAGGATCGTCTGTTTTTCCCCACTTCACCAGGTTTGCATTTGAGGGCAGAAGGTCATATGAGATCTGAGAATGAAGCTGATCCTGAGAGGGGCCATGTGCCAAATGTCATTCCAAGTGAGACTTCTTTGGAGTGCATTCTCCCACGTTGTCCATTGCCCTTGCTGGCTCTGCTGGACTGCTTTTTGGAGTCTTTTTTTGGTTTTCTTCTTTTCTCATCTCCTGAATCATCATGTCTCTTTTTGGCTTTTCCTTGGCCTTTGACCACCATTCAGTTTTGGTCATTCCCAGTCCTTGTCTGTTGGTCTGTGTGTGTCCTGTTATTTCTCTGATCTTGAGACTTTCTTTTGCAGAATCCATCGCCTCTTGAACTTTCCATTTTCTGCCTGTCTTCAGCTGGGGCTTGATTGCTTCTACCACCTTGTCTCCTGAGTCCTCCAGCATGCTTTGAAGTCTGATCTTCTCTGCTTTGTATTCCTCCAGGATGGATTTCAGTGGTAGTTTCAGCTTTGCTTGGCGACAGTACAGCGCTATGTCAGTCAGACAGGGTGGGACACCAAGCCATTTCCTTGTGAACTTGTTTATTTTGGATTCCATTGCCTCCACTATGCTGGTGCAGATGTCGTATATATCATCAGAGGCCATAGGAGCTTTGGTATCAGCATGAACTGCAGACACCAGACCTTGTATTTGCCAGGGAGCCCACACTGGTCAATGGTCTCCAAGCCTTCTTCCGACATCTGTTTGGTTTCTTTTGCTCTTTTGTGTCTTTTCAGCGTATCATCATACCATCTTCCAAGGCTCTTGACTGGCTCTTCTGAAACTGTTTGAATGGCCTGGTTGGCAACACTGAAGACCACAGATTCGTCCACTTTTCCTTTCCTCAGTGAGAGACTCCGTGATTTCTTTGGCTTGAACTTCATTCTGGATGAGGCAACTATGTCATCCAGCCTCTCCAGCACATGACGTGTCTCGTCTCTCTGATGAAATCACTGTAGTGTCATCCATGAAGGCCTTGAGAGGGGGCATCTTGTATCCATCACCAAGGTGTGTTTGTCTTGCGTTGCTTGTTGCTGCTTTCAAGATGACTTCCATTGCCAACACGAACAGTATTGGGGAATTGCACAGCCCATTGCAATGCCACTTCCAAGTTGATCCAATCTGTTGTGTACTCCTTGGTAGAGAGCGCACTGAGAAGCCATTGAAGTACTTCTTGAGCATGTCGCGGATGTTCTTTGGCACATGGTACATCTCAAGAGCCAACTGTATCATCTCATGGGGTACAGATCCATATGCGTTTGCCAGATCAAGCCACACAACGTCCAGGTCTCTTTTTTCTGTTTTTGCTCTTTGGATTGCGTCCCAGATCATTGTGGCGTGTTCTACACAGCCAGCCACGCCTGGGATGCCACCTTTCTGGACTGACACATCCAAGTACTTGTTTTCCATGAGGTACTTGGTCAGCCTTGCTGCTGCCATGACAGAGGAAGAAGATTTCCCCTTCAACGTTCAGTAGTGATATTGGCCTGAACTGGCTGATGTCACTTGAGTTTTGCTCTTTGGGGATGTACACACCATCTGCTGTCATCCACTGGCCGCTGATCTTCTGGTTTCTCCAAGCTGATCGCAGCAGCCTGTGGAGCCACTCCAGCATCTTGGGACATTTGTTGTACAGCTGGTAAGGTATTCCGTTTGGCCCTGGTGATGATTTGGCTCTGGTTTTGTCGACAACCTTCTTGATTTCCGCCAGCGTTGGAGGCTTGTCATTGAACTGTTCCTCAGGATTGGTTGGCCACCCAGGCCTTGAATGTCGAGTGGTGCTTTACTCTGTAAGTCAGAGTATGTTTTTCCTCAGATGCTGTTCAAGAACTTCTTTGTCCACACTTAGGGTCCCAGATTTTGGCTGCTCAAACAGAGTTCTGGCAAACTGGAAGGGGTCTCTGAAGAAGTGCTCTGTGTCTTCTTCTTTTTGCTATTCCTCTTCCTCGCAGATTCCACTTTGCTGAGGGCACTGTGTTTTGCTTTCAGGTCTTCCCAGTTTTTTTTCCAAGCCTTGTTTTTCAGCTGGCAGTGCGGACTTCATTTGCTTCTTGAGGATTTTCTTTTGGACCCTGATCTTGTCCATCTCTTCTTGGCGTCTGGATTTCTTTGGAGGTGTTTTTTCTCTTTAGGTAGTTTTGCTCCATAGGCGTCTCTACATGTGGCATACACAATGTCCCCATATGTGGCTAGTTTGTGCTCCAGGGTGCTTTTCCCTATCGGTGCATCGAGTCTTTGGACGATTTTTGCATCCAGTTTCTCCCAATCTTTAGTCTCGTTTGCTCGTGGCAGGTAGAGTTTCAGGTGCCTGGCATCGAGGGCCTGTGCAAATTCCTCATCCCGAACCAACAGCGTGGATGTCCTTGGCACTGTGGTTTAAATCCTGGCCTTGGTCTTCCGACATCTTATCTGCTGATGCAGTGCGCTGCTGCTCATTCAGATGAGTCTTCACACATCCCATCTTTGTTCTGTGGATCTTCATGCCACGGGTGGTAGCGAAACGCTTTCCACATACACATGGATATTCCATTTGGTCCATGTTCATAGTCCGTTTGGGATTTCCAGTCGTGATTGGTTGAGCACCGATGGATTCATCATTCTCTCCCCCTTTCGGTGAATCCTGGGAGCATATTTTCCTCTTGTTTCTAGTAGCCACATGTTGAAGGCAAAGTGTGGGGAGCCAGCCCACAGAGCCCTTGGTTCTGGTCTTTCCCAGTCCTCCGTCTTTCCCGGACGTCCTCCTGCCCTTCCCGGAAGTCAATGGTTTACCCATGCATCAGTAGAAAGAAACTCGTGGAGAGCGTGGCAGCAGAGAGTCCTCAGAAGAGAAGCCCCCTTCAAGCAAGTGTTTCGGCCCTTAACTCCTGACACTCTAGGGGGGTTGGGCCACACTCGGTTCATGACTCCGGATGTCCCTCTGCTGCCCCCCCCCCCCCCCCCCTTTTTTTTTCCATCTCAGGACGAGCCATGGCTGGGATTCGAACCCATGCCCTTCTGGACATGCTCATTTTCCACTTAATGACTCGCGCACTAACCACTGAGCCACAGGGACACCTAATATTTGTAGGAAATTTAAGCCTTATGAAGTTCACTTTTGTTCCTCCTTGACCAGATCCAGCTTGAACACCTCTCTGCTGCTTCTGCCATTGCTTTCAGGGCTCTGTTTTTTTTCCCTCCCTGCAACTGAGAGCTGTTTCATGAGGCTGTATGCAGACGTTCCTACAAACCCCCTATGCTCCAATTTCTGCTGTGAGGACTTTGACCTGATAGCCTTCTCTCCTCAAGCTGTTTGCCAGATCAGCATACTTTTCAGTCTTGTAGATTTGAGCTGCCTCCATTCTGTTCTGATATGGCACCGTGAGCTCGATCATGATCAGCTGCTTGGTTGACTGAGAGTGGACTACTATGTCTGGTCTCATGCCACTCTTGCTGATGATCTCTGGGTGACTCTTCCATTCTGGGAGGTCTGCAGTGCACTCCCAGTCATCTGCCCCGTCCAGCAGACTGCCTGCATGTTCCGAGTGGCACTGTTGTTCTTGGCCATGATTCGCTGTCTCCTGCCATGAAGAATGTTGCGGGTGCTTTTGGAGTCCTGGTTTTCCCTTTTGTGGTGTTGGTACTAGCCCAGACTACTTGTACAATCTCTCTGAGCACTTGGTTGTGCCTCCATGTGTACCTTCCTTGAGCCAGGGCTACTTTACATGAGCTAAGGGCATGCTCCACTGTTTGTTTTTCCATGGCAGAGGGGGCATGAAGGATCGTCTGTTTTTCCCACTTCACCAGGTTTGCATTTGAGGGCAGAAGGTCATATGCAGATCTGAGAATGAAGCTGATCCTGAGAGGGGTCAACACTAACGGAAAAACACTAACGGATTTAAAAGCCATTTAAAACAGAAACAAAACAAACAAACAAAAAGCTAGCAACATCGAGAAACCGAAGCTCTCAACACTGTCCCAGAGAAGGCGCCAGTGTGTGTGTGTGTGTGTGTGTGTGTGTGTGTGTGTGTGTGTGTGTGTGTGTGTGTGTGTGTGTGTGTGTGTTTCAGTCGTAGGACTATAGGGAATCGTTGAAAACGGGTAAAGCAATGTTGACGTACCTTCCTCAGTGGTCTTCTGTCATTCATGGTCGGTTTGGTTACTTTGCGTTTCAGCTCAACTGTTCGTGTGGAGTTGTGATACGTGAAAGCTGAGAGAGAGAGAGAGAGAGAGAGAGAGAGAGAGAGAGAGAGAGAGAGAGAGAGAGAGAGAGAGAGAGTTAGAGAGAGAGAACTCAGAATATTTTACTTGACAGGCCCCAGGCCCATATCAAAATTAGTTAGTTAGTTTGTTAGTGTTTATAGGGTCCAGCGGACTACTAGGAGCCAAATCAGGACCTCAGCTATCATATCTGCGGAGTCTCTAGATACAAATACCCACACTAGTCTTAACACATCGCTTAAAATTTATAAAGACAAAAGCACAATTATCTGTTCAACTCCAGCAACACCTATATAATTATTAAAACACTATAATTTATAAAATAAGTTTACCTCTTTCAAAAAAAAAAAAAAAAAGGTCCACTGAAATCTCACGAAAAAGAACTGATAAATCACTGGTGGAAAAGAACTCTCTCTCTGATACACATCAAATCAGCACATTCAGTCAAAAAATGATTAACACTGAACAAGCTGTCACATGCAACACACCATGGAGGGTCTTCCCTTCTGAGTATCCAACTGTGCGTTATATAGCTGTGCCCAATATGTAACCGTGACAAAACCGATTCCTCTTTACGGTTACGTACTACCGATGGGAAAGGATTGATTAAATCTGGGTAGATTTTAAATAGTTTACTATGAATTTGATTAGACCATTCACTCTGCCACAGTTCACGACAATACAAACTAGATTTATGACAAAGATCTGAGTGAGGAACAAACTGCACAGGCCTCCTGGAAAGACTTGCACCGAGAGCCTGTTTGGCTGCTTTGTCTACCACTGCATTAGCATAGATTCCCATGTGGCTGGGGACCCAACAGAAAACTATACGCTTTCTTGAAGAGACAAGCTGAGTATGAAGATCATGAATATCCGCCAAAACTGGATGTGAAACTTCTCTTGTCGATAAAGCCGACAGTGCCGACAACGAATCCGATAAAATAAGGAAATCGTTCTCATCTGGTCTGGACACCGCACTGAGAGCCACATTTAAAGCCTTCAGTTCAGCAGTATAAACAGATGACCAATCTCGCAATCTTAACAATGGGCTCCTGAAAATTGCTATCACACACAATGGCAGCTGCAGCCCTCTCAGCTTTTTTAGAACCATCTGTAAAAATCTTGGTAAAATCTTTATAAAGTTCACATTGCTCAAGATAAAGTTGATTATATGCAGCACTCGAGGTGACCTCCTTTCGAAATTGAGTTAAATATAAATTAATCTCTGGATTGGCTATTTTCCAGGGAGGTACATCAGTCTGTAATGGACCATCATCAACAGCATCAAGGTCAATGCCAGCTGCCCCGAAGTGAGGCAAAATACGAACACCCAGTGGAGGAATCTCATTTGGCTTTGTCATATTTCGCTCTAAAAGGCGGGTTCATGACAATATCATAGGCAGGGTTTTCTGGATTAGCCCTCAGTTTCAGATAATAATTCATGGAAAAGACACAGTCTCCTTAGCTCCAGAGGAGGTTCACCAGATTCAACATGCAAACTTTCTTTTGGAGATGTGCGAAATGCTCCCAGAGCAATCCGCAGTCCTTGATGATGAATTGGATCAAGAGCTTTGAGATAAGACTTTCGTGCGGATCCATATACCACACAACCATAATCTAGCTTTGGTCTCACCAAAGCCCGATATAATCGCAACAAAGTTCGCCTGTCTGCACCCCAATCAGTGTGACTAATAAGCTTTAAAACATTCAAGCCCGACTGACAAGATTGTTTAATGTACTTAATGTGAGGCAAAAAGGAAAGCTTACTATAAAAAATAACCCCCCAAAATTTCACTTGTTTGGAAACTTTAATTACCTGATCATTGAGACTGATAGCTGGTTCTAAGACCTGAGATCTTTTCCTATGGAAATGAATACACTCTGTCTTAGTAGCTGAAAACTTAAATCTATTTTCAGTGACACACTGCTGAACACGATTAACACACAACGGAAGTTGACGCTCAGCGCAGCCAAGGTTTTCCCCTTGGCAGAGATAGAGAAATCATCAACAAACAATGACTTATCAATCCCAGACTTTACTGACTGAACGATATTATTAATCTTGAGATTGAACAGAAGCGGAGAAAGGATGCTACCCTGAGGGACACCCATCTCCTGCTCAAAAGGATCTGAAAAGGTAGAATGAAGTCTAACACTGAAATGCCTGTCAGACAAAAAATTAGCAATAAACATTGGTAAATTACCTTTGAAATTAAGTGTCTTCAAGTCCTGAAGAATTCCATACCTCCATGTTGTGTCATAAGCTTTTTCTAAATCAAAAAGAATAGAAACTACATGTTCTCCATTAATCAAAGCATTCCTGATAAAAGACTCGTATCGAACCAGGTGATCAGTAGTACTGCGGTTGTTCCGAAATCCACACTGGGAAACATCCAATGCGCCAAGACATTCTAACTGCCATAACAATCGAGAATATACCATTCCCTCCATAGTTTTACATAAGCAACTAGTAAGAGCTATAGGGACAATTTGTTGTTGGATCCGAATGATCTTTCCCTGGTTTAGGAATAGGAACAACAACTGCCTCTCTCCAAGATTGTGGAAAATATCCTGAACACCAAACAGTGACAACAACACCTTTAAACCCTCAGCTGGCAAATGTTGAATGAATTGATAATGAATGTCATCTGGTCCAGGAGCTGAGTTGTTGGCTTTCAAAATGGCGTCCTTTAACTCATCCATGCTGAAAACGCAGTTATAATCCTCAGAACTATCTGGCACGAAAGAACAACTCCGCTGATCTTTTGATACGCTGCAATTCCTGGCAATAATGATCAGCTGACGAATTGTGATGAATAGTAGCAGCTAACAAGTTAGCAACTTCCTTTTTATTTGTAATAATTGATCCGTTTACTTGCAAACTTTTAATAGCTGATGTAGCCGACTTTCCCTTAATCTTACGGATTAATTTCCAGACTTTCCTTAAGGACAGATTTGAACAAAATTTTTTTCAAAATTCTTTCTTCTTAGTTTTTAAAGTATACCGACACTTGGTCCTGCATGCCTGATGTTTAACTTTGTTTCCCACCATAGGAAATCTAGCAAAAAGTCTTTGAGCACTCTTTCTCTTACCCTTCAAAATTTTGCTCTCTTTATCATACCAAGGGGTCTTAACATCATTAGGTTTATCACGGGACTTGGGAATAGCTTCCATAGCACTCTCTACAATCACTTTAGTGAACTGCAAAACAGGATCATCATAACTCTGCAACAGATTCATAGGCATTCTAGTTAAAATCTGTTGCTGATAAAGACTCCAATCTGCAGAGCGGAACTTCCATGTTTCCCGAGGGGACTCCTGCAATTGCTTCGTAAAATAAATAAAAATCGGAAAGTGATCACTCCCGCTTAGGTCCGAATAAACTTGCCACTCTAAGTCCAAAAATAAGAAGGATCGCAAATGGACAAATCCAAGTGAGTCAAAGAACCAGAAGGAGAACAAAGGTCGGTGAGCCTGTATTCAGAAGACAGAGATCATGATCCGATATAAAATCTTCAAGAACTTTCCCTTGGGAATTAGTACAGTTACTTCCCCACTGTGGAGAATGACCGTTCAAGTCACCCAATAAAAGAAATGGGCGAGGGAGTTGAGAAATTAAACCATCCAACTGACTCTTTGAAATCACAAAAGATGGAGACAGATACAAACAGCATATCGTAACTGCCTTGTTTAACTAGATACGAGCAGCCACTGCCTCCAGATCCGTCTGAATTGGAATTTCTATATGAAGTACCGAGTTATGAATATAAAGAAAACGCCTCTCCTTGAAACGTCTGCAGAAGCTGGCGTGTGTGTATGCAGGAGAAACCAGTAATCTCATGCTTCTTATCAAAGTGAGTGAACAAGGTCAAAACAAATCGGTACAAGCCACTCTTAACAAAAACTCAGCTGAATGGTGTTCAAACGTAACAAAGAAGACATTCATGAAGCACCGCAGCATTAATTATTCCGTTCCTAACAACCATTGCTCTATAAATGAAATTACCAACACTCGTAATAGTAGTCTCAATAGAACAGGCTAGCAACATGGACATTTTGAATAGTGAAAGGTGTTTGTAATATTTAGCTGGAATCAACTCAAAGCGCAACTTCTCGTACAAAGGACAAACCAGTAGAAAATGAAGCCCTGTTTCCAGTGTTTCCTTACAGTGTGGACAGAACATGTCATGGTTTCTATTGCGATCAGTATATCGTAAAAAGTGGCATCGTAATGGCGACATTCCTAACCTAAACCTTGAAAGTAACCTGCGGATGTTAACACATGTCTAATTACACAGAGGAAAGGACTTTGACACAGAGACTGCTTATATGACCGATAAACATCGTACAACTCATGTGATTCAATAGCTGAATGCCAGTCTTGGATGTAACAATCACTTAAACGTTTCTTAAATTCTGCAATAAAAGCTTTCACATTACCAACACTCTGCATTTCCCAAACAATTCCAAACCCGAATCTATAAAGAACATAGCAAACATGAGTCGTCTAGGTAATATAATTTTGATTCTGCAGATGTAGCAACATATCATAGGCTTTCTTCGGGAGTCTGTTATTATCCATACAAGTTACACGAAGCCAAAATCTGATACATTTTGCATAAGTATTAACATAAAGAGGGTATCTTCCAGATTTGCCGTACACCAAGTGCCTAGGAGCTTTTGGACTTACACCAAGAAATCTTTTAATAGCAGCTAAGTGCGCCCTTTCAATTTGTTCCTGGTTAGATGACAGTCCCCAAATCTCTGCTCCATAAGTTAAGATAGGTTGTATTTGACAATCGAATAGCTTAAAGAAAATACCAGGAGAATGTTCACCTATTGACCATAGCATTCTGCTGATAGCAATTAATCCTTTCTTTGCTCTGTTTGCTAGGTCACACATAGTTGGTTGGAAAGATAATCTTGTGGTCAGTATTATACCAAGATACTTATACATGTTAACAGTGGAAAGTTGAGCATCACCAAAAGTCCAATTTTCGTTTGAAGCAAGGTAACCGCCATTCCTGAATGCAACAACATTTGACTTTTCCAAATTCACAAGTAAATCTAAACGTTTTGAGGTATTATACAAGACATTCAGTTGAGTTTGCAAACCAATAACAGTATCAGAAAATAATGCAACGATATTTTCATTATGTAGCTTCCTTTTCTTTCATAACAATTCCTTATACTCTCTCCTTTTCTGGCCATAGGCAATTCTGTCATTATCGTTATTGGTTCTGTGAAACTTGTTTATCTGCGTTCGTAATACTTTTCTGCTTTGTTTACATTCAAGGTCGAACCAAACATTTCTCATACCTATGCCAAATCTAATAGTTTTCATCATGCATTCACCAGCATACACAAAGCATTCATTAAACTTGGTCAAGGCTTGATTAATATTAACATCAACAAGGTCAGCAGCTTCACTAACTAATGATGAGACATGGTCAGAGTTTATACGTTCATGAAAAGCAGCTGAACTTTCTTCACTCCATTTGTACTTACTGACAGAGACAACTTGGTGAGCATCATTCTCAATAACAGGTAAACAGTCAGCCCTATTGGACAGTGAGAAAAAAAACAACAACAGCATGCTTAGTTTTCTATTAACGGTCTTACATTAAGGCACTGACAATGAGGAAGCAAGGAACTTGAGGCAATCATATAATCAATTACGCTAGAACCACTATCAGATACATAAGTAAAGTCACCTGAACATTTGAATGCTTTCAGTCCGTTAAGAATACACAGATCAAATTCATGACATACATTTAATAAATATGACCAAAAGGGTTTACCATAGTATCCTTGGAGATTCTCGGAAAGGGTTCCTCACTTAGAGACGCATCCATATCATACGACATATAATTCTCTACAAATACTTCTTTTACGTCATCAATGGGGTCACAATTACTCAGGTTAAGTAGGCCAGCTCTTGAATTTAAATCACCACAAATTATCATTGGTAACCACCCAGTTTCTCAAGGAACTTCCAACAAGCATTCTTCTAACAAGGATATTCCGTTATAGATATCTGTTTCTTCATAGTATTTAGAACCTTCAGGTGGGAGATAAACACCTATTATTTAACAGTCTGAGTCAATCCAAGGAGGCGACGAGAAAACTTCAGAACAATATATTGTCAATATCACTGTCCACTCTTTCAACATAATTTGCAAATTCATTCCTAATTAAGAAAGCTACACCCCCGACAAACGACCAAAGACACTATCTGACACCTTAACACCCCCGGGCTAGAGAAAACTTTATGAAAAGGAAACAATGTATCTGGAACTGCTTATGTAAATGTTTCAACCAACAGTATACAGCCATATCTGTCAACTAAAGGCAAAAAGTCAGGCTCTCTGGCAATACGCCAAAGACCTTCAACGTTAAGTGATGCAAAAGACAAAAAAATACTTTTGTATGTACACTTCTGCATAGTAGAACTAGGGTACAGTCTTCAGCTGTAGCCAACGCTGGCTGCACTGCAGTGGGACTAGCGTGTTCAGAGCCCTGGCCTGCCCGTCATCTCCTGTCGCCCCTGCTGCTGCCCCGGCCCTCTGACGCCGGGGAGGCATTCCTGTTGCTTCAGGCTTACGTCTGTCCAGCCAGCCCCTTCGGCAGTTTGGTTTGCCTGGAGTCGTCTCCACTTGAAGTCTTGGTCTTGACACCCTTGCCCGCAACAGGGTGCTTCTCCATATTGCCAGCAGAGGCCTGAGAGCGGCCCCGTGTCATGGCTGGCAAAGGCAGAGAGCCACGCGCCGACAAGGACCGTGCCTGGTGAGAGCCACCAACACGGCCCCTGCCTCGACCCCCGCTCCCCACTCTGGTGCCGTTGGTCCCGTCGCCTGGTGTTGTAGACTGCTGCGGGGTGGACAGAGGGGAACCCCTGCCTCGACCCCCGTTCCCCACACTGGTGCCGTTGGTCCCGTCGCCTAGCGTTGTAGACTGCTGCAGGGTGGACACATGGGAACCCCTGCCGAAGCCTCGCAGGTGTGGGGGTGAAACGGGCACATCTCTTGACACAGCACCGGGGCCAGACTCAGTGTGTACTGCCTTCAGATCACAGTTGTCATGTGAATTGGGTAATGGAAGCAGTATGGCAGTCTCGAGTGTCCTCAGAACAGGGTCATCTGTGGAAAGGTCATCGGTCAATTTATGGTAATCACCAGTGTCCTTGTCTCTCTGGGTGTTCAGTCCATCTTCCGTCTGCTGCTCACTGTGTCGTCTTCATCTTCATGGTCACTTACAGGTCTGTCCTCTTTAACCCCATTTCCCAGTGTTCTCAGTGTCGTGAAAGTCGTCAACGTCGCCTGTCAGTGCCCAGTTCCCGCACAGATTAAAACTACCATTGGGCACCCCGCTATCTCCTCCTGCTTCCTGAAAGACACCCTCTTGGGCACGGTCAGTGTCGTCACGAGTCAACTGTCTGTCTATAGTGTCGATATCAGATAATCTGTGAGTGTGATGCGTGTTAACACACCGTCTGTTGTCGTAGTCGTAGTTCTGTTGTGACTGATGGTGTCTTCTCGATGCTATAACGGGCACCACACGGCCGTTTCTCAGGTACCCCCGTCGCCCATCTTCCTGGAGTCGCATCATCTCGTCACGCTGGTGTGGAGTGAGATCAGGACCAAGTCTGACGCCCTCATTCTCCTGCAGCTCACGACGAGCCCTCTGGCCGGACATCAGGACCATGGTGAAGTCATGCCGCCTGAAGGTAACGATGACAGCTCTCTTCTGGTCATTCTTGCGTCGTCCCACGCGAACAGCATCGACAACATCGTCACGGTCCCACACGAAGTCGGTGTAGTAGGTGTTCAGTAAGGTAATGAGCGTACTGACCAGCCCTGATGATGTTTCACCTGACGGTTCCACCAGCCCGGAAATCTTAACGTTCCTGCGACGTAGATCTGACTGTATTCGTTCAAACTGGTTTTCTAGTCTCTGAATGCAATCTTCTGACTCGTGCATTCGTCTTTGGAGGGTCTGTATATCCGTCGAGTTCGTGTGATTGCCTGCGACACAAACGACAACCCCTGCTTGATGTCGGACATGTCATGTGCAAACTGATTCCACATATTGACTGTCTGGTGTGAAAGGCTGGACACTAACCTCATCACAGAGTCAATCTGCTGTGACAGGCGCGCCTCACTACCCCCGTCGTAGGCGTTGACAGAATTCTGAGGAGGGGCTCCGGGATTTTCTTCCACATCACCACATCGCAAGATCAACACTGCCGACAACCACAACAAAAGCAAGTCTGACGGCCTAACTTTCAGTTGAGTAAAAATTAGCGTCCGGGCCTTGTGAGAGAAGATACCGCTGCTCTCGCTCTCTTTGCCATGAAGATAATGAAAACGAGGTTGAAATACCCAACAGAAAGTCTGTGCTGCAGCGCAGTAATTGGCATGATCGGAGCAAGCACGATTTCCTCAGTAGAAAACACCGTGAAATTTTCTAAGTCCAAAAAATCAGTTCACGCTATGCTACAGGTGGAAGGACAGGAGCTCTTGTCAAACACGTCCGACCCGAACGGTGACCGCGCGTTCACTCAGAGTTAGAGAGAGAGAGAGAGTTAGAGAGAGAGAGAGAGAGAGAGAGAGACTCAAACACTCAAAAATTTTTATTTAGATAAAGGCCTAGGCCCCTTACTGAAGGGGGATGTTCACACAACTAAGCGAGAGAAAAGCCAGTGACATATACCAAAATCAACATTAATAAACGAAATACGATTCTTCATTGTATACACTGAAAACTAACATGCTCTGAAGTAACGATTTTCAGCCTATTTTGTGCCAGATAAATATACATTGCTAATTTTTTCGTTGTAGTCTTATGCTGTGACGACATAAGTAAAGTTAACCTGAAATTGCATGGAGCCTTATAGTATTTCGGTTGTATAAATTTTTCTCCGAGATCATTCAGGGCAGGGCAGCAAAATAAAAAAAGTGCAATTCATCTTCTTTTCCAGTGTTGCATAGACGGCATGTAAGCATATTATATTTTCATTTCTGACGCTGTATCTAAAGCAATTGCATGCAATACGAGACATACCAAATCGAAACTTGGTCAGTTCACTTTTTATATATCTATTCATTTTTCAGCTCAATATACAGATCTCTCAAATGAGTAGTTTTAAACAACCCGTACTGTGCAGATCTGTCACTAGTGTATATGTTGTGATCATGCCAGTCCTGCCATCAGCAATCAATAATTCTTTGCCTAAAAGATGTAAAAAAAAAAAAAAAAAAAAAACAAACAAAAAAAAAAAACTGATATATTTTGGGCACCCTGGTTGTCCCAGACATACGAAAATCCTTAAGAATTTAAACAGTGACGAATGTTTATTACCAAAGTCCTCTTCCCATGAGAATCTAAAGTTAATAACATTTTGTATGCCTTAAACGGCAGCCTATCTTCATTCATTCTGGTCACTTTCAGCTAATACTTAATACATTTCATGTATGAATTGAGGTAAAATGGAAATCTGCCTAGCTCATCATAAACAAGATCATTTGGCGTTCGACTATCGACATTAAGAAAGCGTTTCAATGCAAACAAATGTACTTTTTCCATTTCTGTCGTTTTTTCAAAAGCCCGTATTTCCGCACCATACTGTAGCATTGGCTGAATCTGAGAGTCAAATAGTTTACTATAGACACTGAAAGCATTGCAATCTAATTCATATAAGACATAAAGCGAGAGAATAACCGCTTTCTTCCCTTTATAACCTACACTTTGGCACGCAAAACTAACTGAGTCTTGTTGAGAAATAGATTCCAAGATACTTATACGCATTTACTACTTGTACTCTCTCATTTCTATACGTCCATTTCTGATTTGCCGACAAATACCGTCCCTTACGAAAAATATTATATTAGTTTTCTTCATATTTACTTTCACTTCTAATTTACTTGCAGCATTATGTAAATTATTTAACTGTCTCTGTAAACCCACTACTGTTATAGACAATAGAATGCCATCAGCGAAAAGTAGGATAGGTAATTCTATGAGAGATCAAACGTAACTCCATGAAGACCATTCTCAATTATTTCTAAAGCCATTTCATTTATAAAAAGTGAAAACAAAACAGGACTACAAACATCATCCTGCTTGACCCCCCGTGTACAGTTCAACGCATCAGACAGTGTTGCCCTAGACCTTACTCTTGCCTTTGCTTCGTTATACATGCTTTTAACACAACGGTACAACTTGCCCTTAATTCCGTTTTTGATCAGAACTGGCCACAGTAACCTTCTAGATATAGAATCGAATGCCTTTTCAAAATCCACAAGTAACGTGCAACTTTCTATTATAGGCGAATTGCTTTTGGATAGCAGCAAACAAAGTAAAAATATGATCGATTGTTGAATATCCCTTTTTAAATCCGGCTTGGTACTCACCTGTAATATCATTCTTAGTAATCCATTCTTGCCATCTACTACTAACAATTGAATTGTATAATTTGCTACTAATGTCATCTACGGAAATATCACGGTAATTGTTAACGTCATTGGCATGACCTTTTTCTTACATAAAGGAATGATTATGAATTCTGTCCAATTTTTCGGAAAAAGTCCGTTTTCAAATAAATAGTTATCAAACCATTCATTCATACACGTGTCATTCAAGGCTGGGATTTTCTTTTCGAGATCTTGTGCATTGTGTTCCAGAAGTTCTTTTGACTTTTTACAAAGTTTGCCAATTCATTTACTAACGATTCGTTGTGATCTTTCTGTTTTCTTATATTTAGGTTCATAAACTCACGTCTTGCAATACAAAACTGGCTTCTGACATTAATATCCAGTGTTGTTCTAAAGCTTCTCAGCAGTCTTCGTACTCCACATCTTGCCCGTATACATTCTTGATCGAACCATTCCTTCTTTTCGATTTTATTTTACCTACCAAGAGTTTTGTCTTCATATGAACAGCTTGTTCTTTAACAATCTGATTGAACATGCCAAGGGATTTATTCACATCTCTCTATAAAAGCTTCGCCATATCTAGTTTCTGCTGCACACGATATGAGTTCATATACATAGTAAATCGTTCTCCGTACATTTCTTTCCAACAACATTTTGTCATAAATTGAGTTCTTTCTACGCTTGGTTTTCTGTTAATACATTCTTTTTCTGTTTGCCTTTGAATGGATAATTAAAGGGGTAAGTGATCAGATTCGATTCTTTCAAGAACTCTTAATGTTAAACGGTCATGTGTATGAAGACAAGCTTGATAAGTCACGCCTTGCGAGCTCTGTACAGTTCCACTGTTTTCTCTGTTGGTGCGTAGTGCACAGTGTTGGTAGTTGACCAGTGACTTTGTGAAGGACTATGCCATCTGGCCCGCTGACTTTCAGGCCCGTGTGTGGTCAGTTTGCGCTGGTCTTTACAGCGTTCATGTTGAAACAGGCTAGATGTCTTGCCTCAGCGCGGATATCCATTTTGAAACCTAGAACTCGTGCTGACGGCGTCATGTAGGAATGCTCCTCGTCCTACTCTTCTACGGGAATTTAATCCATCAGTGTGGGGACGTGGAGCTCAACCCAGGACCTGCAGCAAGACCACTGACAACAAGCGACAGGCTCGCCTGGACAGCGCTAGGGCTGGTACGCGCAGGGAAAGTGTGGACAGGACAGGATTTACGCATGGTACGCCATCCACGCATCCCATGGAGTCCACTGAAGGACTTAATCACAATGATGAGTGATGTGAAATGTAAGTGTGAGCAGATGAGTGGAGTTATGAAAGAGGTGAAAGGAGTGTGTGGTAGTATTAAAGGAGAAATTATGTCACTCAAAAATGAAATCTCTGACTTATTAAAGGAGAAATTATGTCACTCAAAAATGAAATCTCTGACTTAAAACAGGAAAATGAAATTTGAAATGTGAGAATAAGAGAAAGAGAAAATTGAAACTTTAGACAGGAAGGTGGACGATCTCGAGGGCCGTTCCAAACGGAACAACATAATTATACATGGTATTCCACGTAGGGAACGAGAGACCTGGCAGGACAGTGAGGATGCTGTGAAGGAAATGTTGACAGATAAATTAGAACTGTCTAGGGATGTTGAATTTGATTGGGTACACCATTTGAATTTCAGGGCCGACTCTTCCATTATTGCATGCTGTACTTTTTACAAAGACAAAGTGAGGATCCTGCGTGCAAAACAGAAGGGTACCCAGCTTTTCATCGGAGAAGACTTTTCCTTCAGAGTGAGAGAAATAAGGAGAAAATTATCGCCACAATTAAAATCAGCCCGAAACCAAAACAAGGTTTCAATGATATACTACCACATTGTCACTGAAGGAGTGAAATATGATCTAGATGGCAGCGAAAATCTGGTCCCACTTCAGTAACGGTCCGGTCGGCCCTGTGGTTTAAGTCTTTTTTTTTTTTTTTTTTTTTTTTGCTGTCCCAGCTTCTGCGCCACCTCAGAGGCAGTGCACCCACGCCGCTCATTCCGACACCCCGTCCATAGCCACGGCCTGGTCGGCCCCGCCGCAGCCCCGGCACCGGCAATCCACAGGGAGCAGTCAGTGTCAAGTCATCAAGAGGCAACCCACCGGAGGAGACACTGTACTGCTGCCGAGTCACTTCGGTGGTGTTCAGTGGCGCCTGTTCTGAGCTAACATACGCAGGACACCACCTACTAAGCCCCCTACTGACGACAATAATTGCTTAGTCGCGGAGCCGGCGTGAGTGAACTCTCCCTCCGGAGGGCGCCACCACGTCCGTCCAACGACAGTCCCCCATGGACTCGCAGATACCGGTGACCCCGACGGAACCAAACCAAGACCACAGACGTGGAGAGGACATCGAAATTGAGGTCACCATGAGAGCAGGGGCATGAAGGGCCACAGAACCTGAGACATTTTTTTTAAGCTGATCGATGAGAATGAGGATGATTAAAATGATGCTACGGATTTCCATTTCGGTCTGAGACTACATGACAGGGCTGTACTCTGCGCTTCCTTTCATAATATATCCCGGCGTCAACCAGGCCCGAGAGATACAGGCACCTGCAGTGTTGGTCAGGAAATTTGAGCAACTCGACTGTGTGGTCCCAGTCTTCCCAACTGAGTCCGCAGCAAACTCAACTCTGGGTAAGAGCCGGTCGGGGCAGAAAAACCCACATGACTCTGATGGGATTCGAACCCACGACCTCCCAGCCGGGAGTCCGCGACGCTAACCACTTCGCCACGGCGGTTGGTCCCGTGGTTTAAGTCTGTCTTATTCCAAACGTTTAAGTGGTAACAAAAATAAAAAGACACCGCAGGCTGTCAGGGCAGAAAACACGCGAGCGCAAAGATTTAGGGGTTCAGCAAACCGTGGTGAGTTGAAACCGGCGTGCGACACGCTCGTGCAGAACAGGCACGACTCGAATGTTAGACAGCCTGCGCACTTGGATGCTCTCATATATGTCAGTGTGTCAAATGAACATGTCATGCGTAATGTGTCAGATGATTGTGTTGTAAATGTTGATAATAATAATGACGAGAATACTAAAAGAAAGACCACTTCATATGATGATATACTGTAAATAACTGTTCTATTTTATGTCATGTTCCCAAACATACTGCTCCTTGTAACATTGTTCATGGTTGCAACACGTTGAGGGGTGCCAGTGATAATGACAGTGTGGTTAAAAAAACTGCATTGCGCCAGTGATAATGACAGTGTGGTTAAAAATTTCATTGCAAGTGATTGCGATAGTACGTCAGTAAATGTAACTGATGATAAGTGTGTGAATGACAATGGGGGCTACGTAAATGCGACAGACGAATATGATCATGATATCGGTGATTACATTGCTGGGAATGAAACAATGTGTAAGGATGGCTGCATGAATGGGGAACAAATGGAAATAAAAGCCGACTGTGTGGTTGATAATTGTGCCAATGAAAATGATAATGAAAATAGTGGATCACAAGCACGTTGTCAAGAAAGATATTTTGGCGGGGATGGTGAAAGTGGTAAGTCTGTGATTGTGTGGGGAATGTAAAGAAGTTTTTTAAAACAAACGTAAACGCGATGGTTTTTGTGAAAAAACAATAATGAGAAATCAAATGAAACTGATGACAGTCACTATGATTATGTGCGAATAGATGATCAAAGTTATGTGAATGACAAGGATGGAGATAGCTTTTTGAGTGGAAACTCTGGAAATGTAGACAATCTTGTGGATACTGCATCCTTTCTACATAGGAATGTATGTGGTCTTTTGTCGAAAATGAATGATGCAGATTTTGTTAACTTTGTTGCATCCTTTGACTTTGTGTGTTTTAGTGGAATTTTTTTGTAGAAAATTTTGATGCTGGCATATTCAAAGATCATAAATTGTTCCTCAAACTGGCAACGCCAGGGAGATGTTCCGGGGGTATAATAGTCTTAGTTAGTAAATCTCTTCTTTCTTGTGTCCATCCGCTTGATTGTGATTGCAAGTATCGTTTATCATTTATGCTGGAAAAAGATTTTTTTGGACCGAGTAAGAATGTCCTGCTTATATGTGCTTATGTTCCCACAGAAAATTCCCCATATTGGACTTGACTTCCGCTCACCGACGCGGTCGGACGTGTCTTGCGCGCGCTCCGCCTTTCGACACTTATTCAAGTCTACATTGTGCCTTCTATACCCAGTGATTTTGTGGTTTAAGTGAAAAGAAAAGTGAAAAAAAAAATCCAGGAGAGTTCTTCGTGTGATGAACAGTTGATTTGTTCTTCATCTGGAAAATGAATTTGTGTGACTTGTAGTGTTATAACTCCTGTGTGGCACAATGGACTGAAGTGTGTTGTTGGTGGTGAGGTGAGCGAGGCGCTGTAGGCTCTTCTTTCTATTCTTTTTTTCTGATATGAACAATTAATGTTACAAAGTCACTTTTTTTTTTTGTTTGAGTTCAAAATGTGCAATGGCAGAAAGATGCTTCGAGAATGACTTCTACTATTTCTAGGTACTTTGGAGGCAAGGGAGGTGAAAAACGAAAACCATCTTCGTCGTCCAGTGATAGTATTACCAGCCCGAGTGAAGACAGCAAAACAATGAGCAAGAAACAGAGACAAGAATTAGACAGCAGTGTGGATGAAATGGCAATTCAAGAATCACTGTGTGAAATCAAAGCGGCGTTAACAAAACTGTCGACGAAAGAAGACGTTGTGCGGGTGAGAGACGAGCTGAGAGGAGAGATAGAGAGACTCAGATCTACAATGACACAAAGAATAGAAGTTCTAGAGAGCACCGTAATGGACTTGCAAAACGAAAAGGACAAAACTTTCGTCAGAACTTACCAAAACTCGAACAGAAAACTCAGACCTCAAAGCTCAGCTGGCACAGATTTCCAAAGAGACCAGCTCCCTTAAGAGTGAAATCAACGAAAGTGAACAACATGGCCGTTCGTGGAATGTGCGAGTGTACGGCATCAGAGAGACGCAGGAGGAGACCGTGGAGGACTGTGTGAAGAAGTGTGTGGATGTGTTCACTGGTAAACTTGGCGTCCCTGTGACTGCAGCAGATGTGGAATAGCCCACAGGTCGGGGAGGAGGACCACGGAAGGCGGGAGACCACGCCCCATCATCCTTCGTTTTTTTCTCTCGGAGGAAGAGGAGAGAGGTGTTGACGGCCCCGGAGGAAATTAAAACAGACCGGGATAACAGTGGGAGAGGACTTGACTCAAACTAATTATAAACTGTTAAAAACAGCTAGTGCGCATTCTGCAACGATGGCCGCCTGGTCATCGAATGGTAAAATATTAGCGAAACTGAAAAATGGAAAGACGCTGAAGATAGACTCAAAGATGGACATTGACTGCCTTTTCAGGAGAGAAATGGCTTGAACGAGTAAGTTGATTATGTACCGTTCAATTTTGGCGCAACGACTGTGTGTTTTTCCCTCCCTCGCTTTCCCTTTCCTTCCTAGTCTTGACCCACAGTAACGGTTTCGCGAGTTTATTTCCATACGGTTGTGTGTGTGTGTGTGTGTGTGTGTGTGTGTGTGTGGAATATATCCAAATGATGTGCTTTTGGATATGATCGTGTTTCTGTTGTGAGTATTGGTTTTTCTAGTGATGATGGTGCTTACTCACAACTGGTCATGAGTGACTGTGCGTGTTCAGTCTTCCTTTTTTTGTTTTTAAAACCTCTTCTCCCCGTAACGTAGCATACTTTCAACTACCTTCGAAGGGTTGTTGGATGTGTCGCTAGCACCTTTACCTAAAGAAAAATGTTATTGGAAATTACACATGCGCGTGTTAGTGCGCGCGGGTGCACACGCGCACACACACACACATACACACATTCTTTCAAACTAAAAGATGATTAATCCAACAGGATATTTTCATTCTGCTTCCCCTGCTTCAGGCAGTCTTTTCCTGTCCCAGCTCCCATCCTCCGGCTTCCGCCACCAGCTTCCCCCTTCCCCCCATCCCCCCCCCCCCCCCCCCCCCCCCCCCCCCCCCCCCCCCCGCGGCCTGTATAGAGCTCCTCTGCCGTGCCCATTTAACTATGTATTTACGGGGTTGAATGGATTGAGGACAATGATCCCCCTCCCCCTCCCCCCCCCCCCCAATATCCCCCCCCCCCCACACACACACACACGCACACGCACACACATTCCCTTGTGTATGTGTTTTTGTTTGGAGGATGCCGACAAAGTATAATCTAATGGGAGATGTGGATGAAATGTATTGATGAAAGGCAATGATGACAATGCTGTTGGATGTAGGTGTGTTTTTTTTTTTTTTTTTTTTTTTTTGAATGATACCTATTGACAATGTTGTAGGGTGATATTTGTGAATAGACTATGCTGACAGATAATATTGAGTGGTCTGCCGCCAGTGTGTTTTTGAGGATATACGACGCCGACAAATAATGTTGAAGCGTGAGGTAGGTAGACAGCAGTAAGCAGCAGCAGTTGTCGGGGGATAATGATAGTAGTGACAGGAGGAGGAATAGATGATTGTTTAATGTGGATAGCTGATGTGGACAGATGAGTGATAGTGTGGATAGTTGATGTGGACAGACGATGGAAAATGTGGAAAGTTGATGCGGGTAGATGATTGATAACGTGGATAGCTGATGTGGACAGATGACTGATAATGTGGATAGTTCATGTGGACAGACGATCAATAATGTGGATAGCTGATGTGGACAGATGTTTGACAATGTGGAAAGTTGATGTGAACAAGATGATTGATAATGTGGAAAGTTGATGTGGACAAGATGATTGATAATGTGGAGAGTTAATGTGGACAGATGATTGATAATGTGGAGAGTTGATGTGGATAGATGATTGATAATGTGGAGAGTTGATGTGGATAGATGATTGATAATGGGGATAACTGATGTGGATAGATGATTGATAATGGGGATAACTGATGTGGATATATGAGGTATAATGTGGATAGCTGATGTGGACAGATGATTGACAATGTGGAAAGTTGATGTGAACAAGATGATTGATAATGTGGAAAGTTGATGTGGACAAGATGATTGATAATGTGGAGAGTTAATGTGGACAGATGATTGATAATGTGGAGAGTTGATGTGGATAGATGATTTGATAATGTGGAGAGTTGTGTGGATAGATGATTGATAATGGGGATAACTGATGTGGACAGATGATTGATAATGAGGATAACTGATGTGGATAGATGATTGATAATGGGGATAACTGATGTGGATATATGAGGTATAATGTGGATAGTGGATGTAGACAGATGATTGACAATGTGGAGAGTTGATGTGGATAGATGATTGATAATGTGGAAAGTTGATGTGGATATATGAGGTATAATGTGGATAATTTGATGTGGACAGATGAGTGGTAATGTAGATAGTTGATGTGGATAGATGATTAATAATAATGTGGAGAGTTGAGGTGGACAGATGATTGGTAATATAGATAGTTGATGTGGATAGATGATTGATAATGTGGATAGGTGATGTGGATAGATGAGGTATAATGTGGATTGATGTGGGCAGATGATTGATAATAATTATGGTTAGTTGATGTGGACAGATGATTGATAATGTGGATGTTTGAGGTGACAGATGATGGCTAATGTGGATAGTAGATGCGGACAGACGAATGATAATGTGGACGGTAATGTGGACAGGGGATTGATAATGTGGATAATTTATAGTAATTGAACAAGCTGACTGGCGGGCGAAGGAAACAGAAAATATTTAATGTTGATGATGATTGGAGGTAGGGATGAATAATGGAGGCTTCTTTTTATTGGGTATATACCAGTACAGATCCCCCGAAGGATAAAATAGTTGGTCATAAGATATTGTAATCTCTCTCTCTCCCTTCCCCACCCCCCCCCCCCCCCCCCCCCCCCCCCCCCCCCCCCCCGCATACAGGCGCACAGACACGGTGTGTTCTTCTCTCTCTCTCTCTCTGCCCCTCTCTTCCACACGCGCGCATGTTTGCACATACATGCGGACACATTCATTGAACAAGCGAGAGCGCATGCGGGCACCCTATGCACCGCGCGCGACACGACGACGCATTCAGGGCACGTGCGCGTGTGTGCGCGCATCGCGCGCGTGCATTTGACATATTTAGGAAACATATAAGGAAACCGAGAACAGAATGCTATTCCGTACTCACCTTTATCCTTTTCCTCTTTCCCAGTTCTCCCACACCCAACTCACGGCTGCTTTCCTCTTCTTTTCTCCTAGTGGTCCATGCGCTTCCTTTGGTGTACCTAGTGTATAAGTCCATTCGTTGTGTTGTATCTACAGGAACTAACAACCCCCGCTGTCTTTCTAATGTTGCTGAATATTAATTGCTGATGAAAATGGATGATAATAGAGAGTAATGGTTACTGGAGATGTAGATAAATGAATAGAAAGATAGACGTGATACCAGAGTTGCTGGAGACAATTCAGGTACTTATTGGAATATAACAATAAGTGATGCAGATGGTCGATGGTTAGAAACAAGTTAATGGATATTGTTGTTGAGTGATATTTGTATACATATAGTACCTATGCAAAATCATGATGGGTGAGACAGACAGCTCTGTTCCCATGGTGTCAATGGGTGACATTGCTGGGATATAGTAAGGTTGACAGGAGGCACTGAAGGATGAATTTGATGAGGTATGTAGGAAGAGTGATGCTGGTGGGGGGGGCCGGTGCACATTGTTGATGGATGGAAACTGGCGAATGAGACTGATAAATGACATGGTGAACAATGTGATAGAAGATGTTAAAAAGACGGACGGTGTGGATATATTTTTTTGATAAGATGATATGACTACAGAGATTGAAATGTGATATTGCTTGAGGATGGTGATAGGTTGAGGAAAAGAGAGAGAGAGTGGGTCACAACACATGTGTGTGCGCGCGCGCGCCCGTTCGCGCACGCGCGCGCGTGCGCGGTGCGCGCGGGCGTGCGCGGGGTTTACGCGCGCGCGCGCGCGCGCGCACACACACACACACACAGATGCTTTTTCTCCTCCCTCTCTCTCCCCCCGTCTGTCCCTCTCCTTTTCTAAATAATAAGTTAATTATCCAGTGGAGGGCTTTATTATTTCTTTTTTCTTCATTGCCAACAGATAGATGATGCATTGCCATTGTATGAACATGTATTGACTAATGTCATGAGTGTCTTTTGTGTTGTGCTATATGACATGCATTCAGTAGCCTACATGTCCAGTTTTGACGGGCGAAGTCGATGGGCGACGTTTATATGCACTGTGAAAGATAGTGTGGATCGGGAAAGTGGATCGCCTTCGTTGATGAAGTGATTTTGTTTGTGTTTCTAATTGTTATCTTTAAAACTTATAATGGGTCATGGTGATTTTTTAAATTTCTGCCTGTCTTATTCTGTTGTATCACTATGTAAAGTGAATATTAGAGGTGATAACGATGGCGATTTTCATGTGTTGACATTGAAAAGGAACATTGAATTCTTTGAAAACATGGATAGCCTTAGGCACCGGTGAGTTCATTTTTTGACCCCACTTTTTTTTTTTTTTTTTTTTTTTTTTTTTTTTTTTTTTTTTAAGCTTCTCGGTTTCCCTGCCCCTTCATGCATATCTAACCCCCCCCCCCCCCCCCCCCCCCCCCCCCCCCTCCATCCTCTTTTGATCACCGATCCATTGGCCAGGTTTGTGTAGGTTTTCTTTCAGCGTTCTTCATTTAACAAAAAAAAAAAAAAAAAAAGAAAGTGAGGGGGGGGGGGGGGGGGGGCACGGGCACGTGCGGTGCATGGTCCCCCTCACCCCCCACCCCCAACCCCTTACATCACACTCCGTGCGTGAAAAACAAGAAGTTGTATCGGACCTTTTTAAGGCGTATCAGCTGAGCAGTATTAACATTACGTTGAACTCCATGTAAACGCGCGAGTCCGCGTGGCGCTGTTCCACACCCCCCATCGACATCCAAACGCCCGTGTTCTGTTTCGGGCGCGCGTGTGCGCGCGCGGGTGCGTGCGCGCGCGCGGGGTGCGCGCGCGCGCTCGTGCTGATGCGGGTGATTGCGGGAGCACGGGCGGAAGTGCCTGTGTGTGTGTGTGTGTGTGTGTGTGTGTGTGTGTGTGTGTGTGTGTGTGTGTGTGTGTATTTTTTCCATCAGGTCAGGTTTGTTCATTCTTTATGATACCCTATTGCCTTTACATGTTGAGTATCACGCTTTTCTTCTTCTTCTTCTTCTTCTTCTTCTTCTTCTTCTTCTTCTTCTATGCGCCTTCTGCTTGCCTGCGTTGGTCAAGCAATTTTGATTTAAATTGGAATTAAATCTTTGCTACATAGTATCGTAGATTTACTGCAATATGCAGTTGTTTACTTCTATATATTTGTTAATGTTCGTGTTTTTTTTGATTGTTCATTGGATAGATGTAAGTGGCACAACTGAATTGTATTTGTACATGCTCTTGCTTTTTTCCCCAATTATTTATTGGTTAGATGTATGTGGCACGACTGAAAGCAAAAGACACACACCCTGATGAGTGAAGAGACGAAGCGCAGAAAAGTAAAGTAAAGACAGTCAAGGCGCAATGGATTCTATAACAATATCATCTTTGAATTGCCAAGGTCTTGGAGGGTACTCAAAAAGAAAAGGATGTATTCCATTTTTTAAGACAAAAACAGCACTCTATTTATTTTCTACAAGATACTCATTTTACAAGTAAATTAGAGCGCCAGATAAGAACTGAATGGGGTTATGAATGTGTATTTGCTTCCAACAATTCTCGATCAAGAGGAGTTGCAATACTATTCAATAATAACTTTGAATTCAAAATAAAGAAAACCCATCAAAGATGCACATGGTAATTATATGTTAGTAACTATCAATACAAATGGGAAAAGACTTAGTATTAGCGAATGTCTATGGACCAAATAATGATGAACCGTCCTTCTTTGAAAATATAAGATTAAAAATAGAAGATTTAAATGTCCCCCCCACATAATAATGGCAGGGGATTGGAATTTGGTTCTTAATCCCAACATAGATTATCACAATTATAAACATATAAACAACGCCTGCGCACAGGAAGAAGTTAAGGAAATTATGTCAAGATTAGAGCTAGTCGATATATGGAGAGAGTTGAACCAAGAAACGAGGCGATATACCTGGAGAAGACCAAAACCATTTCAACAAAGTAGGCTAGATTTCTTTTTACTGTCCGATACGTTAATCACTTACATAGAAGATGCTGATATTTCGTTCGGATATAGAACAGATCACTCTTTGATATACATAAATATTGTTTTTTTTAAAAAGAAGAGAGGTGTAAAGGGTTCTGGAAATTTAATTCTTCCCTTTTAAGAGATAAGCAGTATGTAAATCTGGTGAATGAAACGATTGAAAGAATCAAGGAACAATATGCATTGCTGCCTTATAATAAAAACTCTGTCAGTAAAATCCCGCATGATCAAATTCAGTTCTCGATTTCAGACCAATTATTTTTAGAAACACTAATCATGGAAATAAGAGCAGAAACAATTACATTCAGCATTCGCAAAAAAAAAGAAAAAGTAATGAAAAAGAAAAAGAAATTGAAAAGGAAATACAAGACCTGGAAAGTAAAAATTGTGTTTAACAGAAAGAGACCTGGAGATCTTAAAAAATAAAAAAAGGGGCAGCTCAGTGAGTTAAGGAAATCGAAAATTGACGGAATAATAATACGATCCAGAGCTAAATGGGCATCTTACGGGGAAAAAAATAAGCAAATATTTCTGTTCACTTGAGAAAAGGAACTTCGTAAGCAAAAGAATGCTTAAACTAGTCACGGACCAAGGAACAACTTTGACAGAAACGGATGATATGTTAAAAGAGACCAAGACCTATTATGAAAATTTATACACAGAAAAGGAAATATTCGATATTGAAATTGGAAAATATGTAGATAACCTACCAAAACTAAGTCAGTTAGAATCTGAACAATTGGAGGGATTAATCACGTTAGAAGAAGCTACCAAAGTCCTAAAAAAGATGGAAAATGATAAGAGTCCTGGAACAGACGGCATGACGGTAAATTTCTTTAAATTTTTCTGGAGACAATTAGGAAATTTTGTTGTCCGTTCTCTAAATGAGGGATACAGTAATGGAGGAATGTCTGTAACACAAAAAGAAGGAATAATAATTGGTCTTCCGAAAGGAGAGAAAAACCGCGAGAATACTTGAAGAACTGGAGACCTATCTC
The DNA here is from genome assembly GCA_016801955.1 of Conus betulinus. Classification (NCBI taxonomy): domain Eukaryota; kingdom Metazoa; phylum Mollusca; class Gastropoda; order Neogastropoda; family Conidae; genus Conus; species Conus betulinus. The sequence continues at coordinate 390,948 of JADBJO010001318.1, read as the reverse complement.
ACTTTTAAATGTAACGTACAAAATTGCTTCAGCTTGTATTGCAAACAGAATAAAAAATGTTCTACCAAAGCTCATAAACGAGGACCAGACGGGCTTCGTTCCAGGAAGATACACATAGGAGATAGTTTACGAACAATATACGATTTAATACATTATTTAGAAGTGAATCGCTTACGAGGGTTATTAATTTCTGTCGACTTCGAAAAAGCATTCGATTCAATTAACTGGTCATACATGAGTAAAATTCTGGCTGTATTCGGATTCGGAAAAGGTATTCAACGATGGATAGCATCTTTTTACAATAAAATAAAGTCTTACGTGATAGTGAATGGAAAAGTGTCTTCAGGTTTCATACTTGGAAGAGGTTGCCCGTCAGGGGGACCCTATATCCCCATATCTATTTGTTTTTGTGCGTAGAAATACTAGCGACCAAGATAAGGCAAGACCCCGATATCAAAGGCATAAAGATAGAAAACACAGAATTCAAAATAAATCAGTTTGCAGACGACACTACCTTTACGTTAGAAGGAGATAAGAAATCATATGAAAAACTATTTAGAAACCTTTATGAATTTCAGCAAATATCTGGACTCAAATTGAACTATGAAAAAAACGTTTAATGTTTGGTTAGTACAGAGAAAAATTCCACGAAAAACATATTTACCCTACTATATAAAATGGAATGGAACCCCTCACAGTTCAAAAAATTCTAGGACTGTGGTTTACGAATAGTTTATCAGATATGACGGAAATTAATATGAAATACAAATTCGCAGAAGTCCAAAACCTGTTCAAAATATGGTCAAAAAGAATAATAACACCATTAGGTAGAGTAGCTGTGCTCAAATCTTTAGTGCTATCAAAACTGGTGTGTACTTATGGATCCTCTTACCGAATCCTCCTGATTCCCAGATCGCTTCATTACAGAAAATGTGTTTCAAATTTGTTTGGAATAACAAAAACGATAAAATTAAAAGAAAATACTCAATACATATATATACATAAAGGAGGGATAGGTATACCCGACCTGAAAATATATATCAGCTCCTTAAAAATCGCCTGGATACGGAAGGTGTACATGCACGACCACAAGTGGAAAATAATATTACATTCATTAGTCCCGAAATAGGTATCATTGACGCATATGGCCCTGACAGATTTGTTGAAAGTAATGTTATAAACAGATTTTGGAAAGGCGTCTTTCAGTCGTATCAAAGATTCTGCAAACAGGTAGAATAAACTGAGAGTACAGATTTAGCCGCTGAACCTATTTTTTGTAATGAAAAGTTCAAAGTAGGAGAAAAAAAACCGTTCTTTTACAAGAAATGGATGCAGAACAATATATTTCTAGTTAAACATTTACTTGATGAGGATGGTAACTTTCTAAGTTGCCATGAACTGTCGGAGAGAAAATGGGCCTTCATATCAATTTTTTAACTCATTTAAGTTGCGTGCATTCGATCAAAGCTTATACAAAGAAACGAAGATTGAAATTAGATAGTAGTAACATTGGTAATGATAAAACTTTAGCACTTCAAAAAATTTGTAGTATTAATAAAGGATCACGTGCTTATTACGATATTATGGTGGAAGCCAATGAGGTTCTTTAACATTAGTGCATTTATCAAGTGAACAATGTCTTAATATACCAATTGATTGGGTAGAGGTACTGAAAAGGATTAAGAAAATTAAAGAAACAAAACTGAAATGGTTCCAAATTAAGATATGCCACAGAATTCTGGTAACAAACAGTGTGCTGAAAAGTATGCAAATTATTGATAGCGACAAATGTAATTTCTGCATTAGAGAGAAAGACTCAATTAACCACTATCTGTGGGAATGTGAGTTTACCCGTATTTTCTGGAAGAGACCTGGAAAGGGTTCTGCAAGTTAACTGTTCACACTGTGTAAGATTATCCCTAACGTGGAGATTATATTATTTGGTACGGATGAGAAAACAAAAAACCGACGATATGCTAGACCTGATAATTTTAATGGGAAAATATTTCTGTATAAATGTAGAATTAACAAAACAAAACCTAACATAAACATATTTTTTTTGAAGGAGCTGGACTATAGACATAAGATGGAGAAATATATGTCCTTAATGGAGATGAATTATGCAACGTACTTAACAAAATGGTCACCTTATACCAAAATACTAGGGAACTAATGGTATGTATCATATGAAGGTATGCGCAAGGGTGTGTGTGTGTGTATGGGTATGTGAGTGTATTATGTTAAAAAGTACTGTATACTCTTTTTTCCTATTTAATCTCGGCCACAACGTGGGTACACAGGATTAATGCCAGTTATTAGAATTTATTTGGCAAGTGTGCCCTTGTAAAAAAAAAAAATGCATGTACATTTGTATGTGTTAAATATGTGTAACTATGGATCAGTGTATTGATTTATGTATGTTAGTTGTCATTGTATGTTTGGTCAATTAAAAAAGTTTGAATGAAAACATATTACTCATTATACGGTTACACCAATGGAATACATATGTTGGAGAGATGTGTCGTGGAGAAATCACTGTGTCGATGATTTTGATTTACTACTATGTGGTGATCTGAATGCAAGGACTTCTGATATTTTTCCTGATATTCTACATGATCGTAAACTTCACATTAACCATATAAAGAATGTGAACAACAAAATACAGAGGTGTTCTGAGAATACTGTATTGAATTCATATGGGAAAAAAATACTTAACATGTGTACTATTTGGTTTTTATATATTTGCAATGGTGTATGTATTGGTGACCTTGAAGGTCGTTACATGTTTATTTCGGACTCGGGAAGTAGCGTCAGTGACTACTTTCTATCATCTGGGAACTAGTGTAATTTCTTGAGAGAGAGAGAGAGAGAGATAGGAGGAGGGGGGGAGTGACAGTGTTATATTCCTCAATTGTGGGTATGAGAGAGAGAGAGAGAGAGAGAGAGAGAGAGAGAGAGAGAGAATTTCTCAATTGTAGGCATGAGCATGAGAGAGAGAGGGAATTCCTTTATTCCTTAATTATGCTTGACACACACACACACACACACACACACACAGAGTCTTCTTCAGTTGTGGTTAAGAGAGAGAGACAGGAGGGGAGTGGGGGATTAGAGGGGAAGGGAAGAGCGATGGGGTTGAGAATGGTGTGGGTGGCGAGAGAGCTGGGGCGTTGGGTCGCTCTGAAACAGTAAAAAGGGAAAATTTCTGTGGGTTTATAAAGGTGGGTATGCTCCCCTACCACACCGTAACTGTTGTGTATGCTAATCCTTCAATGAAACAGTGATCTCTGCGAAATCAGAAATTATTACTCCTTTGCTGGGCGAAAGGGTTATTGTCCTTTTAAAAAAAAGAGAAAGGAAAATAACTGCGATTAAAAAACTAGCCGTTTTCCCGAGAGGAGGAAGTTGTCCCTTCTGAAGAAGAAAACAGCAGTAATAGGTTATTTCACTGAAACGTATGTATTTCGACTGTTCTCTCGAAGGATGAAGACTGTTTCGTTGTTAAAAACGCCCCCCCCTCCCCCCAAAAAAAAATATTAAAAAAAAAGGGGGGGGGGGGGGGGGGGGGGCTTCTGAGGCTGGTGTTTCCCATATGTAATCGATCCTGAACTTCCTGTTACCTCACACTGCAACTCCCTCTCCCAACCCTTCCGCCCCCCCCCTCCCCCGCCCCCCAAACCCTCTCATAACGGGCTTGTCAGTTGACTGTCATAATGGACTTGACCAATGAACACGCAGCTCCCCGTCTTCCGAGATGTCACACTCGGCTTTTTTTTTTCTCGTCTGTTTTCTTTTTGTTCCTGGTGTACGTCTATTCGTGACACGGGCCTGAAAGGGAAAAAGCAGCTGTTTTTTGTGGCTGGCGTGGGGGACTGGCGGTGGTCGGTCGGACAAAGGCGAGTTCGTCCATGGACTAAACATAGCACGCGCCGTAGTGGAGGGCCGGCAAGTTTCAAACACTCACGCACACACACACACGCACGCACGCACACACGCACACTCACACACCTTCCCACTTTTTCCCTACCTGGGATGGGCTGTCGCATTTGGTGATAACATTATCGTCCCATGAGTCGAAGCTGTTTAATTAACTCTTTAACGCGCCGGTGCGGCACGAACGCTGCAGTAAGACTCGGCATCGCCGACTGTCTTTCTCCTACCAGGTCGGGCGAACGATGTTGCCGTTAAGATTGACACTCCGACGACGAAGGCGAACAGTAGGGGAAACGAGGGGAGATACTGATTTTCTCCCTTCTACATGTTTGGTGACACTAATGTACGAAATGACTGGGACTCTTAATCTTTCAGCGCCGTGTGTGGCAAGAACGCTGCAGTCAGGTTTGACATTGATGGCTGCGTTTCTCGATTAACGGGAGCGATGCTATGAACTGTAAAACTGACAGGTCTTGCTTGTGGGAAGACGGGAGAGAACACTCGCAGATTTGAAAGTTAAATCATTGCCTCCTCCGAAAACGGTATGTTTTATCATCCATCTGCTTGTTTGTCTGTCTGTCGGCAGGATTAAGCAAAAACTAATGAAAACTACTTCGACAAAACTCGGTGGAAAGATGGAATGTGACCCAGTGACGAAGCCATCAAAGTTTGGTGCAGGCCACACGCCACAGTGAGGATTTTGCACTAACACACTATATAATCCATGTAAGCATTTTAAGGCCTACCATAAATTGGAGCCAGCATTTAATGTTAAACTGATATTTCATCAAAAGAACAACCCCACCGCCAATTATTTCCCTTGTTTGGGGGGATTTTCGCCGATGAAATCACGAATAATCTTCACATACATTACTTTCCCCCGAGTTCACACACGTTTCAGGCCTTTGCACTCGCCCGTCACCCTATCTTTGCACCAGTTCCAAGCGCCCAAATGGCCCCATTTCTTTGATTTGAATCTGTCCGCTTGGAACATCCTGGATTTACCTTGATGGCCATATGAAAGAATATGAAAATCAACTTTCAGATTAAAAAATAAAAAATCCAAACAATCCAATTGCCAGACTGTAATTACTCGACTCCTTAGCAAGGCCTTGGCGCATTATTTTTTGGTGTACAGCCTGCAGATCCGAAACAAATCATAGTTCCAGAATCCATTGATCAATAATTATCATTGCAGGATACATACAACAGTGTTATCACAAACTGTCCACTGAACATGAAGAATGTGACGTTACCGTTTATGATCGATAACTACGCATGGCGTAATAAATTTCCATGACGAAATAACGTTTTCAAGAGATATAAACGTCGACGTTTTGTTTATTACATATCCTATTACAGAAAGGTACCCGGATAGTAACTGTCTTAGCCAGTGCCCACCGTTTCTTCCAATTGCAGGAAAGAAAACAACTTTACATGGTAGCGGCTTGCGCCCTCCCGCATTTCCTAGTTTTTTTGTTGTTTTTTTTTCTCATCATTTTCACACAAAAGTGACATACTTGCCTTAAAAAGGATAAAGTTATCGACGTTTTGAGGGTGTCAATGTTAGTGAACAGGTGCTTGGAAATATATGCTGGGATACTAACTGGATCGAAAGAATTCAGGACAAAGTCGCTTTCCAGAGCGACGTCTATTTTGCCTTTCTCAAAGCCCTCTCTTAAACGGAAGGAACACTTTTTGATGGGCATAGAACAAGTGAGTTGCATCGCTGTTCACCTACAGTTCTCAATAGGCTTACCCCCGTTTGGGACCGGTTGCCCTGATAAGACCGTTAAAGTGTCGAGAGGCAGCGGAGCTTCTTCCTTTTATTGATGGAGAAAAATGAAAGACAACTCCACTCTGCCACAGCTTCTCAATAGAGGTTTTATAAGGTAGAAGTTATTTATTATCAGGGATGGGCCAGAGTTAGGATTAAGGTCAGGATTAAAGTTAAGTTTGGGTCAGGGTCATGTCAGGGTTTGGTTTAGGTTCTTGCACTCCAGAGTAAGAGGGCCTTCAGGTCTCCAATAACATTTCTAATGCATGGACACGCTGCCGTTGAGAAGCAAAGGTACTGTTATATATATATATATATATATATATATATAAAAAAAATATATTTTGCTCTTTCATTATTTTCTTTTGCTTCTTGGGTGGCACCTTTGGTTGTTTTTTTTTAAAACTCGGCAAACATACTATGGTATTGCACACCAGCCTTTTTCTGGGATAGCATTCTTCTTAAAACCGAAAAGGCAGAGGAGTTAGTTACCACTTTCCGCGGTCACTGAGGAGAAACAATCAGGTTTCGAAATACCGGTATCTGACCAGGAGTTATATGTTAGTGAGTTTCCTCCCAAATGGAGAGTGTCTCCTCCTTGGAGACTATAAGCTTGCTGAAGACTCATTTGAGAAGCATTTATTATTCCCCACTCACCCTCACAAGCATATACTGTTAGTTACGCAGAATTAACTGCCACTGCAGGTATGAACGCTTATCTCCCCCTATTTCTTCACCCTAAGACATAAGAGCAAGTTTTGTTTTATAATTAAATATTTCTTGCAGTCTTTGCAACTCCACTCTGTAAGTTGCTGGAATGGTGCTCGATCCTTGGAATTTATTAGCCAGTTATATATATATATATATATATATATATATATATATATATATGTGTGTGTGTGTGTGTGTGTGTGTGTGTGTGATCTGTGTGTGTGCGGCATGAACATACACACACACACAGTAATCCACAAATATGAACAGAACCACACGCCCAGACATAGACACGGACACACACACAGACACAAACGCATGTGCTCGCCGAAGGTATCAATCTGTATGAGCTCGTGTGATAAGCTGTCCACACCGAGACGCTTACACCATCATCAGTTGAAGATTTGACATACGTGTGGACACACACACACACAGTCACAGTGATTGACATTGTGTGGACAGGTAGGATAGGCTGTCCAGACTGAGGTGTTTTGAGGACTGAACATCTACCGTTTGATCAATGTGCTTAGGTAACTCGTCCCTGTTTTGTTCCGATTTCCGTTTCTCCCCCTGCTCCTTCCCCCTCTTTGAGTCTCTGGGTCTGCCTGTGCCTGTCCCTATCCCTCCTTCCCTCCCTCCCCTACCTGTCTGTCTCTCTCTCTCTTTCTTTCTCTCTCTCTCTCTCTCTCAGCCAGAATGATATTACAGGTGAGCACCAGGCTGGATTTAAGAAGGGATGTTCAGCAGTCGAGCATATCTTTACTTTGTTTGCTGCCAACTAAAAACAATTTGCCTATAACAAAAAAATGTATGTTGCTTTTGTGGACTTTGAAAAGGCATTCGATTCTATTTCTAGAAAGTTATTGTGGCCAGTTCTAATCAAGAACGGAATCAAGGTTAAGTTATATTGTTGTGTTAAAAGTATGTACGAGGAAGTAAAGGCAAGAGTAACATCTGGGGCAACATTGCCTGATGCGTTAGAATGTACACATGGGGTTAAGCAAGGGGATGTTTATAGTCTGGTTTTGTTTCCACTTTTTATTAATGAAGTAGCTTGGAAATGATCGAGAATGGTCTTCACGGAGTTACGTTGGATTTCAGAGAACTGTTTATTCTACATTTCGCTGATGACATTATTTCATTGTCTATAACAGTAGTCGGTTTACAAAGGCAGTTGAATAACTTAATGCAGGAAGTAAATTAGAACTAAAAGTAAACATGGACAAAAGTAATATTGTTTTTCGTCAGGGTGGATACTCAGCAGCGAGTAAATGAAACTATGGAAATGAGACTTTAGGTAGCAAGTGTGTGCAAGTGTCTTGGAATCTGTTTGTCAGCAAGAATTAGTTTTAGTTTTGCTTGTCAAGATATAGCTAATAAAGGAAAGAAATCACTTATTCTCTTATTTCATATTCCGTTTAAACTAGACTCTAATGCTTTTAGCGTATTTAGTAAACTATTGACTCTCAGATTCAGCGAGTGTTACAATACGGTGCGGAAATGTGGGCTTTTGAGAAAACTACTGAAACAGAAAAGGTACATTTGTACCATTATCCATCGTCGCCGTATGGCTGGGTCATCTCACCAAATATAGTACTATTTTTGGTCTCACTCACACACACACACACACACACACCAACACTTGTCAAAACCTCCTCACCACTCCCCTCCGTATTTTCCATACTCAGCTGATACGTGTGTTTGGATGCGCCTCTGCTTTGCACGTTCAATACATTGTTTTTATTGCTCTCGGTGCGTGAACGAATATAAATACTTTGTGTAATCGAATTTACAATAAATCTGCGTCAGCCGTTTTGGAAGAAGTAAGCTATGCTTTACTATTTATTATTCTGATTTTGGAAAGTGATTCTGATAAGACAGTTGTAAGCATTATTGATCAGGGGAGATAACCTGAATAGAACACTTCTAATCTGCCAGTTTTTCTGCTATTGGTATAGAGGACATGTCCGACCCACGCTTGAAGCAGAGTGGCTCATCCTCGTCAAGTCCTGGAACTTGACACGTATGCAGACTTCTTTAGAGTTAATTCCCTAACTACCTCTCTCCTGGAAAAGTGCTCAATATCATGAGAAAATTTGATGGTCCATACGTTCAGCCTTCATTTTGTTATTATCTGGCTAAGTGGCGTGGGCAGATGGGCAATGTGTACGACTTTTTACAAAAATAAACAAAAAAAACCTTCACTATTGGTAATTTTGTCTCACAAAACAAAGAAAGAAAGAAACAAAGAAACGGATTAAGCATTTTTCTTTAACTAAAAAGAGTATTTCAGGCAGAGAAAGTTGCATCGCATGATTTGATGACTTGTAACATTTCCTGTATGTTTCGATACGTGGAGTTATGCAAGACTTTCTGATCTTTCATTCCGGAGAGGACCACAATGTGATGCAATCTAACAAAAATCTACAGGTATGCCTTAAAAACATAATGCAATGGTATTAAGCACTTTGTTTTATACAGCAAACCTTCATCTCTTTACCACTTACATACTGTAGTTTGTTTCTGACCACATGACTGGACGAATTCTGTCGCCTTCATGCAGACTGCTACAAACCAATGGGGCCCTTCATGCGTTGGTTGTGTGCGCGTTTTTTGTTTGTTTTGTTTTTCTCATGAAGATTGTCACGCAAGGTAGGTTGCTCTGGTCTAGGGTCAGGCTAACCTACTAAAGTGTTATATACTTCCTAAAGCCTTCAGCCCTTAGCTTCCGGATCAGCTATGATCTGTTTAAATACTAGACGAAATTGCCAGTACTACAGTAAGCTCAACTAGGATTTGATGCTAACAGGGAAGTTATAACTAGAGCAGAAGAGGTAGAAAGGAGTCAGTCACTGAGCGGCCGTGTCCTCGTTCTAGCAACAGTGGTCTCTGCCCTCTTCTGCTCCGGCTCTCCAGGCAATTGGACTGATCGGGAGAAAGTTGCGGTATTCCCAGTTGGTTGTGGTCACGACAGTTGGTGTTGGCTCTCAACACAAGCGGCCGTCTCCGTGTGTAATCGGGACAAAGGCGCACCAGTGGAGAGCAGAGTGTCAATCCGGGTGAAGGTCGGTCGCTACCAATAGTATTGGCGTAATTTTTAATGCCTTTCCAAGTCCTATTTAGATGTTGAGACTTGTTGTTGTCTAACCTGATCAGATTCCGTCAGCTGTTGGAGAACCACACTCCGTCTGCTCTGCTTATGCGCAACAGTTTGGCACACAAACAAGTCCTACCGGTTCAATGTCGTCTGCTACTGATGACATTCCAAGCATCACTACATTCCTCCCAACCTTATGATGAAAGGCCCTGGTGATGATCTGGATGAGATCTTGTGGATCAAACCCAATGGAATGATTTGCCTGTTGGTAACCTAAATGTAGAAAGCTGTTTGGTGTCGTTCAGGCTCTTAGCAGCTACTGGAACAAATGGAAGGCATTCTTGGTGGTCTTTTCCAAGAGTTCTTCCATGGTGGAGTCGAGGTGTTTGGCCACATTTTCAGCCACATAGTACAGCTGCTGAGACGAAGCAGACCACCACATTTTCTTCTTGATAGTGAAGTAGGGGGAGTCAGTCTCCAGGAGAATCCAGGATGGATCAATTGCTCTCAGAGCCTGGATCTGCTCACGGCAGAAGGAGCTTGCTTAGTGGGTAAAGCCGAAGTATGTATCCAGGAAGAACTGGGTCCACATCCGAAATACATATTCATCCCCACTGAAGCATTGGAGGTATACCTTTTGTTGTGTAGGTAGACTACCCTCCCTCAACAACGTCAGGAGCTCGAGATACGCCATGGCTGCGAATGGCATTTCAGGTTCCCCTCTGCAGTGCAGCACCAAGACATGCCGGTTTGAATTAAACGGTAGTAGTTGTCTTAGAAGCTGCCGTTGGGCGAGCCACTCCCCCTCCTTGACTGAATAATCTAGGCTCACTTCGCCGAAAATGGTCACCCTTGGAGTTACTACCAATTCACCGAGTCGACGAACTGCATCATTGAGGAATGCAGGGTCTTTCGAGGCATGCTTGGGGTGTAGACAGAGGGCAATCACCATCGAGTCTGGAATGACTGCAAATCTCTCATGGATGGATAACTGATGGGGTCACAGAATGAGGCGCAAGTACCCACCAGTTCTACCTCTCGGCCTTCTCCACTAACCCTTGCTGGTCCGCCACTTGCAGCAAAATCGTCAACCCAGATGTTGGTGGAATCCCTGCTTTGCTGGAGGTCCTGTCTAGGTGGAAATGGGCATCAAATGCCCTGGGACGACGAGATGCAGATTTCGTTGGGGAAACTTCTGTTCCAAAGCTCTTGATCCAATGCGAACTTTGCCTTGGGGTCATCCATGCTGCCATCAGGAGAAGGATATGCCAACGGTCTCATGGTTGATGGGGCACAAGAGGAAACGTTCCGGCACTGGTTTCCCCAATGGTTAGCAAATCTGGCCATTGCTTTCTGTTGGATCTCCAAAACCAGGATGTTGTCCTCCTCCTGGTGAACATACCTTCGACCTCTATGTCCTTCATCAGCTCCTCCAGTGAGGCTGGTCATCCCAACAGGAAATTAGCAGCCAATGACAGGGCCTGGTGACGCATCCTCAAAGCTGAAATAACCTCACCCAATTCGTCTTTAAAGACAGCCGGCAAATGACTTTGGAAGGCATGGTCAGACAAATTTCCACCACCCACACAGCCAGGAATCACACATTTCTCATCTGCTGTGCTCCTAGCAGAAATGATCGCAGTGTTCACAGAAGTTGTCGCTGCTGCTGCTGGAAGTTTCTTGGAAACTGATGTCTCGATTCCCAGGGTCATAACCTTTGTGGAGGCAGCTGTGTCTGCTCTCCTCACGAAAGTTACAACCCTCTTGCTTCCCTCCTCCTTGCTTAGGTACAGGCGATGCCTTCTGCCTCTGGATCTCCTATGTGAATGGTGGGAACCTCTGGGATGACCTTCCAAATATTGTGGTTTGGCTGCTTCTTCTAGCTACCTCGACGCCCCAGGCAGACCCGATGGGGTAGTCTGGTGGCTCAGACTCTCGGATCTTGCATGGGAGAAGAAAATTCTGGGTTTCTTGGGTTCACCCGGGGCACTTGTCTGGTGTTTCAGACTGGCGGTTGAACCGGCCTTTGACTGTAACCTAATTGGTGACGGTTCTGGGGTTGCTTTCGCAGAGGATCCCTGAAAGGACACGTTGAGCATTGGAGATCCTAGAATGGATACATCCGGGGTGCTCATCTCCATTTCTCCCTCCTCTGGAGCCAAAAGGTCCGCTGCGGTAGAAGCCTCCTCTTGATGTACAGTTGATGGAGTAGCGTCTGCAGGGTCCTTCACAGCCCATTCGGGGTGAAAACTTGAGGCGGATATCCCGGCATGCTGCCTCTGGATCCCAGGTCCCTTCTGCCTTCCTTTTCCCAGATGGGGTTTGTACTGGCCCGACGTCGTCTTCAATCCACACTTTGGATCCGAGTCCAAACTCATAGAGGGTGTTTGCTGCTAACCGCAGCTAGCTTCTTCCTCTGTCTAGACCACATCTGGACTGATCCTCTCGGGATCTGCGGGCTTCCGTCACCATAAGACAGAAGACAATCCTCCTTCTCTGACCATGATGGTAAGGAGCCATAAATCAGCTATGAACTTGTCCGCAGGCCAGAAAAGTTGACGCCGCCTGACGTAGCTGGTGATTTCTCCATAGCTGAGCCTCCTTTGGTGTGCCATATCTGAAACCACCTGACAAACTCTTAGTGACCATGACAAATCATACATTTGTACTTGTCTATGTCCAACGCATCAGTCACAGTCACATTCACGCAAGATCCATGGTACCATTCATCACAGAGTCGCACTGAATCATGAACCTGCCATTCCAGGGTTTCCGGCAGATGCAGTACAACTCATGATCCTCCCCCTGAAGACTTCTCTGGTCACCATCACTGGATTTCAACAAGCACTCTCTGATCCAGGCTGGGATTCTCCGATCCCAGCAAGGTGCCATCCTGTCATGATTGGTGACAAACACAGAGTTTCCGAGTTTAACTCTGTACAAGTATGGTGACAGTTTTTCAACGATGATACCCGGACCCTTCCATGGAGGAGAAAGCTTTTTGCACTTGCCCTTCTGCGTCACAGAGTCCAAGAGATAAACCATATCCCCTTTTGAGTAGGTCCTCAGCAACACCTTCACGTCATAGTTGCGTTTCATACTCTTTAGGGACATTTTTAAGGTCTCTCTGGCTGTAGGGACATTTTTAAGGTCTCTCTGGCTGTAGTGTGGGCTTGCTGCAAGTTCTCAACTAAATGGAGACGTAGTCATCAGTGCTTTCAAATTTCTGTCCTGGGATAGGGAACATCAGCTGTGCTGGTGTATTCACCTCCCTCCCTAGCATCAGCATGTTGGGGGTGTACCCTGTGGAACGATTCACCAAAGCCCTGATGGCTGCAGCAATCTGTTGAATGTGCTCATCCCATTGATTCTGTTTTTTCCCAAGAAAATACCTGACAGCATCCATCAACGTCTGATTGTATCTTTCCACTTGACCATTGGATGACCTTTGATATGGTGTTGTTCTTGCCTTGTGAATCTGAAAAGCTTGGCACAAGGCTTTAAACAATTTCCCATCAGAATTCCGTCCCTGGTCAGGGAGGATCTGTAATGGGCAACCAAATCGGGAGAAAAACGAGTCAATTGAAGCTTTGGCCAACACTTCAGCCTTTTGGGATGGTAAAGGTACACACTCAACCCATTTTGTGAAATGATCCACCAACATCAGACAGTGTTCATTCCCTCTAGATGTTTTAGGAAGAGGACCAATAAAGTCAGTGTGCACTCTTTCCATGGGCACTCCAGCATGATATTCTGTCATAGGAACCTTGCCGTAACGCTTGTTCTTTTTGTTCCTACTACAGACATCACAAGTCAACACATAGGCATCTACATCTCTTGACAAATGGAGCCAGAAGAATTTCTCCTTCAGACGAGCTTTTGTCCTGGCCACTTCCTGATGAGCTGCTGATGGAATGTCATGATGCCACTGTATTGCCTTCTCTTGGAGCCCCTTTGGTACCACCAACTCCAGATCATGTGTGTCCATCTTCCGTTTGAACAAAACCCCATCCCGTAGCTGGAAAAGGTCTTTATTCACCCAATAGTACTTCACACCTGCAGATCCTAGGAAAAGTTCTCCATCCTCAGGTTCTGGTTTCCCCTTCAGATGATCCAAAATCAACTTCAAATCAGAATCCTTCTCCTGTTCCGCTTGGAGTTCTTTGTAAGAAAAACCCCAACAAGAGAGATCTTCTGTTGAAGTCCCCTGATCCAATCCTGGTCTGCAAAACTGAATGAGCACTTGATTATCCCGTGTCTGGATATCAAAACCTGTGTTCATGTGACAACTGCAAATGGAGATGAGCTCAGACAATATTTCTTGATCTGGGGGGTCCTCCTTGTCCGGTCCATTCCCTCCTATTGCATCCCTTAAGGTACTTGCCACTTCACTCTGTGTGTTCCCCGAGCACACCCAAGGTAAATCAGTTGTGCCAACTCCTGTTCCGGACACCCATGGAATTCATTAAGACTGGCATCCCCCCCCCCCCCCCCCCCCCCCGACCTTTCTGTGGCTCTGCAGAAGGTGCAGAAAACTGTCATGTACCCTCCCCCCTGCAAGAGAGAACTGTCCTGTATTCCCCCCTCTTGCATGGGAGAACTGTCCTTTTCTTTGCCCTCCTGCAAGAGTGAACTCTTCTGTACTTCCCCAGATACTACAGGAAAACTGTCATGCACTCTTCCCTCCTGCACTGAAGTGCCTCTCCGAAGAACTGGAGAGTGAGCAAGGAACCTGAATGAACCTTTCCTGAAGTCACTTTCAGACTGGCCTGCACACTGTTGAAGTGCTCCGGAAAATTATCATGTGCCCCATCCTGGTACACACATGACCTGACATGCGCATCCCCAAGATGCGCAAGGGAACTGGCATATACCCCAGGAGAACCTCCAGCTGAACTGGAATGCAAGCTCCCTCTTGGTACAAGAAAACTGGCTGGAATCCCAGACTCCAGATGGGCAGATACTGGCATGTTTGCTTCCCGGTATCCAAAGCGTCCGAGTAACCTAAGTTACTCAAGAAATCCTGCCCCCTGTCATGAGTAGCTTTCAAATCCAGGGAATCCTTATGCGAAACTGCTTCCCCTCCTTGACCATCGGCACAGAACTGAGCCTCCTTGTTGACAGAACCCGACTCCAAGTGACTCCTGTTTGTCAAACCAGTCGCCTCATCCACCTCCCAGGTGAACTTTCCCCATTGCTGATCAGCTCGAAGGCAATATCGACATCCTCCACATGGCAAGTCTTCTGGTTTGATCCCAGCAATGTACTTTGAGCATGGGACTAAAGTGTCTGGAATCTGTGACAAGGCATCCGCATTTCCATGCTTGGCTCCAGGTCGATGTTTGACTACCATATGGTATTGCGACAGTTCCTTCATCCACCTAGCCAACTGCCCTTGAGGATCCTTAAAACGCAGAAGCCATGTGAGACTAGCATGATCAGTTCGGACTGTGAAAAGCCTGCCCAACAAGTAGTACTTAAAATGCCTTGTAAATCGAACAATACTCAATAGATCCTTGCGGGTGGTGCAGTATCTCCTTTGTTCAGGTGTCAAAGCAAAGCTGCTGTAGGCGATCACCTTCTCAACCCCATCTTGCACTTGGCCGAGTACAGCGCCAATTGCGGTATCACTGGCATATGTATCCAAGATGAATGGATCTGTTTCATTTGGAATTGTCAGCACAGGCAGCTCTATCAGCAACTTCTTCAGAGTGTCAAAGGCCTTTTGCTGCTCCTCACCCCAGTGGAACGTATTTCGTCCTGTCAAATCAAATAAGGGCTGTGCTTTTTCCGCCAACTGTGGGACAAAAATTCTATGATAGTTTGCCCAAACCAAGAAACCTTTCAACATCTTTGGAACTCTCTGGTTCTGGCCAGTCAACAACTGTCTTAATGTCTGGATCTGTTATTGCCCATTTGTTTTTACTGACAATTCTTCCAAGAAACTCCATTTCTGTTTGAAAGAGTTGAAATTTCCTCGGTTTTAACTTCATCCCATGTTCACTGAACCTTTCCAGAACTTTAATCAGGTTTTGCAGATGGTCTTCAAAACTCCTGCCCATGACCAAGATGTCATCAAGAAAAGCAAGAACAATCCTCCAAGTCGAGCCTCTCAAAAGAAGATTTACGACCCATGCAAAGGTTGCAGATGCATTGGTCAAACCAAACCCCATTCGAACGTGTTCAAAAAGCCAAAACTTGGTTAGGAATGCCGTTTTCTTGCGGTCTCTATCCTTGATTTTCACCTGCCAATAGGCATTGTTTGCATCCAACTTTGAGAACCAACAATTTCCAGATAGCGTATCCATACAGTCCTCAATCAAAGGAAGTGGGAAGGTGTCCTTCACAGTGACATCATTCAATGACCGATAGTTGATGCAATACTTTCACAGACCCATCTTTCTTGCGGATCAAAACCGGAGCTGATGCCCATTTTGACATCGACTCTTGGATCACACCAGCGTCCAGCATCTTCTTCAGATGAGCTTCCTCCTCTTTTACAAAGACTGCAGGGGTCCGGCGCATTGCTTGCTTGATAGGTTTGGCATCCGCAGTGTCGATAGCACGTTCAATCCCTGTAAATTCCCAGATCAAAATCATCCTGTGCAAACACACCCTCGTAAACTACACAGAAGTTTTTTTAGCTGTTTCTTTTGGTCATCTGAAAGATGCTCGCTAGATTGTTCAAACAGCTTCTGTGAAAGTGGAGGCACTTCTGTAAAGTCTGAAGATGTAGATGACTTAGCTGACTGTTCCCCTGTGGCGCCCTTGTGTGATCCCACAGTTCTGATACATGGACTAGTAAATTCCATGTCATCCACAATTGCAAGTACCTCATAAGCATCAGCCAAGTATTGGCCCTCTCTAACCGTGAGATATCAGTCACTGGGATTCACCAAGCAGATAACCACTGACTTTTCAGATGAATGCAGAGTTCTCGGTATCCACAGGTCTGAATGATTGTTGGACTCTATGTAGAAATTTTTCAGAACTTGATGCACATTGGCCTTCATCCGAACAACAGTGCTGGGAGGAATCACAGTTTTTTGGGCAGCCGTCACTCGGGCAACTGATGGCCGAGTATTTTTTAACTTCAGGTTCAAGGTACTCTTTCTTCTCCAGTCAAAAGGGTATTTGTTTTCATGCACAGCACAGCACCCAATGATGTAATAGGTCGTGACCTAACAACATCTGATCACTGATGGGTGCTACATAGACACGCTCATGAAATAAGGACTGCCCAATCTTGATTTGGACCCGAGAGGTCATGAACCCTAGCAGTGAAGAATTTTGATCAGCCATGTATATAGTCACATCTTTTGATCTTATTTGGTTTATTCTTCCACTGATCAAAAATGGATTGAACAACAATCGTGATCTCTGCTCCCGAATCCACTTTGGCCTGAACTTCCACTTCTCCAACAATGATCCGTAGTTCCAATGAGCCCGCACATACTCTATCCAAAAGTAAAATTTGTGGGGATTCTGTGCCAATTTCAGCAGTTGGAACCATTGTCCTTACCTTTGCTGTTGCCATGGAATCTGTCCTTCGCAAAAATCAGTTACTACCTGTTCCTTTTTCTTATTGAGAGGTTTGCCATTGGTGGTCTTGATTCTGCTGGGTTCCGGATTTTGCAAAGGTTCTTGCTTTAAAATATCCTGCTGAGCTGACTCGCTCCTCCTTTCCTCTGTGGCCTTCCAAACAGAAGTGGAAGACCTACCTGTGCCCTTGGAAACTCGTCTGTCTATCAGAGTGCTGGATGACTTTTTGGGCAGTTCATGGCCTGTGACCATCTCCGGTTCAGGGATGCGGCCACCCTCCCTGAACCTTAGGCATTTAAATCCTTATTGTTCTTGATGTCCTTATTGCTCCAGTGTCTCTGGAAAAGAACGCAGTTTTTCTTCCTATGTCCTGTCTGTTTACAGTATAAACACTTCATGCCTGCGTCAGTACGTTCTGTGGACCGTTGAGAAACGGCCTTTCTCTCCATCAGCTCCCTCTGTGTCTGGAGGTCCTGCACTTGGACCATGAGTTCCTTTATGGCCCTTTCCATGCTAGCCAATGCTGTCTGCTCTTGAGAAGTTTCCACAGTGCTCACTTGGGGTTCTTCTTTTTTAAAATCTGCGCCCCTGGATAGCCCACAAAATGTGCTGAAACTGTTGAATCTTATTCAGCGCCTCCTCCATGGTCTTAGGATTCTCCAGGCATGCAAATTTTCCTGCCTCTTTATTGATGCTTCCTTGGCAAAATTTATTAATGGCCTCTGTTTGGCCAAACTTTTCCGAAAAACTCTGAAAGCTGAAGTAGCAAGGGTCATTACTCGGTCGGCCCAGTCATCATAAGCCTCATCAGTCCTCTGCATGGCTCGTTGAAATTTGATGCGAGCCATTTCTGTCAGCTCCCGAGTGCCAAATCGTTGCTCCAGCACCTTCATGATGTGACGGAAAGAGCCTTTGGTTCCCATCTTGGTGGCCATAGTAAAAAATCCAAAGCTTTCCCTTCCAAGCTCCATCCCAGGTAGTCCCGGCATTCGGCTTCCGTCCAATGCATAACAGAACGATAACTTTCAAATTTCTGTTTAAATGAAAGCCAATTGGATTTGCCATCATACTTGAGATTTTTTGGGTAGCTTATGAGGATTGCCCCTTCTTTCGGCATGTCCATGGGTCGGTCGGTCCTCGTCTAGACTTTCCTTGGAATCATAATAATAATCAAACCCACACCTCTCAGCACTGTCTGTTTCACCTCAATCATGTAGGCGAGACTGTAAAAATCTTAGATCCTCTTGGGCTCGCAAAGGAGACCAAAAGTCCAAGGAGCTAGAGCGCCCACGGCTCTTCCGGTATTTCCTGTCCTCCTTCCTTTTTGGGCGGTGTACGCCATCAACCATGAAATTACTCTCTGTAATTTCTGGGTGGCGAGTATTCTTCAGACAAACAAGGACTGGAGCATCTATGATGCCTCTGAGATCCCATGTTTCCTCCTCGTTTCACCTTTAGAGGGTGATTTGTAGCAGTCTGCCCTCTTTTCTTGATTTCTTCGACCACGAGGCATTGATTTTCCTTCAAGTGGATCAGGACTGGAACGCCTGTGGCTGTTTCTGGCGTGCCTACCAGTCACATCCCTCCCAGAATTGTAAACCCTTGTCAAATGACCCCTGTGGCTACAAACCCTAGGTGGTGATGGTGATCCCAATGAAAGAGAAGGGGAACAATTTGTGAGTAATTTGCCCTCTGTCCCTCCCCCCTGTGCTTCGGATATTTACTTAAATATTTACTTAGACTTTCCTGAGGAGATGTACAGTGACTACATTGTCCTCTTTGCAGGTCACCTTGATCATTGTTTGAGGCATAACTTGATGGGCATAGGTAGCTGACTGGACTATTTTCTCTTGTTGGAAATATGGATGACTCAAGTGCACGTGAGCATCTGGTAGATCCAACAGAGAGCTTTTTTTTTTTTTTTTTGGGGGGGGGGGGGGGGGGGGGGGGGGGGGGGGGCTATTGTTCCCGATTGGCCTAAATTTGTTGGATGCCAAAAGTCATCCATTTCCCATCTATCTTGTGGAGTAGGAGCCAACCCCAATTCAACAGTCCCCCTGCTGACTGATCTGTGACTGGAAGCTGGTTTGCTGAAATCAATCAGCTCCAAGAGTTCCTTGTCAAGTTCACCCCCCCCCCCCCCCCCCCCCCCCCCCCCCCCCCCAAAGCCTCAAAGCCTCAAACATTGCAGGTGTAATACGCCCATACTTTTCCCTGAGCGAAATTAATGCCTCAGCTTTTCTGATGCCAACTCCTGACAAGAATGTTGCCATTTGTTCCTTGGTTGCTATATGAGTATTTACAGACATTTAAAAATAAAATATAACTCCACCACCCTTTCCCTCCTCATTTTTAAACTTCTGACACCAATAAAGTTTTATACTTCCTAAAGCCTTCAGCCCTTAGCTTCCGGATCAGCTGTGATCTATTTAATTACTAAACGAAACTACTAATACTACAGTAAGCTCAACTAGGGTTTGATGCTAACAGGGAAGTTATAACTTGAGCAGAAGAAGTAGAAAGGAGTCAGTCACTGAGCGGCCGTGTCCTCGTTCTAGCAACAGTGGTTTCTGCCCTCTTCTGCTCCGGCTCTCCAGGCAATGGACTGATCGGGAGAAAGTTGCGGTATTCCCAGTTGGTTGTGGTCACGACAGTTGGTGTTGGCTCTCAACACAAGCGGCCGTCTCCGTGTGTAATCGGAACAAAGGCGCACTAGTGGAGAGCAGAGTATCAATCCGGGTGAAGGTCGGTCGCTACCAATAGTACTGGCGTAATTTGTAATGCCTTTCCAAGTCCTATTTAGATGTTGAAGCTTGTTGTCTAACCTGATCAGATTCCGTTGCAAAGTGAAACGACTGCAGGCGGAAATCTAAACAAATCTTAAATAAAATGTCAGCGAACCGCCCAGAGAAACGTGGACAAACGAGTCACAAGACAAACCACAACGCGTTTCGACCTCTTAGGTCTTCTTCAGGTGCAACAAACATGAAACAAATAACGAAAATGCACTTAGCTTTGATCGCTTCTGTGTTCAGCGCAAGAAAGAAGGCGTTGAATGAAAACGAGCATTCATGGACAGTGGACTGTTGAATTGGGGTTGGCTCCTACTCCACAAGATAGATGGGAAATGGATGACTTTTGGCATCCAACAAATGCACAGAAGAGAAACATTTACTCTGCAAGTCATGCCCTAAATTTTATGTTGTGTACTTCTACACAAGAGTTTATAAACCATGTACCTACTTACTTCGTGTACTTCTACACGCACTAATGAACCATCTCCCGCACCACATAGGCAACTAAGACAAAAGTAAAAGATACACCCCATTTATTAACCAACAATTCCTTAAGAACTGCAACAAAACAGTGCAACGCTGCTTTACGTCTCAACTATCAACTCCTACATTAAACAAACGCATTCACAAAATAAATGTCATCGACGCGCACACACCCTCTCTTAAGAGTTCCTTCCTTTTTTTTTCACTCCCTTTGGAGTCCTTTGTTATCCCCCCCCCCCCCCTCCCCTTCCTCAAGACGAACAGTCTTTCCCGGCAAGCTTGGGACTTGAGCTTCCAGTTCAATTACAGGCACAACACAAGTTCTTGTTCCACCGTTTCCTTGTCCAAAACAGGAGTAACTAAAAAAGAATAAGGGCACTTAGCTTTCTGTAGGGCTAGGTCCTTAGCAGACACCACGTAGTGAGGAGTCCCTCCCAGGATATCTCCCCTCAACTCGGAAGTCCAGATCTACGGCACACGTGTAGACGGAACCCCAGCTGCCGGTCCACGTCGGATCCCCCGAATGCCTAGAGGAAGGGTAATGGCGGATGCAGCGTTGGTTGTAGGCGGTTGCAGTGCTGTTTTTAGGGCTTGGTTACGGGGGTCTGTTGCAGGTTGTAGATATCACACTATCGTAAATACTAATATCATCCTTCCTCTCTAACTTGGTCGCACATTTCTTCTCGTACCAAGCATAACCTTTCTCACAGCTACCAGCTCACATTGTCTCGCTCACTTTCCATATTCCATAATCATTCACTCCCATTTCCCCAATTCGCACACAATCACACAACACCCATTTCCTCACCAATCTTCTCACAATCTCAAGTCATTTTCAAACCCATCCTTCCCTTTCCCGGTAATAATAATCTATTCCTAATGTAAATTACAGCACCAGAATTTCACCCACACTCAGACTCAAAAGTCACCAAATACTACCTGCAACAGAGCAGCATTATCTTTATAATGTAAAACTTCAATCCACTCACCAAACTATCCTGTTCATAATGGTGGGCAGACACCACTCATTTCCATTGTCCTGAACATATCAGTCCCCTTTCTTTTTTTTTTTTTTTTTAACCAAACATAGTCCAACCGGGCAATTTTGTAAGATAGGCCTACACAGAGCAATCTCCTTGCCCCAAGGTACAAACGACCCTTCTGTGCCAGATTCCTGTCTAGATTCTGGCACTAGCCTATGGGATTGGACGAGTCTATCCTTAGGTCTAGGCCGTGAAGTCTGACTTCACGGAAGAACTTCATCGGGACCCACGAGACCTACCACCTCCTTCCTACCTATGCAAATTTCTAACATAGGACCGGCCACTTACACTTTTTACTCCTTAGATCT
Organism: Conus betulinus; assembly: GCA_016801955.1. Classification (NCBI taxonomy): domain Eukaryota; kingdom Metazoa; phylum Mollusca; class Gastropoda; order Neogastropoda; family Conidae; genus Conus; species Conus betulinus. The sequence goes on along the minus strand of JADBJO010001318.1, from coordinate 369,259 downwards.
GTTCCGCATAATAGGCTAAAGGGGAAATAAACTTTGATTTTCTTTCCTTTTAGGTCTAGGATTTGGGCTCCCTGTTTTTCTTTCTTTTTTTTCCACTGCCTGTGACAAAGATGCTTCCGAAATGATCAGGCAAACACTTTTATTGTCTGGTGAGTCTTATGTTTGAGACAGGTGTGTAGGGGCGGGTCACTTTGTCCAGATAGAAGTGGATGAGTGGATCTCGCCGACACAGGCTGCACACCAAAAATTCATGCTCCAGGACCATGTTTAAAGAGTCGAGTATTTATAGACAAGTACAATTAGAACGTTTTTTCAGAATTTCTAACGCGCGTCTGAAAGTTGATTAACATATTTTTCTTTCATATGCCCACCAAGGTGCATGCTTGGTGGTCCCAAGCACAGACATTAAAAAAAAAAATGAGACTACTTCAGGGAAACCACATGGTGCAAAGATAGGGTCACAAGTGAGTGCGAAGGCTTGACTTGTGACGCCAGATAGGGGAGGGGTGGGGGGGGTGGGGGGTGGGGAGGGTAGCTCATGTGTTTCAAAATTGTGGATGATTCCATGGGAAGAATTAAGCTAAAAACAAGTGAAATTATTTGGGAGGGGGTGGGGGCGGTGAGTGTGTGTATATATGTGCATTCGATCTATTATCAGTTTTGATATCAATTGTGGTCTCAAATTTATGCTATATCTCAAAACGCTTACAAGGTTATATAGTGATTTAGTGCAAAATCTTATTGTGGCGTGGGGCCATATGACACGTTTTTTTTTAATTTCAAAGTTTGCTGATGAATATAAATATACAGACCAAAGAAGAACACACACACACACGCGCGCGCGCGCGCGCGCGCGCGCGCACACACACACACACACACACACACACACACACACACACACACCATGCTGTCGGGCAAAGGGACGTACAGGTGAGGAGGAGGGGGGGGGGGGGGGGGGGCACTGGCGGAGGGGAGGAGGAGCGGGGGAAGGGCGGAGAGGGGAGAGGTACAAAGCCGTAAAGCAACAACAACAACAAAAGAAGAAAAAACATTTAATAGGGATAGGCAGAAAGATGGGGATCCTCTAGTTGAAAAACAAAAACTGTCGAGGACGGGGGCAGACAAGGAAGAACGAAGAGAGAGAGAGAGAGAGAGGGTGGGGGGGGGGGGGTGGAGGACGGCAGAGGGGGTGGGGGCTTGGGGGTGCTTTGGAAGACGGGGATCACACAATGACGTTTATGTTTGCGGATGACGCTTTTACTTATTTTTATTTATTTATTTATTTTTAATCGCTCTTAAGATTTTTTTAACATTATTCCAAAACGACACAGGAGAATTGTGGAGCAAGATGGTGATGGAGTGAGGCGGGAGGAGAGGAGGGGGGTGGTGGTGTCCGGAAACCCCTCCTTTCCTCCTCTGACCTGCCCCAAGCGTGTGACGAAGCATTTCCCACTGACTGCAGAGGTGTAAATCTTCCCCTGCCGTGAAAGGAAAGCTGTCAATGATGAGGGGTGGGAGGGGTGGGGTGGGGTGAGGATGTTTGACACAGGGTCGGTCACAGAAAAAGAAGCGGCAGAGTCATCCGTCAGTGACAAAAGGGAGACAAGCCAACGGATCAATCAGCTCTATATTTACGTCATCGTCCCTCCTTCCGATCCTACCTCCACCCCCACTCCACCCCTACTCTTACTTTTCCACCTACGGTCTTCGTCATTTTTTTCTCGTTCCTTCCATCTCTCGCCCCCCCCCCCCCCCCCCCCCCTCCCCCCTCCCAACCCAGCTTGGTTATTGATGATCGTGATATGACTTTTAACGGTGGCGGTGAAACTTTTGAATTCACGATAGGTTGGTAACTGTTGAAGATCTACGATGGATTATTGTCGTATTTCGTCGTGTTACAATGTTCTTGGCCCCCCCCCCCCCCCCCCCCCCCCAATCTCCTCTCCCGTTCCCCACTCCTCCAACTCTTTACCCCACTCTCTTCATCCCCTCTCCTTTCCCTGTCTCCTGCTTCACCATCTCCCTTCCCCTGTCCCCCATGTCCTCAACCCCCCTGTCCTCTCCCCCCCGTCCCTCCTCTCCAACTCTTTACCCCACTCTTTTCATCCCCTCTCCTTCCCCTGTCTCCTGCTTCACTATGTCCCTTCCCCTTCCCCGCCCCACTCTCCCCCCCCCCCCCCCCCCCCCCCACCCCTTCCACTCCACCAAACCCACCCCCCTTGGGACAAGGCGGAGGAAATCACGTGACTGTTTCAACGGCTTGGAGGGCGGTTTCAACAACGCACTGTGGAGTTGAAGAAGGGCACGTCAGAGCACGGAAGAAGACCTGGCCATCCACTGCAGCCAAGGAGGCCCCCAGTCGTAACAATTCTTTGTGCCACTGGACTCTGGCTTCTGCGGCCGAGAGGGTGGGGTTGTTCCAGTGCAACAGCTTCCCCACCAAAAACCACCAACTCACGCACAGGTTTTTGTGCAGATCCCCCTTTCTTTCCCCAAACCAATCCCCTCATACTTCCCTCTTCTGACTCAGAAAGTCCTGCGGCGATGGGGGCGGGACGAAGCGACAGGTAGCGGTTACTACTGGCAGTCGTAGTTCCAAGCCTACACGTAGGCGGCCTGGGACAGATGGTCGCTCTCCATTGTACCCGGGGCAGCAGTGGAGTTCGGTAGCATCCCAGGTGTCTGAGCAGCCCTTTTCAGGACAGCACTGCTCACCCTAGTAAGGGAAGGGACTAGAAAAGGTGTCCTAAAAAAATGCCTGCCCTATAACTAACTGGCCAGCATGCCGCAGCTGGCAGTTAAACCCTCTTAGCGGTCGAAAAAAAAAAAAGAGGAAGAAAAAGACTCATTATCGGTGCATGGAACGTGCGCACATTGCTGGATAGAGAGGACACAACACGGCCCCACAGAAGAACTGCTCTTGTAGCCAAAGAGCTGGCGCGATACAGGATTGACATCGCTGCGCTCAGCGAGACTCGCTTTGCTGGGGAGGGAGCAATCTGTGAACCAGAGGGAGGCTACACTTTCTACTGGAAGGGAAAAGCAGAAGATGACGACAGACAGCATGGAGTTGGATTTGCCATCACTCAACACTGCTCCCTACACCAACTCCCTGATCTCCCCACCGGCATCAACGAACGACTGATGAAACTGCGCTTCCCCGTCGGTCGCTCCAGGCATGTCACCATCATCAGTGCCTACGCCCCCACACTCACAAGCTGTGAGGAAGACAAGGAGAGATTTTATGAAACCTTGGACTCTCTTGTGAAGTCAACTCCTGCAAGCGACAAGCTAGTAGTCCTAGGGGACTTCAACGCAAGAGTGGGGACAGATCACCAGAGCTGGGAGGGAGTTCTGGGTTCCCAGGGAGTCGGCAAGATGAACAGCAACAACGGGCTACTGCTCCTGACTGTGTGTGCTGAGAACGGTCTCACCATCACCAACACCTCTTCAGACTGGCCAACAAACACAAAACCACGTGGATGCATCCAAGGTCCAAGCAGTGGCATCTTAGACTATGTCATTGTTCGACGGCAGGATACACGGGACGTGATGATCACCAGAGCCATGCGAGGAGCTGAGTGTGTGGACAGACCACCGTTTAGTGAGGGCGGTCTTCAATTTTCACATAGCCAGAGTCCAACGCAGGAAGCCCAAGGCTGCTCGACCAAAATTCAATATCTCAAAACTGCAGAACCCTCTCGTAAAAGAGAAATTCCAAACTCACCTAGATGAGACTCTGACTGCTCAGGGACCGCTGACTGGAGAGACCCAACAGAACAATGGAACCAGTTCAAACAGACGGTGACAGAGTCAGCCAAAGCCACTCTAGGCCTCAAGAAGCGTGTCCACCAGGACTGGTTTGATGAAAACAATGACGACATCAAAAAAAACTCTTAGAAGAGAAACACACTGCCTATATCAACTGGCAGAACGATCTATCCTCCATCTCCAAGAAGGATCGCTTCAAGCACCTCCAGAGCAAAGCCCAGAGAGAACTGCGCACAATGCAAGACAGCTGGTGGGACAGGAAAGCTGATGAGGTTCAACGATATGCCGAGCTGAATTACTCCAAAGAGTTCTTCAACTCGCTCAAGGCTGTCTACGGACCACAGAGACCCAGCACCACCCCACTCCTGTCTGCAGATGGCAAGACCCTGCTGAAAGACAAGGACAGCATCACACAACGCTGGAGGGAACATTTCTCCACCTTACTCAACAGACCGTCCACAGTCGACTCTTCAGCCTTGAACGCTATCCCGGAGAAGCCGGCCCTGGAAGAGCTTGACCTTCTACTCCAGCCTCGAGGAAATCACTAAGGCAGTGAAGCAGACGAGCAGTGGTAAGGCACCAGGCATGGACGGCATCCAAGCCGAGATGTACAAGGCAGCCGGTCCAGTGGCCCTGGACACTCTCCACACGACATACTCTGCAGCGTTTGGGGGGAAGAAACCATGCCACATGACTTTCGAGATGCCACTGTTGTCTCCCTGTATAAAAACAAGGGCAGCAAGTCTGACTGTGGTAACTACCGAGGCGTCTCCCTCCTCTCAGTCGCTGGGAAAATCCTTGCAAGAGTCATCTTAAACCGCCTGATCAGCGCTGTGTCAGAACCGTCACTGCCAGAGTCACAGTCTGGCTTCAGACCAGGCCGCAGCACTATCGACATGGTCTTCTCGGTGAGACAGGTCCAAGAAAAGTGTATTGAGCAGCGGATGGACCTCTACGCTGTCTTCATCGACTTAACAAAAGCCTTCGACACGGTGAACAGGGAGGCGCTGTGGGTCATACTCTCCAAGCTTGGCTGTCCGAGGAAATTCACAAAAATCATCCGCCTATTCCACGACGACATGGTTGGCCTTGTGCTTGTTGGGGGTGGGACAGCTCTGCTCCTTTTGAAATCTCGAACGGCGTCAAGCAGGGCTGTGTCCTTGCTCCGGTCCTGTTCAACCTGTTCTTCACGTGCGTGCTGAACCATGCCCTCGGAGATCTCGACAGAGGCATCTACATCAAGTACAGGCTGGACGGCTCTCTGTTTGACCTTCGTCGGCTGAGCGCCAAGACCCGAACACTTGTCGAGAGACTTGTGACTGACGCACTGTTTGCCGACGACTGTGCCCTGATGGCACACACAGAAGCGGATCTCCAGTTCATTGTCAGCAAGTTTGCGGAAGCCTCTCGGCTTTTTGGCCTCACAATCAGCCTTGGAAAAACGGAAGTGCTCTACCAACCCTCCCCAGGCCTAACAGTGCAACCTCCCCCCACCATCACCATCGGAGGCACCACTCTGAAAACTGTCGAGCACTTCAAGTACCTCGGGAGCGTCATTTCCAGTGATGGCTCTCTTGACAGAGAAATCTCTGCCAGGATCAGCAAAGCCAGCCAAGCTCTTGGCCGCCTACGTACTCGTGTGATGACCCCACAAAAGCATCAAGCTCGACACAAAGATCAAGGTCTACAAAGCTGTTGTTCTCACTAGTCTCCTCTACGGCTGTGGGTCCTGGACGCTGTACCGGAAACACACGAAACAGCTTGAACGCTTCCACACGAGATCACTACGAGCGATTATGGGCATCAAGTGGCAAGACCGAGTGACCAACCTCGAAAGTCCTGGACAGAGCCGGTCTGCTCAGCATCGAAGCCATGATATATGAAGGCCCAGCTTCGCTGGACTGGACATGTCATCCGTATGGAGCCTCACAGACTGCCTCGGCAGTTGCTCTACGGAGAACTGAGGCAGGGCCAGAGACCCAGAGGCCGCCCCAGAAAGCGCGCTTCAAGACTGTGTAAAGACAATCTGAAGCACAGCTACACGCCTGCAAAAGACCTAGAGGTTTGTGCCCAAGACAGAGCAGTATGGCGAAGTCTAACCAGGAAGGCCCAGGAAGAATTTGAAGACAACCGCCGCAACCACATGACTACTGCAAGAGAAAAACGCAAGGCCTCGGTGTCCCTCCTTCCCACATTAGCCACGTTCTCACTAGTCTCCTCTACCTGTTCTTGCCCCTACTGCCCACGGGTGTGTGCTCGAGAATCGGTCTCTCCAGCCACACTCATGCCCACGGGAGAAGGTCATCTGCACAGTGACATTATCGATATCCCTCCCAGTGCACGCTGTCACTCTTTTATAGCGTGTGGTACAGTCTCATTCATTGCACTTAAAGATAAAAAAATAGACTACAGCATATCATGGAAAATCATAAAAAGAGCAACTCCATACAATAATATTTAAAAAAAATGCAACTTATGCTCCACAGAAAAATGGTTAATATTATGTAAACCCCACCTAGCAACTTTGAACACAAAAGTAGAAATAGTAAACAATTGCAGGCACAAATGGAAATCCTTGTTAGCACAGTCCATCTGAACAGACCCCGACAAGAACCACAGACCACACGTGCGATGAATGAGATTGTCACGGAATCAGGTACCACACGCTATAAAAAGAGCGACAGTGTGCACTGGGAGGATATCCTGATGATGCCGATGTTTAATGTTACCGTTATAGCTTTTACTAATGGCCCATAATATATATATATATAAGTAACCGAGCACCATTCCAGCAACTTACAGAGCAGCTTGGAGTTGTAATGACTGCAAGAAATATTGAATTATAAATAAAAGCTTGCTCTTATGTCTTAGATTGAAGAAATATTGTTAGTAACGGCTGTAACGGGGTAAACTAAACCATCGGGCATCATCCGCGACCCATAATGAACATACCCGCTAATTTTCGTAAAGATCGCCCAAGTCCTTTTGGAGATATTCCATAAAGAAGAAAAACCGTCACAGGCCGTTACAGCCGTTAGTAACAGATATAACGGTAAACTAAATCATCGGGCATTATTCGTGACCCGTAATGAACATACCTACAAATTTTCAGAAAGATCGGCCCAGTAGTTTTGTCTGGAGCGAGTGGAACACATTTTGACCACGGACGGACAGACACACTGACAGCATTTCTTCCTCCCATTCTAAAGTACTCCCTGTCTATAAAGAATTGGGAGTACAAAAAGATAACCTCTTAAGACACGAGTGCTGAGGGCCAGTTCTTGGAATGAATCCATAAGGGACTAAATTGCAATAAACTAATAAATTCCAAGCATAAGTAACCAAGCACCATTCCAGCAACTTACAGAGCAGCTTGGAGCTGCAATGACTGCAAGAAATATTCAGTTATAAACAAAGCTTGCTCTTATGTTTTAGATTGAAGAAATAAGGGAGATAAGCATTCATATATGCAGTGGTAGATAATTCTGCCTAACTAACAGTAGGTGCTTGAGAGGGTGAATGGGGAATAATAATTGCTTCTCAAAGTGAGCCTTCAGCAAGCTTATAGGCTCCAATGGGGAGACAATCTCCAATTGGGAGGAAGCTCACTAGCATATGAATCCTGGTCAGATACCGGTATTTCGAAACCTGATTGTTTCTCCTCAGTGACCGCGAAAAGTGGTAACTTGACTCCTCTGTCTTTTCAGTCTTGAGAAGAGTGCTATTCCAGAAAAAGGCTTGGTGTGCAATACCATAGTATGTTTGTTGAGTTTTCAAAAAAACCAAGCGAAGGTACCACCCAAGAAGCAAAAGAAAATCATGAAAGAGCAAAACGAGCTACATTTTCCCGTGAAAAGTAGAAAATATAAAAAGATAACCTCTGGAGACACAAGTGCTGAGGACCAGTTCTTGGAAGTTTTGTTTATAATTGAATATTTCTTGCAGTCATTGCAACTCTAAGCTGCTCTGTAAGTTGCTGGAATGGTGCTTGGTTACTTATCCTTGGAATTTATTAGTTTATTGTAATTTAGTCCCTTGTGGATTCATTCCAAGAACTGGCCCTCAGCGCTTGTGTCTTAAGAGGTTATCTTTTTTATATTTTCTATTTTTTACGTGAGAATGTAGCTCCTTTTAGCCCTTTCGTGATTTCTTTTGCTTCTTGGGTGGTACCTTTGGTGGTTTTTTTTTTGTTTTTTGTTTTTTTTTGAAAACTCAACAAACATACCACAGTATTGCACACCAGCCTTTTTCTGGGATAGCACTCTTCTCAAGACCGAAAAAGGCAGAGGAGTCAAGTTACCACTTTCCACAGTCACTGAGGAGAAACAATCAGGTTTCGAAATACCGGTATCCGACTAGGAGTTATATGTTAGTGAGCTTCCTCCCCATTGGAGATTGTCTCCCCCTTGGAGACTATAAACTTGCTGAAGGCTCACTTTGAGAAGCAGTTATTATTCCCCATTCACCCTCTCAAGCACATACTGTTAGGCAGAATTAAGTACCACTGCAGATATGAATGCTTATCTCCCCCTATTTCTTCAATCTAAGACATAAGAGCAAGCTTTGTTTATAATTGAACGTTTCTTGCAGTCATTGCATCTCCAAGCTGCTCTGTAAGTTGCTGGAATGGTGCTCGGTTACTTATGCTTGGAATTTATTAGTTTATTGTAATTTAGTCCCTTGTGGATTCATTCCAAGAACTGGCCCTCAGCACTTGTGTCTTAAGAGGTTATCGTTTTATATTTTCTACTTTTCACGTGAAAATGTAGCTCGTTCTGCTCTTTCGTGATTTTCTTTTGCTTTCTCCAAGTTTCAAATCGGGAGTTATACGTCAGTGAGATTCCTCTCTATTGGAGATTGTCCCCCCCCCTTGGAGACTATAAGACTTCTAATGCATGTGAAAGTACTAAAACAAAAAAACAAACAAAAAAAAAAAAAAAAAAAAACAAAAAAAAAAAAACAAGATTTGTCTAGCAGTTAATCAAACAACAATAACAACAACCAACCACCATTCCCGCCAACCGATCAAGCAAACAAAAAAAATTGATCTGTTGTTCTGTCTGTCTGTCTGTCTGTCTGTCTGTCTGTCTCTCTCTCTCTCTCTCTCTCTCTCTCTCTCTCTCTCTCTCTCTCTCTCTCTCTCTCTCTCAGAAACGTCACGAAGCCAAATCATTGGAAGTTTTCATAAAGTGAATTAATCCAGAATGATGTCTGAGTGTAGTCAATAGAAATGTGCTATCCCTCAGCGTTGTCAGTCTGGATAGCGGCTACTACAAAGACTTCAAGAAAGGAGAGAATTCATTCTCGCTGCATCCGTCAAACCTCAAATTCAGGAGCGTTACCCAAATCGTCTCAGTCATACAGCGGGTTTTGTGCTCAATATTTTTTTTTCTTTTTTTTGAAAGAGAGAGAGAGAGAGAGTGAGCGCGCGCGCGCACACACACACGCACGCACACACACACACACACACACACGCGCGCGCGCGCGCACACACATTTTATTCTTTTAATATTCACTTTTGATGAAAATGATGGTAAACTCAAGAACAAACTCCAAGGCGGGGGGGGGGGGGGGGGGGGGGGGGGGGGGGGGGGGGGGGGGGGGGGGGGGGACAGACAGAGAGAGAGAGAGACAGACAGAGGTGGTGGTGGTAGAGGCACCCTTAGGGAGCGGATAAGCTGATGCAGTGAACTAAAAAAAAAAAAAAAATAATGTACCGGAGCTGGAAGAAGAAAGGAAATGAAGGAGGAGGGACGGAGGGTGTGTTACACCAGCAGCAGAAATGAAATCCCCTTAACAGACACGCAGTGAACCAAAGCGGTTGTTTCGAGAATTAAAGTGCTCCCAGTTACGATGAAGAGCTGGGATCGGGCAGACGATTTGTAGCGGACGCTCCAGGTAACTTTGAATGTTTAATCATTTCTCCTCTAGGTGCACTGAGATTCGGCTTTTCTGAATGTCATCTGGTTTATAGTCTCCGACTTTAAAGGCTGGTCACCTTATTCTAAAAAAAAAAACCCCCAAAACAAAAAAAAAACTTTCCTCACTACATTAACTATAGAAGGCAGATCTTCAGGGACATGCCCAGTCTTGAAGGAAGGGAGCTAAGACATTTTCTGACATGTCTTTATTGATTTTAGTTTTGATATGATATGGCTTTTCAAAACGTTATTTCCTGATCTGACAGAAATGTGATTTTTGATATGGCTTTCATCATCCATATGCATATAAGCCTAAGAAAAGGTTAAGCATTAAGTGTCAACAATCTTCTTGGAAGGTCATGACTCAAGACATTAAAATGCATAAGAGTTATTATAAATCTTTGTGGGATTCCCATTTTAAAGATATCTCTGGTTAGAAGAAGTCGTATCTGCCTTTGTCAATCTCTGGTTAGAATAAGTGGTATCTGCCTTTGCCAATCTGCATACATCAGTCACTCGAGGTCTTAAAATAACTGTTAATGGAGCCAAACAGATAAAGTGGCATTATTTCATAAAGTTATTTTGTATGCCATGCTTCGTCACACTTTTTTCATACCACTGAAGACTGTGAATACGTTTATTATTTCACAGAACTGATCCTTGATTTGTACAGCGATTGAAAAAAGATGGTCGTGTGTGTGCATCTGTCTTTCCGGACAAAATTAAAGAAACATTACTGTATTGCCAACCGAAAGAACAAACAAATGGTGTTGCAATTTGTCCGTTCTTTTGTTTGGTGGAACAGAATTTTTTCTTGTAATTTTGTTTCAATTTTCTGCCTGCGCTCACGCTCAAATTGAAATCGGCCTTTCCGAAGCCGAGGTCCTAAGATATTGCGTCATTGTCTTCATAGTACATTATTTAGACTTATTCTTTCCTTACATGTGAAGTTAGAACGATTGGCACTGATCAGCGTTTTAACCTTTGGGTGGCCTTTGGCGAATAGAAACGATAACTGTTTCCAAAAAAGATGGTAAAATCTTTCGTCCCAATGCTGCCCGGCACGTGCATGTGGGAAAAAAAAAAAAAAAACATCACCACACCACCAACAAAACTACAACAACAACAACAACAACAACAACAAAAGTATCACGTTTTGATAGTGTGTGTTTAACACTTTGTTAGAAACAGTGTGTAATGGTACTGACGTTTTCTTCACGTCTAGCATTATGTTTTGATGCACATGTATAAACGTTCTGAAACGTTACTAGTACTACTATCTTCTGAAAACACTACTATAATTTCATAAGATAGTACTACTATCTTCTGAAAACACACTACTAATTTCATAAGATAGTAGTAATACTACTAACTTTATGAAAATTATAGTAGTATTTTCAGAAGATAGTAGTACTAGTAACGTTTCAGAAGTTAGTAGCTTCGCGTTGCGACTATCTAGTGAAATGATCCCTGTGTGAAAATATGTCCTCTTTCTTAGTATTATTACTATCCCAGGGTCACTGACCACTAGTTAGTCAGCAACGTCATAAATTGTTCACCTGAACTCGTTCTACGCTAACTAGCTGTCAAATGGAATTTGGGCCAAAATGACCACTGGTCAATGATATTGACCACTGCTGTCAGAAACGTCATGAATTGTTCGCATATACTCGTTCTACACTAATAGGCAAAATGACCATCGATCAGTGACCCTGGACAGTAATAGTACTAAGAAGGAGGACATGTTTTCATATGTGTTTGTGCGCGCGCGCGCGCGCGAGAGTGCGTATTTGCATGCGTTTGCCTGCGTGCGTGCATACATGTGTGTGTGTGTGTGTGTGTGTGTGTGTGTGTGTGTGTGTGTGTTCATGTTAAACATTGATATTTTTCTCAGCAATTATAAGCATGAGTGTTATCGAACTTGACAGAATGAAAAATATTGTTAAGACCTTTCTAGTCATTGCATGCGTGAAGATGTCACTGTGTAATTACGGCCATAAATATGAGATTATAATTCAACAATAGTTTCAATATACAAAAGTTGTCCTTTATTTTATTTTATTTTTTATTTTTTTTTTTTTTACTTTTAATGATTACTTTACTCACAAGTATAAGTCGTATTAATCTTTTTAGCCCAGACATAGAGTATGGCTGGGTAATCTTATCAAAGTAGAATTTTAAGGGTGTTCAGATGCAAGATCGGGGCTGATTTCTCCTACTGTTATAACTCTGTATTGGAACATAAAAAGAACACACAGCTGCAGAAATATGTAGGTTTTTTTTTTTTTTCATGACGTGTTAATATTTGTTTTGATGTGATCATCCAGTGAGGAATGGTTCTTTTAAAAGAAATTCTCTGTGCTTTAGTCATCCAGTGATAAGTTATTCATTAATAATTAGAGCATCAAAACGTACCGTTTTTCACTTCATCATTAATTTCACATCTTGATAGGTTGCATTTTTACACTTGTAATAAAATGCTCGGCCGTCAGATGGTCAAACATATTTTCTGTAAAAGCGAACATCTGTGTCGGTTTTTTTTTTTGTTTGTTTGTTTTGTTTTGTTTTTTAATTATATTTTCAGATATAAGGGCGTCCAATGGAGCCAGTTCAGCAGATAAGACATTATTCATGTTATGTCAAATAAGACATCATTTATGTCTAACATTGTTGTTGGTGTCGTGTATTTAGAATACGACAGAATTGAAACACGAGCTTTCAGTTATACAAAAGCGAGGAATGCAGATGGGTGAGGGGAGGAGGAAAGAAAGAGGGGAGTATGTAAGTGACGTGTGAGTGCATGCGAGGGATGAAGAGGAGAAAGTTAAGTGGGGGGGGGGGGGGGGGGGGGGGGAGTGGGGGGGGGGGGGCACATGATATCTGGTGTCATGGTCAGGGCACTGCTGCTGTCTTTAACAGTGGTAGATAGGACAAGGAAAGACGGCACAGCCGAGATAGGGACAGCAGTGAAGGGGAGGGAGATGGGGCCATGCGCGGGGGAGGGTAGACGTTATTGAGGTACCGCGTCAATTAGTAGAATGGAAGAAGAGAGGTAATAGGAAAGCGTTCATGTCAAACCCAGACAGTAGCCCTCGGCTGCTGGCTGTAAATTATGCATATGTCATTTTCTTCTCTCCCACCATGGGTGATGACGACATACATTCAGCACTGTTTCTCAGCCCGTGCTGTCCGCACGTCACCAGATTTGCTTTGTCGCACTGACAAAAGAGATGACTGACTGATCCAAGGGACTTGGTCCTAGGCCAAACTGTTTAAAGATATAGCAGTGAATGCTCTTGATTCACGATGCATTAAGAGAGATTATGAAGGGACATTCATAAGAAATCTGTAATTGTTGACAGAGGTGGTAAGAATCTCAACTACAGAGATATATACGTGCAACATGAAAGAAGATAAGAAGCTGGGCACCATAGAAAGTTTAACTAAGGTCATCCCTACTTAGTTTCGGAACACGATCCTGCCGTAGATCTAGATTTAAATCTATGAACCTCCGTCGATGGAGAGTACTATGCTGTATCCAGTTGAAAACGGCACATTCTTTGCAGGCGGAGTGATATTTCTTTGTCAGCTTCGTGCAGCCATTAGATAGGCTTAGGCTAGGCCTATGGATAAGTCTGGCTTAACATGTAAGCACTGACAGTGAGCTGTTTTGAACATTAACAAAAAAGTTTTTCCTTTACGTCATTTCAGAAAGTATGTGTCTCTTGGGCAACTTGATGTTGGTAGCCATGTCAGAACAGATGGGGCAACCAGCTTTTGAGGATGAGATGGAAATTGGAGAAGAGTGGGTGGCTGGTTTTGTCGTCATTAGCACATTCAGTACGCGTCGTTTTGTGACGGCATTATTCGTGATTTAGACATTCCTGTGCTTAAAATGCTACACTGTAGATAGGTTAACAGACTGGTTTGAGAAAACAGGAAAATTCATCTAAAAAGTATGAAGATGGCTACGTGAGCTGAGGCAAACAAACACTACATGATTGTGACCCTCTCCGTTTGGCCAACCCATCCTTTGGCCTTCAGCGTGTATGTAGGCTCGTGGCTCATGTGAGTCATATGATCAACTGCCTTTCTCGCTTACATGGTTCTCAATTGCTCTCACGTTAATCTCTGACACATTTTCCACATTTTTTTTTCTGTGGTGTGTGTGTGTGTGCGTGTGTGTGTGTGTGTGTGCGCGCGCGCGCGCGCGCGCGCGCATTACTCCTGGTTTTGCAGTCAAGTGCTTGTTTCCATATTTATGAGTTACGTTATCTCATTGCCAGACGACGCTCTTAACGGGGGAGAAAAAAACCATTAAATTGAAGGAAAGAAAGTCGCGCCATCTTGTGAAAGACGGACGCATATTTGGATTTCATTTTAATGTTGTTTCCATGTCTTCGTGTGTGTGTGTGTGTGTGTGTGTGTGTGTGTGTCCTCCAAAAGTGATTTGAGATGAAACAAGTCCCATACGTTAGAAAAAGGCATTGCATATTTGAATGTCAAGCTTAGTCGGAATTTCACCTGGAGGCGAGTCAGCCCCATACGTTAGAAAAAGGCGTTGCGTGTTTGAATGTCAAGCTCAGTGTGACAGAAGAGTCCTTAATTCAGTAATTGATAGTTCTGTGAAAGTAGGTAATAATATTGTTCTAGCAGTAAAGATGTCTCCCTTCCAAGTCCTTCAGATAAGACATCAAAGTAAGATCTTGTATGTGGATGCGTGCGTTTGGGGGGGGGGGGGGGGGGGGGGACAAAAAAAAAAACACAAGCAAACAACAAGCGAAAAGTTGCACGTGCTATCAATACGTTTCCATCTTTCATGGAAGGCTTGGACATGTGTGCAATAGATACACCGTGTGAGATAGATACATAGATAGATGGACAGAAAAACCAATCAGACAAGCAAACGAATAGGCAGAAAGACGGAGAGAGAGATAGATAGACGGACAGATTGATAGATGACGGACTGGATGACAGATTATCAGGCGATAAAAAAAAAAGAGCAAAAGACAACAAAAATATACACACTAGTCTCTTGCGGACTCGTCGGCTGCTGAGACGGAATGTAGCTATCTTACCTGTAGGATTGAAAATCATCATGCACACATAAATCTCACACGTGGTGAACCTGTTTGTTCTAGCTAGAAATGTGGCCACGTTAGTGGCAGGATTGAAATGGTCACAAGCGAAGTGACATCACAAATTGTGAACATCCGAGTTCCAGCCGAGAAGTTAAGAAGAACAGGAAGAAGAAGAAGGAGGAGGAGAAGAATATGCTCGTTCTCAGGATCAAAATTGGCGTTTATATTTTATGGCATAACATTTTCTGTTATGTCATACAATAACATTTTTTTTAACGTCATTTCTTTAAAAAAAAAAAAAGTGATTTTATTGCATAACATTTTCTGTTTTGTCATACAATAACATTTTTTACGTCATCTCTTGACAGTCGTCAACGATTTGTCCTTCATTCTTCAACATCAAATATATTAGCTGTCAGATATAGAGTACACCAATGCTCAGTTTGAGATCCGCACCCATTTCATATCTGCGTTTTATGTTGAAGAATCTTGTGAATTTTCTTGCGATATTACCATGATTCATAGAAGCAACTCTATGTATGCTCCATTACAAAAGTCTGTGGACATCTTAACTGAATGGTGCAGTGTGAATCGTATGTTACAAAACCTCAGTAAGACTAAAGTGATGCTCATAACAACCTGTCAAAGAAGGCAAAAGGTTTTCTTCATAACAATATAAGAATTGAAGAAGTAGACAATCACCGAGTTTTATGCATTGACCCGATCTTCCATGGACTGCTCACATCACAACATTATGCAAAACAGTATTAGTCAACTATATCAATTACGCAGGGCTGCGCACTTTTTGAACATTCATGCTGGAAGAAGAAAAATATATATGAAGTAATATTCGTGTCTTACATCAGTAACTGTTCGACACTGTTTGACAAAACCAGCGCAAATTCAATGAAACCTTCAATCAGCATGTACAAACGTGCTTTAAAGCAGTTCTCCTAAAATCTTCGAGCCACAGAACTGGACTATATTCAAGTTGGAGTTCTACTATTCAAGGATGCCTGTTTGCTACCAATAAAAGGATGTTCATGCAAACGATTGCACCTGATTCTGATTATCCCGCAAACTATTCAGTCCAAATTTAACATGAATTCTAGAAATTCTACAAAATTCCTGGTTCCCATACCTAGAATCCACGTATTCAAAACAAAAACATTTGTCATTCTGGCCCTTATCTCTGAACTCACTAATGCCATCAAAGCTGAGAATCATAGAGGAAAAAGTCTGTAACTATTTTCATACTCTCACTAGTTATTAGGTATGCAGTATAATTCATATTACCGATGCCTATCCACATGTACGTTATTATCATATCATCACCAACTGTTTTCTCACTTTTCCAAATTGACTGTTGCAGTTTACAGATACATCTGTTTTGAAATTATTTGCTGTTGTTAATGATAGGACACGCAATGCTAGCGCGTGCAGATGTAAAGTATGTGAAACATTTATGATGTACTCATGCAGTGTATGTGTGTAAGCCATCGCACTGCACTGTTCGGATAATGATGTGTACTTAGTGGGGGGAGGGGGGGGGGGGGGGGGGGGGGGGGGGGGGGGGGGGGGGGGCGAGGGAGATGGGCGATGGATAATGGGAGTTTTTCTTTTTTTTTTCTTTCCTTGTTCCTTCTCAAGTGTGTGTGTGTGTGTGTGTGTGTGTGTGTGTGTGTGTGTGTGTGTGTGTGTGTGTGTGAGACTCTCTCTCTCTCTCTCTCTCTCTCTCTCTCTCTCTGTGTGTGTGTGTGTGTGTGTGTGTGTGTGTGTGTGTGTGTGTGTGTGTGTGTGTGTGTCTTCCTATTTCTTCTTCTTTTTTTTCTCATAATACCAACACATGTTGGAATCTCTCTCTCTCTCTCTCTCTCTCTCTCTCTCTCTCTCGCTCTCTCTCTCTCTCTCTCTCTCTCTCATCACTCAGATTTCGCACAGCAAATTCTTCAGGCCATCGACAGACAGAGTAAACAAAATAGCGAAGAAAAATAGCTTGATTCGAAGTGATCTGTCTGTCATCAGGTCCGAACTGAAACGTGTCAGTGAAAAGTGTGATGAAATTTTAGTTTTTCAGCAACTTTTTTCTTCTCCTCACTTTCGTTTGTTCCATTTACTACCCCTTCGCTGGCTGCTTTGGGGGTGCTGTTGGATTCTTTTTTGAACCTTGGTGGTGGTGAGAACGCCACAGAAGTATGGACTGTGGTGTGTCTCTGTTTGGCACCGGGAGCACAGACACAGTCAGCCGTGTCTCCCTGGTGAGTCCGGTCCGGCGGATGGGGGGGCCTGGGGGCAGGCGATACAGATAGATCTGCCCTCGAAGGGGAGTGCGGTGGTTCCCTCATGCAGCTAGTAAAGGGTTTCTCATATTTATAATATATTCCCCCCATTTTCTTCATCTTCTTTTTTTTTTTTTTTAAATTCAGTTCTTTGCCAAGTCATTACTATAATGACTGAAGAATTGTTAGCCTGCACTTGTTTTCTCCCACTACGTAATTTTTCAGCATGAAATTAATGAACGTTGCAAAAGATTTGAACAGGAAAACACCGTCTGTCAGAGGCCGGAAATCACCGATGACATCACAGCCCTAAACACAGAATCAGCGGAACAGAAGGTCACACACAAAACTCGCCCAGTATGTGTACAGACTATGCAACGAACATGACAAAATGAACCCTGAAACTGACCGTTTAGAGGAGTTTTCCCGTAGGGATAATCTACGGTTCAACGGTATCCCTATGTGCTCTGACAGCGAAAACTATGACCAGTGTGCGTCAGCAGTGGTGTCAGCACTAGAGGGCCCAAAGCAGTGGAGTGAAGACGACATCATCAGAGCTTATAGAATCGGACAGGGTGACCCAAAAAAACGCATGATCGTCAAAGTGCATAGTTGGTGGGACAAGCTGGAGATCCTGAAGAATAAAGACCAGAAGTCAGCTTGAAGGGCAAGGTGTATGGGTGGCCAACGACTTGACCAGACGGCAAGCTGCAATGGTGGCACAGGCCAAACGTGACGGCATGTCAGCTTACTTTGACAGAGGTGTGATGAAGATCGGACCGAGACGAGCACCGAGGTAGTATGCCGCAGCAGTGAGGGCCGATCACGATGTGGACACTTCGTCACTTCCATCATCAGGCGGAACAGCAGACAGCACGGTGCCGATGGCAGAGAGTAGTAGTAGCAACACAACAGCTGATCGGCAGTCAGGTCAAGGTCACCGAGTCAACACACCAGTGGACCAGCGTGGGGAATCCCCGAGACACGCCACTCTCAAGCCAGCCAGCTCAAAGCGGGGCAGTGACGTTTGTGGGGGAAAGGGTGGTAGAGGAGGGGTAAAGACATCTTCGCAGGGAGAGAGAGGGACTGTGCAAGGAAAGGGAGAGGGTCAGAGTGGGCGGCCTGCAATACGTGAAACTGGTGGCAGTGCGGGTAGAGGGACACAGCAAAGTGGGTTGTCAAGTTTCTTGTCAATGAGTGGCAACACACAGTTTACGACCAGTGACAGTGACAGGCGTTCTTTGCGTTCTGGGTCAACCCTCCAATACATAGGCCAGGCTTGATCAGCCGACTCAGTTATCTTTCCTTAACTATAATGTTGAAAACCTGTGTAGTAAATTAAATGATGTATCTTTTGTAAATAACGTGTATTCATTTGATTTCGTGTGTCTAACTGAAACCTTTGCTAATGAGGCTTTTGACTTCAGTTACATTTTTCACGATTATGTTAAATTTAGCTCCCCAGCAAAAAAAGCTGTCATTATTTGGTAGAAACTTGGGTGGAGCTTTATTACTTGTTAAAAACTATTATACTTACTTGGTTAAACGAATTGAACTAAGTTGTGACAACTTGGTTGTTTCGAAAATTGAGAAAAGTATATTTAATATATGATAAAGATGTATTATTGATTGCAAGTTATATTCTCCCTGAAGGTAGTCCTTTTTGTAACTACACTAATGTGAAAAATGGTATTCTTATTTTTGAAGAAAAAATTGCAGCATCTAGCCCAGAATGGAAATGTTAACATTGTTTTATGTGGTGATTTGAACGCCAGAACAGGACATGAGAGCGACCCACCATTGAAAATATGACAAGTCCACTGGATGACAGAGAAGATGCAGAGATGTATATGACATTCAAAAGATGGAAATGTGAATGATTTTGGTCAAACGCTTTTAGATTTTTGTTTGTCATGTTTGATTTAGTCATATTGAATGGATTTGTGAGGGTGATCCACGCGGCGATTTTACATATGTATCACCACACAGTAGCAGTATAATTGATTATTTCATTATGTTTGAAGAATTGCAACTTGATTTGATTTGTGTGTTAGTGATAATCTACACTCTTGGCACCTACCGGTTGACTTGAGATGGAAGAAAGGAATGACGGAAGAGAAAGAGGACAGGAAAATGAATGAGGGTGGAGAAGAGAAGATTGTATCAAATGATGAGAATGCTCAGACTTACAGGGATTAATTAGAATCTGACATGTTTAAGGAATGCATGAAGCAGGCGAACGATGGATTGGATGGCGATGTTGATGAATGTCTGGATATGTTTACCTGTGCGATGTATGGTGCTGCTGCATGTGTTGTGCGTACAGTGGGGAAGAAGAAAAAACCAAAAAGATGACTGGTTTGATAAGGAATGTGAAGTAATGAAAAGACGAGTTAATGGCCTTCTGAGAAATCACCAGCGCTCTAAAACTTACGTCAATAATCGAAGGCAAATTTATGTAAACGCACGGAAAGAATATAGCAAGCTAAAGAGAGAGAAAAGGGAATATTTGAATTATTCCAGACTAGGAAAATTAAAAGTTAGAGACCCGAAAACGTTTTGGTCAACTCTTAGAACGATTAACAGAAAGTCACTAGTATATAATGAAATTTCAATAAAACAATGGCATGATCATTTTTACGGTGTTTTTAATTCACATGATAATGTTTACGAGGAGGATAGTCACACTGGCCCGAGTAATGAAAATATACAAGAACCCTTGTTTAATGACCCAATCACAAAAAGCGAAACAGAAGAAAGCATTAAAAGATTTAAAAAGCGGTAAAAAGTGCTGGCACAGATGGAATTG
The DNA here is from genome assembly GCA_016801955.1 of Conus betulinus. NCBI lineage: Eukaryota > Metazoa > Mollusca > Gastropoda > Neogastropoda > Conidae > Conus > Conus betulinus. The sequence continues at coordinate 349,398 of JADBJO010001318.1, read as the reverse complement.
TAAATGAAATGCTAAAAAAAAATGCAAATAATTTGGTTTTTGAGTTTCTGATGCGTCTTTTTAACAAACTTTTCGAGCCTTGGTCATTTCCAACTCAGTGGTCGAAATCCATCATAATACCGTTGCATAAAAAAGGTGACCTTAATAACCCAGATAATTATCGAGGCGTAAGTCCAGTGTATTGGGCAAGATCTATACCAGTATTTTGAATCCAAGACTTGATAAATGGGTGGAAAGAGAAAAAACAAATTTTTGAAGAGCAGGCGGGTTTTAGAAGTGGATGTAGCACCATTGACAATATTTTCACCTTGTATTGTTTAGTTTTTTAAAATATCTCTCCAGAAATTCGAAATTATACGTGGCTTTTGTTGACTTCCGAAAGGCCTTTGACTCGGTTAACAGAAACCTATTATGGGAGTACCTGAGGAAAACTGGTGTGGATGGAAAATTGTTTAATGCGCTGAGAGGAATCTATAATACCGTTCTAGCCTGTGTACGTGATAAATGCTTATTATCATAATATTTTAATTGTCCAAGAGGTGTCAAGCGAGGTTGGGTGCTAACACCCCTACTATTTTCATTTTTCATTAATGAACTTGCTGTGGAGTTATCAAAACGTGGAAGACATGGCATTCAACTAATCCCTGGAGGAATTGAAATGTTTCTGATGTTGTTTGCCGATGATGTGATATTGCTGTCAGACACTGTTATAGGGTTGCAAAATTAAATCAATGTACTTAAATCTGATGTTGATAGGATGCAACTGGTTGTAAATCTAGACAAAACTAATATTATAGTTTTCCGTAATGGAGAGTATCTCTCTGCAAATGAAATATGGTGATATGGAAATGAGGAGATAAAGGTAACAAATAAATGTAATATTTTAGGCAATGTTTTTTACAACAAGATTAAGCTTGATGTCTGGCTGGACAGAAGTCGCTAGAAGGAGTAGAAAAGGGGTTATTGAAACTCTTCGCACTATGAGAAGATTAAACTCGATTGATTCTAATTCATTCTGGAAAATATTTGATTCACAAACAGAACCCATGTTATCATACGGTGCTGAAGTTTGGGGACTTCATGAAAATAAAACTAATGGAGAATATTCACACATTTGCAATAACAAGATTTCTAAACATACCTTTACATTCATCAAATAAAAATGTGTCATGGAGAGTCGGGCCGATATCCTTTATTTATTATGTTATGTATTATGTTAAATGTGTGAAATACTGGCTAAAACTAACACGATTTCCACTAAATCGTACATGCACACAGGCATATGAAATGCTTTTCAAACAAATGGAAATAGGAGGGTACAATTGGGTGTCGGATGTTAAAAAGGGTTTAACAGAAAATGGATTTGGCATTGTTTGGATTGCACAATGGCTAGGTAGTGAGAAAATGTTTATGTCTGAATTTAAGTAGCGACTGATTGATTGTTTTAAGCAAAACTGGCACTCCACTGTGGTTGGAAATGATAAATAAAACTGGTATTATTCCTTTAAAGATCCCTTATATCCTGAAAAATATCTTGGTGTAATAACTAATAAATTGCATAGGGACTCACTTGTCAGTTTTAGAACAAGAAGCGTAGATTTATTTATTCATATAAAATGTGGTTTACTTCAGATTCGATTATAAGTTCGGTATGCCGTTATGTTCGAATGGTTTCGAAGATAAGATGCATTTCTTATTCGATTGTTGTGAATATAATGAATTACGAATCACAAGTAATCTGTTTACTAAATATAACGCGCAAAGATATAACATAAGAAAAATATTGACATCAGAAAATGAAGACATTATTAGATCACTTGCGAATCGAAGATTACGGACCCAGTACTAATGTATGTTTTTGCAAAGCTGTTTGATTTCGCATTTATCTTCGGTTGTCGCCAGATATAATTCTGCATTTTGATTCTTGTTAGGGCTTCCTTGGCATTAGAGCCGAAAGAGCTATTGCCAATAAACTCTTTGTCATTGTTATTGTCATTGTCATTTGTCATTCTCTCTCTCTCTCTCTCTCTCTCTCTCTCTCTCTCTCTCTCTCTCTCTCTCTCTCTCTCTCTCGGGGGGGGGGGGGGGGGGGGGGGGGGGTGAGCTGTTGATCTGCACATAAGATCGCTTGTTTTGCCCTCTGGCACTTTAAGAAGAATTACATCATCTTCAGAGCTTTCTGCACCGTGAGAATTAGCAGCAAGTCGTATGAAGGACCATGCCATCAGCTGCGCTAGATTTTCGATCAGTATGTGGCAGTTTTCATTCGATTTTTCAGGCCTTCATGTTAAACGTGTAAGGCAGAAGAGGGCCAACTGGTTCGCCATGTTAACATTGAAACGAAGAACAGACGGTGTCGCACTAGGCTTGCTCCTCTCCTATTTGTACTGGGGTAGCTTTCTTCTTCGCTGCGGGGATGTGGAAAGTAATCCCGGACCGAACTCTTCTCAGAGCAAGGAGAGCATGAGGCAATCCCGACTGACCAGCGCCAGATCAACAAGCGGCAGAGCCAGCCTTGACAGAATGGACAACCCCTTGGGCAGCACTTCCGGTGAAGCAGCAAGCCAGTCTACCCTGTCTGATGTAATAGCATGCTGAAACTCCTTTGGTATGAAGCTGGACACCAGGATCGGAGAGGTGAAAGAAGAGATCCGCAGCCTCCATGAAGACTTTGTGTCCATGAGGACGAGCTGAGGGGGCTGAGAGAGGAGGTCGTCACACTCTGTCAACAGAACGAAGACCTGCAGAGGAGGAACGACACTGTCAGCAAGAAGGTTGAAGACCTGGAGAGGAAGACGGACGACGACTTAGAGGGGCGGTCCAAGAGGAACAACCTGGTGTTCTACGGCTTGACGAGAAGGAACAACGAGACAACCGCTGAGTGTGAAGGTATTGTGAATGAAACTTCTCACTGACAAGCTGGATCTATCTCGTGATATCGAATTTGACAGGGTTCACCGTATAAATTCTAAACCCGACTCCCCCCGTGATTGCCAGATATGTGTTCTATAAGCAGAAGTTAGATGTGCTTAAGGCTAAAGGCAAGCTCCGGGGTAGTGGGATTTTCATCAGTGAGGATTTCACTAGTCGAGTGAGAGAAATTAGGAGGAGGTTTGTCCCCACACCTAAAGAAAGCTCGTGGTGATGGTAAACGGGCTACCATGGTGTTTTGACCACCTTCTAATAGAAGGTAAGAAATATTCTGTTGATTCTGGTGACAGGCTGGTAGAAGTGAGATAGGACGGTGGCCGGCCCAGAAATACTTGTTGTGGTCACTCAACAGCGGGAACAGACATTCAGTGTACACCGGTTTTGCTGTCACAGTGTAGCGGGTTTTAGCAGTGAACTTGCACGCGTTGATCATGAGACGGGTGACCAGGTGTGTTGTGCCAGCGGTTCAGCCAGCGTACAATGTGAAGATGTGCATGTTAACACTGAGCATGTGTTGAATGACTCGGCTTTAGACACAGTGTGTGACGTATTACATGACAGCGGGGGGGCGGGGCTCCCTCCGTGTTCACTGGGAGTCTTGACCCAGATTGTTTCGTTGTATATAATAATTCTAAATGTTTGTCTTTTCTTCACTGGAATGTAAATGGTTTACTTTATAAATTACATGATAAAGAATTTGTATCGTTTGTTTGTTCCTTCGATTTTATTTGTTTTGTTGAAACATTTTTGGAAGATTTTCATTCGTCAATATTTAAAGGATATAAGACATTCTGTAAGCCTGCCATCAAACTGACAACCCGTGGAAGGCGCTATGGCGGACTCATATGTCTTGTGAGACACGAGCTCTGTTCATTGTTGAATTATTATTGGACATTCAATCAGATTCTTGTTTTGCTTTTGTGATTGATAAATCTCTGATGTGTTTGCACAAAAACATTCTGTACATTTGCGCTTACATACCACCGGTAGACTCACCTTATTATATATATTCTGGCAATGACAATGGAATAAGTATGCTTGAAGAGTTAGTGAGTGATTGTTTACTTTCTATTGATGATGCCTATGTGTTATTAAGTGGAGATTTTAACAGTAGGACTTCAAATATTTCACATGATTTGGAAGACGATGGGTTGCCTTTTGGTCATAAACATTTCAGTAGTCCTGTATGTACGAACAGGAAGTCCGAAGACACTGTATTGAACAGCTATGGTAAGATGTTGATTAATTGTGCACTGTATTGAATTTGAATATTGTGAATGGTATGTGTCAGGGCGATTTCGACTATCGCTACACATACATTTCTGAAAGAGGCAATAGTGTCAATGATTATTTTATAATGTCACGTGATTTGTTTGAAAATTTTGTTAATAATTGTGAACTGCATGTGTTAGAAAGAATTGAATCTGACCATATGCCTGTAATGATGAAATTCAGATTTTCTAATGAAAACCTGAATATGCAAAAATGAATAATGATACGTGTTTAATAGAGAAATATGTATGGAATGAGACTTATGCCAGTACTTTTAGTGATGCAATGTGCTCTCCTGAAATTCAGGAGAGAATAGAAATGGCGGTTATAAAAATTGATGTTGATGTTAACGAATCTTTGAATATATTTAATAGTTGCCTAAGAGATGCAGCTGAATGTATGAAAAAAAAACAGTTTAATGCAAATGCAAAACAAAGTTGTGATGATTGGTATGACATAGAGTGTCGTAACGGTAAAAGAAAAGCCCGTAACCTTTTAAATAAATTTCGCCGCACTTTATTTCCACCTGATCATTTTTCTTACTGTGCAGCTAGGCGTGACTACAAGAATCTTTTGAAGCACAAACGTAAACAGTTTAACAGTAATTTAGTAGAACAGTTGGTTTTTTCTTCTGTGAATGACCAAAGGGAGTTTTGGAACTCAATGCATAAAAATCAACAATAAAGGAAAACAACCGTCTAATAACATTGGTTTGGAAGACTGGTTTCAACATTTTCAGAAACTGCCTGCCTGAAAAAGACGTTGACACAGGTGATATTACAGATGAGGAAGGCAGGCAGTAGTGGTGGAAAGGATCCCGATGATACCAGTGATGATAGAATTTCCAGTGACGATTATTTAATCGTCCAATTTCAAGGGATGAAATTATGTTGGCCTTAAAAAAATTGAAAAAAGTCATACAGCTAGTGGCCCTGATAGTATTATTGGTGAAATGGTGAAAAAATGCATGCATGTAAGTCTGATTTGATGCTGGATTTCGTTACAAAGTATTTTAATGCTCTGTTTGACAGGGGTGTTTTTTCCTGTTCAGTGGACAGAATCAATAGTTCTTCCTTTATATAAAAAGGGTAATGTGATGATCCAAATAATATAGAGGAATTTCTTTGTGTAATGTTTGTAGTAAATTGTACAGTACTGTTATCAATGGAAGACTGCAGGAGTGGGTAGAGGAAAGGAACCTCACAGGTGAATGCCAAGCTGGATTTAAACGAAATTACTCCACGATAGACCACATGTTCACTTTAATGGCATTTGTGCGAAAACAATTTTGTTTGAATCGTAAATTATATGTTGCTTTTATTGATTTGAGAAAGCCTTTGACTCTGTTAACAGGGGTATATTATGGCGTATTTTGTTTGAAAGTGGGATAAGAGAGGTAAGTTGTATCAATGTGTCATGAGCATGTACGACTCTGTAAAAGCTTGAGTAAGAAGTGGCGGTTCTCTGACTGATTATATAAACTATACAACTGGAGTTAAGCAGGGGATGTTTGTAGTCCCATTTTGTTTTCTTTGTTCATTAATGAATTAACGAAAGAAGTGACTAATTCTGGAAGACATGGTGCAAAGTTCATAAATGATTTTTTGGAGATTTTCATTCTTCTTTTAGCTGACGATGTTGCATTGATGTCTGACACGATAGTTGGTTTACAAACCCAGTTGAACAGTTTAGAAAGAGCATCTGCTTCACTTCGACTGAACATAAACATGAATAAAAGCAATATTATTGTGTTCAGAAAGGGTGGTTATCTTGCAGCCAGAGAAAGGTGGGTATATAATGGAACTGATATGCCCGTTGTGAATGCTTACACATACCTTGGCATATATTTTTTCTACACGCTTAAGCTTACCCTTCGCTTGTAAAGATCTTGCAAGTAGAGCTAAATATGCGTTATTGTGTATACTGAAGAAATTAACAATGTTAAATAATGAATCTTTGACTTTATTTTTGAAATTATTTGACGCTCAAATTCAACCGATGCAACTATATGTGCTGAAATATAGGGTTTTGATTCTGCTGCTATGCATATTGAAAAAAATTCACTTGTATGCTCTTAAGAAATTTATTGGTGTTTCGTTGAAAACACCGAACGATTTGGTATATGGAGAGACCAATAGATACCCTATACATTAAATTTCAGTGGTAAAGTGTATTCGCTACTGGCTAAGAATAACACAAATGGAACAACACATTGCCAAAGCCTACACTATGCTTTTAGAGTTAGATAACAGGGGAAAGAAAAAACTGGACTTCTAATTTAAGACTAAAATTGTATGAATTTGGATTTGGTTTTGTGTGGGAAAACCAGGGTGTTGGTGACGTAAATGGTTTTATTCGTGTGTTTCGGCAAAGATTGATTGATTGTAGTTGGCAGAGGTGTGGAACTTGCATGTTGAAGACAGCCCAAGGTTTTCTATTTACAGACTGCTAAATCCTATGCATTGCATTCCTACCTATTTGTCAGTGGCTATTAGTAAACATTTGAGACATGCTGTGACAAAGTTTAGATTGGGTATCTCAGATATTTATGCACATTCTCAACGTTACAGAGTTGTAAGTGATCGTATGATCTTTTGTCCCATTGTGTCATGAATCACAGGAAAATGAAGTTCATTTTGTTCTTTCATGTCCAGAGTTAAGTGTTCTAAGACAACAGTATATCCCTCCTAAATAC